>JAPQRP010000028.1:8374084-8391168 GCA_037367295.1 Apogon hyalosoma
AAAGATAGCTTTGCAGCACCTGGAGGGTTCAAATTCAAATTTTATGAACTATTAGGGTCCAAATACACAAATAAATGCACCAAAAACTAATAAAAGTGGGTTTAGCAAAATGTAAGAAAAAATAAGACCCCTTTAATCCAAGTATGATGCACTCACATTAATTGTCTTTGTTCATTTAACAGAACATGAATGTTTTTTGCTGTAGCTCAGTTCTGAAGTGATTTAACAGCAAAGTCCTCCTCCAAAAAATCTTTTTATCTTATATCTCTCCCTGTTCACTATGATGAATTTATATGCATTCCACTGCTGCTAATGACAGTGGAGAAGATTGTGTGAGGGATTACTTATGACACCTCATAAATCATACTTTATTTAAGAAAAAACAAGACTTTTACTTCATATCTTTTTTTTTTTTTTTTTTACTGGAGGCTATGATTATGTCATGTTAAAAGTGATGGTATCATGTTAGAAAAGTCATAACACCACCAGAAATATAGCTCATAAATGGAAAATACCTCAGAAATAACTATATAACTATAACTGTCTGCCTTATTTGTCTTTTTTTTATTCTCTGTTACTTATTGGCCAGAAAAAAGAGAACAGATTGTACCAGTTTTCATGTGCTGACATTAGTGCCCTGTCAGCATCTGCCCTGATTTTACAAGTATTTGTTAAAACACTTCGTGGTTTTGCGCTGACATGTATGACTGCTGTTATGAATACATTGAAGCAGTAGAACCCCTCCAGTCCTGTACCAGCATCTGTTACTGTCTTCAAAGTGCAGGCCTAAAATATTTAATGAGGCAGCTTAAAGTTTTCATGCTTTGGTTGACAATCAGTTTGCCTCAGGACCAGGGAGCATCAGGAAGCATTACCCTTAAACCTACCTCTTCAGCCTAGTATCAGATAAAGTATGATTAAGAGATACTACATATCGCATTTTATTCACTTGTTTCAAGTTGTGCAGTTTTATTCGGCAATATACAGTATGTTTTGTCTACTTTATGTTGGCCTGTGTTAGTAATTTCATTCTTTTATGGTCTAATCTTGCACTTTAGTGACAATGTATTTGTTTTTAAGGTTTCTTGATGCTTTTTGTGTATTCATTTGTACCATTTAATCATCATTCTTCTGTAAAAAGTTTGACATGAAGTAAACTTTACTGAATTTACAATATTGGTTATTTGTGATTCACTTTGAGCTGCACTATCATGGTTTTGTTGACTGAATAATATTAATCATGGTGACAATAGCTCATTAAACTCCTTTATTTTATTTAACAATCGATTGATTGATTGATTGATCAAATGACATGACAATAACAGGTGTAGTAACAGGTTCCATTAATGAATCAGTATTACTTTAGTAGAGTATATTTGTGTAATACTACTATTACTACTACTGCTACTATAATCACTGCTGCTAATATTACCAAACACAGGCTGATGAAAGACACAGTCTGTCATGAAAGTTTGGTAGTAGTTTGTCATGTGCCACAGTTTCCCTGTGTGACCACTAGAGGTCTCTTTCATCACATAAATCAAATAATATTTCAATGAGCAGCTTGCAGCGATTACACCAATAATTTAGCTGATTCTCAGTTTAAAAGAGGATATAAAATAAAGTTTATAACTGATATTTAAGTAACACATAAATATCATCATAATAAGAGCAGAATAAAAGGGAACTGGCAAGTCATATTGTTTACAGCAGGATACAGTACAATAAAATTTGAAAAATGAAAGTAATTCTATGAAGTCAGTGTTTTTTTATAATCATTACTATTATTATTATTTTTTTAATCTGGGGTTGATTAAACCCTCTACAGGACTGGTGTTCTTCCTCTTGAATAAAGAGCCCTCTGCTGCTCTCTGCAAACACCAAAAAATATTCCACCAGACAGAAAATAAATATGTCCAAATAGTTAAGTAGCAACCAGACTAAAGACTTTTATTTCAACATCCACGGCTCTGACCCAGACAGACCATGTGATCAAACCAAGTCTCAGCACAGCCGTTATTTATTTATTTTAATCTGAAGTAGTCTGTATTGTGACCGATACAAACATCTATTACATGCTTGTTTTCCAGAAATCCTCTCTTCAAAAAACAGATTTTTCAGTGAACTGGCCAAAGTTTAGCCTATCCTCTGTAATAAACCTCAAAGACCTAAACAAACAAGCAAAAAGCAAAAGCATCTACTGATCTAAACTGTTGAACCATTAATCCTAACAATACATTCAGGTAGAATGCAGTTTCTTAGCTTTTCAGTCACATCAAATATGGCCCATTTGGACCACATGGACACCTGCATGGTCAGTAAATTAAATATCAGAAAATATTAGATTTTTACTGAAAAATGCTGAAAATATTTTAAGAAATGGTAATAAGTCACTTACGTTCAGAAAAAAATAAATAAATAAAAAATTCGTAGTCATCACAAAAAACAATTCCAGGTCTTAAAGGGTGAATCAATACAGTTATTAATTCAGATAAAATACAGTTTCTCAGCTTTTCAACATCATCAGCTATGATTCATTTGGGCGTTCAGAGGCTCTGTAATGAACGTGGAAACACTACCATCTTCTGCAACATTGATTCACCAGGAAAACTCACGGAGTTTGACAAATGATAGTGGTTGTAGACACTTGTTTTTATGCTCAGTTGTTGACATATTTTGCTGCAAAAGTCAGTTTTCTCTATTTTGAAATAATCCACTTTCAATTTACTCTGACCTTTTATGAATATCTACATGATCAGTACATTAAATATAGGAAAATACCTGATTTCCAATGAAAAATGGTAGATGTAGAGGATAATATAATTGTAATAAATGGTGATAAATCACTTTTAAAAGGTTAAATGTAGAGAAAAAGTCATTTGGAGGTCACTATATTCAGGGTTCATACAGGTGCTTGAAATCCTTGAAAATGCTTTAACTTCAATGTTGTGTTTTCAAGGTCTGGAAAGTGCTTGAATTTTAGTTTAAGTGCTTGAAAGTGCTTGAATTTTAGTTAAAGTGCTTGAAAGTGCGTGCAATTTTAACCTAAGCTTCTTACAGAGAGGTGATACATTTTGAAAAATAAAACTTTATGCTAAAAAAGAAAATTAGCGGGTGCTTTCAGGTAGAATCCTGTTACATTTTTATCTAATCTTTGTCTCCGTGCGAGTGTGTCTGAAGAACACCTAGTAGCTTCCCTTTTTTTTGGGATAAAACGTCATGTTCTACTCTAATTTCTCAACTTTTTACAACTATGAAACATAATTTTAGATGTTTATAGCATAATACAATGTACATTGTGATAAAAAGTGGAAAAAAAACCATGAGAATATGCATTCCTGTAGATATGTATTTTTTAGGGTGCTGTGCTGGGAAAAAAATGAAATGACCCTTAAAAGTGCTGGAATTTGACCTTGAAAAATGTGTATGAACCCTGTATATATGTAATTCTAGGTCTTAAAAAGTTATATAATTAAACAGATACTAGCCACTGAAAGAGTTAATAGTGATATTTGGCAAAACTTATGACAGTAAATGATAATTTTTTGAATTTTAAAAGGGTGAGGTTAGAACACTTTCATCTGTGAATACAACAGTGTCTTTTAATCTACAGACACTGACGAGGGTTGCAAAAAACCAAAACCCTGTGTGTTGTAATCATTCTTGGGAACACACACATCCTGTCAACTCCCACACATTGGCAGCAGTGACTTCATGCCATCACTGAACCATTTCACCTATAATTCAGTTATGGAGCGCTGTGGCGCGTCCAGCACTCTGTTTATCTCAGAAATGAAGTCACTCTTTCAGCTCACGGACACTCAGTACTCAAAATATCATGGCTGTTGTCTGTGGGAATTGGCTGAATTATTTTATCTTATGGTGCAAATATAAGATATTAGCTCTGTGAAGCCTGCCCTGGCTCCAAGGATGCAGATAAAACTAATCATGCAAATATAAGTACAGTTTGCTTTAGAGGTTTTTTGAGCATTTGAGTCATTGCTAAGCTGATCTAACACAATACAAATCCTTAATGGCCTTCGTGTCTGAGAAATCTGTCAGCAAACTATACTTCCTCCTACCCGACATCAATGCACAATCTCAGCTAAAAATATGGACACTGTGCACCATGTTAGGAAGTGGTTGCACATATGAATTGAGCCCTTGTAGCTTATTTATTTGTTCTTATTTATTTTTAGTAAATGAAGCTAGAAATGGATGTGTTGTTGGTTTAGGTGTGTCACGGACGCAGCAGGTTATTTTCTACACTGTGTTGCTGCAATCAGCTCTGCAAACACCGCCAGGACCCAAGTTCAGGCAAAAAAGGAAATATAATTTAGGAGATGAGATAGAGCTTAATATAACATGAAACATACAGTGTCCTCTGCAGTGCAGGTCCTCTGGGAAGAAGATTCTACTAAAAAACTAAGGACACAAAGATAAAACTATACTTATCCTTCACATTATTTTTCTGAATGCATTTTGTGCAGTGAAAGCCTTATTTTCAGATGTTTGATTTGAGCCTGACTGATCGGAAATGTGACACTGCACAGGTAAGTTGTCACTTACTTCAGAACAACATTCTTTGGTTTTTGATACCACGTGTGACTCAGTCTCCACCTCTGCTGAAACAGGCAGCTGTCATGATGATGTCTGGTGTGAATAAGTGCCTGGATGATCACATTTTTTCTTTGTCTCTGTAAACATGGCAATGACCTCAGCCCTGTGTACGTCAACAGGTGACCTACGGTCAGGACGACGTCCTTATCATCGGCTCTGGGTGTTCCAGTGGCAACACTGTGGGATTTTCACACGTCAGGCTGGAATGTTTGGAATCCAGATGTCATTTAGTGAAAACATTCTGCCTGTGGCAGGAGTTGTGCAAGTTGGAAATATATGTGTTTCTCTGCACTGTCGCTGCTTATATCTGGATAATTTCCTGAGAAAATAATCACACAAACAGCAGTATAATTCACACGCACAAAGGCCCAGCTTTATGAGTTCCGCTAAGTTTCCACTTTGTCATTTTTTAGTTCTTTCCTAGCACGTTTTTAGACTTCTGGTGTGGGGAATTTTGGTAATTACTGTATTTAGTCTCAAGAATGGTTCAGTGGAATTTAGTCATTTCTCTGTTCTTTGTTTTGGATGCATTACACTCATTACGATCTAAGATATATATTACATCATATAACAGCTGTGAACTTGTAGTATCTGAAGCTGCACATAGGAAACACCTGGACCTTTTACTTGTGAAAGTACTTTTGCTTCTTAAATAGGTTCCATAAATGTTAGGCTAATTTTCTGTCTGCCTAAACATTCACTCACTCCTTTTGCCTCTTTCCTGCTTATTAGATATTTTAAGACTGAGTTTGTTTAAATAAGCTTTTAAAGCAACCATATTCATTCACATATCTTGACTGGAAGCTGTTTGAGAAAAAGTTATGGATTTGATGAAAACATTAAGTTAATGACAGGACATATTACCTACAGTTTGTACAGATATGCTTTAGTTTGAGTGGTTATTTTGTTGTAAATGGATTAGGACAGTCCAGTCTATGACCACTACAGCATTATTACACTACGTCTCTGAACTACTTACTGGAATAATGAGTCAGTATAGCTCAGTACATCAACATCGTGAACAGACTCCTACTCACACATGCTTTCTGATTCAAGGCTGGATTACTTACAAGTTGTTTTTTTTTTTACATATTTTTTTTCATTCCTCTATTTCTGTCTGTTCGAACAGTCATGGTTAATCTGCCCTTTGCAGTGGAATGATACCTGCAGAGCCAAACTCTCAAGGACACACTGTGCCAAAACCTCAGACACCAATTACCAAGTGTTCCTGGAGCTGCTCTGCATGTTATGTACTACGTGTGTCAAATATTGTCCTGGGAGAGGAATTGAGTATTATTTGTGGCTTTTACAACCCACAGTGTGTTTATTCTGAGTCACATTCAAATCAGTCACAGCTAGTAGACACCACCCAAACCCACAAACTGGCAGAGGTGAATATTGTCTGGGTTTGTGGAGGTCACAAATGTTGGGGGGTATGAAAACTAACTTTCCGGTGGGAGCACAAGCCTAAAAATGAGAAATATATAACACCTTTTTTTTTTTTTATAGGTACATCATAAATCTAAGCTGTCAGTGTCACAAAAATGTCCATGTTAAGGTCTAAAGTACAATGAAAGCATCTTTACAAATAAAGCATTGCCAAACAGATGTTTTAAGCACACTGTAACAAAAAAAAAAAAATCCAGTAGTTTTTACAGAAAAAAACTGGCAGCTGTGATTACCAGAATAATACTGTAAAAAACACATCAGTAACATGTAGATTTAACATTTTAAACATGTACATTTAACTGGACTGCACTTACATAGTGCATTTTATACACCTTCATGGTGCCCAAAGTGCTTTACAAACCCACCAGGGCCTATTGGGAGCAGTTTAGGGTTCAGTGTCTTGCAAGGACACTTTGACATGTGGACAGTTGGAGCCAGGATTCACACCGTTGACCCTTTGGTCATTGGACGACCTGCTCTACCAACTGAGCCATAGCTGCCCGTTAATTTACATGCTTAAAATTTTAAATTTTTAAATATTTGCTTTTTTTTTTTTTTTTTTTTTTTTTTTATACTTTTTTACTTAACCCATAAAGATCCAGTGCTATTTTTGTGGCAGTTCTCAAATTACTTTTTTCTCTATTTCTACCTTTCTTAAATGATTTATCACCAATTTTTTTATATAATATTATCCTATGTATTTTGCATTTTTTGGTGTAAATCATGTATTTTCCTATATTTAATTCACAGATCATATAGATGTTCATGAAAACTCAGAGTCAATTCAAAGTTAATTATATCAAAATAGAAAAAAGTGAAGAAAAATATACTTTTTTAACAAAGACATTGCCGACTGAATGTAAAAAACAAGTGTTTCCATCCATTGTCATTGATCCAACTCCATGGGTTTTACTGGTGAATCAATGTTGTAGAAGAAGACAGTGTTTCCACGGTAACTACAGAGCCTCTGAATGTCCAAATGGGTCATATTTGATGACCATGAAAAGATGATAAACTGTATTTTACATCAATTATTGACATGTATTGATAGGATTAATGGATCAACAGGTATTAAACAGTTTAGATCAGTAAATGGTTTGTGTTGCTGGTGGCTGTTTGGGTCTTTATGGGTTAAAAAAACAAACAGCAAATAGGCAGTTATCTCAAAATTGTGGTCTTGCAATTTAAACAGCACCACATCGTTTTTCAATTTACAGTTTTATTTTCTCAAAACAATAGAAATAAGTAATTTCTACATACAAATCTGGCTTTCTTAACATACTCTTCCTGTAAAACCAAAGCCATATTTGATTTAATCGTTAACACAAAAGTCTTTTCAAATAAACAACGTTGCATTGTATTTTTTTACTTACAGTTTTTTTATGCTGCAATTTTACAACTTTTTGGTGTTAATTCTACAGTCATTTTTTACAGTGCATGGCATACCTTTAGTAGAGTATCGTTACAGAATAGAGTGAGCATTAATACAACACAGACTCAGTGTCATTACAACAGTCTGGGTCTGAGTGTTGTATTAATGCTGCCTCCACTCCAGGATATTTTTGGGTTGCTGGACAACTTTTCAGAACATATGTTGGAGATATTTGCTGCCCAGTGACAGATTTGGTAGAATGATTTTCTTTTCTTTCAACACTTATATCAATGCATTCTTCTCTAACATTTTTACAGGACAAATAATATTTTCATTACTTGGACCTGAAGTTTATGCATGCATGAATCAACAAGGAATCCACCGGGCTTTTCCTACATACCATCACATACCAAAAACAATATTCACTCAAACTGAATGGAGTCATTGTACAGAGTTTGGAGGTTGCTTTAACACAGCAACGTCCACTGTCAGTCAGAGTGATACTTTACTGTCGAGGAGGTTTCCAACATCTGTGTCTGCTCTGGAAAATGTGTTGACTCTTCTTTGCCTCTTCTGGTTTGATTTGGCAGACATGATTTCACTATGACTTATTGGCAATGCTCGGTAATGTTATGACTTAGCTATTTCCTTTTCACACAAGAGGCACTCATGGATGAAACAAGACGAAAAAAAAACTGAACTTACGGTCTTTAATACAGTCTTCAACTTAAAGTCCATTCTCATCATCATTCCACAGTTCTATGAAACCACAAATTATGACCCATATTTTCCTCATTTTTGTCAGTCGGTGCCACTGGTTCGCTTTACTCACAGTTACAAATTTCCTATTTGTCATTCATCTGTTAGTGCCAGATGGTATTTAGCACAGGCGCATTCAGGTAGACGTCGCACTGGACGCTTTGACAATGTTGCCACCGTGTCAGACAAGTCAAAACTAGCCTCAAAAAAACATTCAAGTAAATAAAAGCTGCACTTTCTCTTGAATAGAAGTACCAGAATTTGTATTGGTTACACTGGTAATTACATTGTATGATCACATTATTACTGATGCGTTACAAAAGCCTGTCATTATCTTGTTAGACTCTAAAGCTGAATATATAAACAGCTGTTTGAGGTCTATAATGGGTCTAATGGTGGTACCTGCCCCCCATACAGCCTTGCCCCCCTCAGTTTCCCCCCTAACTTCTGTGTTTGACCATGTCCTTAAGCTTCTCAAAGCATATAAAACAAACACTGAATTGACCAAAATTATGACCCGAAAGTATTAAAAGTGCTTTATACCTCTGCTCCACTGTGTCTTTGAGGAAACTGCTGTAACTTTTTTTTTATATATATATATACAGAGCAGAGGTTTTATTTTCATTCTGCTGCTAATACTCTTAGTCTTTCTACAAGCCTCACAGTTTTGTGAAAACTGGTCTTCTTCTTGTTGTGCATTAAGAACATTGTGGTAGTTCATAATACAGATATAACATTACAATAAAATTTGAATAATTATTTTAGTTGATCTTTTGCTGAATCCATTTATATACATATATATGGGGATTCTCATATATTGTCCTCCCATGCCACCCTGCGAAGGCCTCTTGCCACCCTTTTTGTCACCCTGTGTAAATTTTCCTAGATCTGTCACTGCTGTTGAGAAATATACAAGAGAGTTCAGTTTGGACTTAAATGGCAAATGTGTTGATGCATCACGATAATGGACTGAAGTAACCGGTGTTTTCACATATACATGTCTATGGGGTGGGCTTTTTTTTTTTTTTTTTTTTTCAGTTGAGCATCAACCTTTCTGAGTGAGTGTTCAATGTTTTCAAAAGTGAAAAACACTTCCAGGATCTATGCGTTTTAATGGATCTGCTGTAAAGTTTATGTAGTTTGTCCCTGGCCTATGCCCAACCCTTCCAAGTTTACAGGAGTTTTTATGATTGCATGTACTTTTATGTTTTTATGTCCTGCTGTCAGATGGATGGACGGACAGGGGTGATCACATAACCTTGTAAGTGGAGATAATGGTTTTACAAATATTATGTTAGAAATGATGAAGGAGTTATAAAAAATGTACTTGTTGCAGCATTGAATGTGATATTCATAACTTGAGTGGCTGTGCAAAAGAAGTGACAAATACAACAAAGCAGGCTGTATTACTCATTTATATACCATATATGTATTTTAAAATATGTTCTAAAAGATTTATATAAATGTTCTTGTGAACCGGTGTGTGTTACAGTGGAGAAAATGTCTGTTTTAGTGCAATCTTTCCAGGTTCTGTCATTCTTGGAGAGCGTTAAAACACATGGAGACAAGGCCAGGAAAGCATATTTTTCAAAGAAAGCTGAATTTGAACCTTTGCGATTCGTCTATTCGTGGCTGACCACCTGGAGCCCACCTGCCCTGAACATACATACTTTCCTCTTCTCTATCTTTCTGTCTGTCTCATTCTATTTATAACTCGTCACTGACTGTCTTTCCTGCCCACCCTGGGAGAAGTGGTTCATGTTGAAATTCAGGAATCTAGTGTTACTTTTAACTGAATTCCTTTCCCCCCCCGAATGGCTTACTTTCTGTTTCAGTGACAGCCATATATTTAGTGAAGTGTTTGGATTCAGGTACACTGGAGCTATGACGGCATCTTTGTAATATGCTGCATGTGCATGACTGTGTCTATGTCAGTAATGTCAGATGTGCACTATCTGAGCTGGACACATGTTAAATGATTCATTGATCTGTCTCATCATCAACAATGCTGTGATAGTATTTTTAGAAACCAAATGGCTCTGAAGAGTCTTCTGGTATTGTTTGCTTAGGAGTAGGCCTCTCTCACAAAAGCAGAAATCCTGATAATTTCATGCCACCCACCACACATCATGGAAAACAGCAGGAAGACAAGAATCACTTTTAAGTCTGGCTGAAGCAACAGGGTAGGGTTTCAGAATGAAAAATGAAATAGTGGAAATATCTTCTCTATATCCGTCCCCTCAAAAGATCAGCAGCTATATTTGAGTGACCATACACTCAAGTGGCAGCCTGTAAAAACATCAGCAAGATAAAATCTCATCGACTTAAATCGGAATAGTCACCACAAAAGCCCCGGAGGATGTTAGACTTGTAGACAACTGGGTTAATGTATTTTCTCCTCTCTGCTCGTGTTAAGCTGTGTAAACGTAGCGCGCCACAAGACTGGAAAGAGAGGGAGGGGAGGAAAAAGGGGGGAGAGAGTCTGGGGTGGAGATATAGGTGGAGGGAAGGGTGGGTGTGTGTGTCTGGAAGTGGAAATAGGCAGTAGGGAGGAGGAATGTGAAACATTTCTGATGCTGGTCCAGTGGCTGTTTACACGGTAGTCAGCCCGTGACATCAGAATCCAGACTTTATAAATGTCAGCAGGCGCAAGAATGAACAGTTAGCACAAAGCTTCACTGGTACAGGTTACTGAGACGGACTGAGCTCCATCACTAACACCAGCCCTCATGGACCGACTGCTGTGCGACTGTGTGGTGGCTGTGACTGTACTGCTGTGTGTGGCTACACAGGTGAGAGCGCTCTTATCAATGAGATGACTGTGATGGGTGTTTGTATGTGAGAGACGGTGCCGAAGGTCAAACAATGAAGTTGATTTGACTAGTTTAATGACTGTTGATGAATAATGAATGTGAATTTGTCACTTAAATGTTCATTCATTTCCTGTATGTTTGTCATATAGTGGGTAACTTTACTTTTCTCTTAACAGACCTGCATGCAAAGATTTAAATGAAATGATGTTTTTTGTGTGTGTGTGTGTGTGTGTGTGTGTTTTTTTTTAACTCATTTCATTCTCTGACTTTAAAGTTCTTTTCGATACAGGAAAGCAGGTAGGATTTCAGAGGTGTTTGTATGTTTGTTGTGCAAAAAAGCTGCTAAAAGTATGAAAAGAAGATGTATTTCTGTTATTGGGGTTAAATTATGGAATGACAAATAGAAATTTAAAGATGTGCAATTCAGTGATGGTTTTTAAAACATTGGTTTGGAAAGATATTTTTAAGGGATACAAGCAGGAATGATTTTTGCTGTTTTGATGGGTAGCAAAAACTGATTTTGAGTTGAATGTAGGTGAAGTCTTTTCAGTCTCAACATAATTCACAGTTGGTTGACTTAAAATTAGCCTCATTGTTTGCATTTTCTTTATCATGGATGATGACTGAGTAAACATGAACCTGAACCTGAATAGAAGAAAATGGATAATTCTCTTCAGTTTGATAGCATTATCATACAGTATGATTTGCAGTACATAAAAATGAATATTGGACTTTTAATGTAATTTTTGTTCAAGAGCAGTTAGTAGACTTTGGCTTCTGTTAAATGAGACTGGGCTTGTCCAAGTCACCTCTGTGTTTTGGCTGCATCACCTTGATATAATTAGAAACAGTGGTTTAGCCTCAAAGTGCTGGACGGTGGTGTGTGTTTTCTGAGGATACTGGTAATATTTTCTCTACTATCTCGTGTGCCTGCAAATGTTATTGTGTAATCATTTAGCTGTGATGATTTCAGTGGCGATGATAGTGTTTTCACCTGCTCCTTTGTTTGCTGTTGTTGCAGGTGTTGTGCCAGCTGTGTGACAGGCCCTGCCGCTGCCCCTCTACTGTCCCACAGTGTCCCACAGGAGTCCCACTTGTTCTGGATGGCTGCCGCTGTTGCCAGGTGTGTGCCCGGCAGAAAGGGAAGCCCTGCACTGAAATGTTTCCCTGTGACAATCAGAAAAAACTGCAGTGCGACTACAGCGCCAGCTTCCCCGGAGACCCAGGGGAGTGTGTCAGTGAGTGTCTCTTCTGACAAACAACCGGCCAGACTCTCCTGGCCCACGTCTGTGTGGTTGAGACAGAGCGGAGGACGCACAGTGCAGGGAAAGGAAGGAGGGGTTGATAACGCCTCAGCCATGAGCTGGACAAACAGACAGTTCATGTTTAGATCCTGCTCAGCCAAGCAGGACGGCCCGCTGAGCGTCAGGCTCTGCCTCAACTTGAAAACCTCTATTTCCAGAGCTGATGTTGACACATTTGCTCTAATGACTGCCCTTGGAGTATGATAGATTGCAGAGACAACACACATGGATTGAAAAACAGCGTCCTCGGTTTTTCAGTGGAGGCCTGTTTTCCTATAAAACTACACAAGCATCAGCAGGGACAGTCACTCCTGTGTCCTCACCTCTCTCTCATTTTCCTGTCATGTGTCCCTCTGCCGTCCTGCATCCACCTCTACCTCTTCTCTCCTAATCTAATTCCTCCACTTCCTGATTAAGTTTCCTGCATCAGTCCAAGCCGTAGGTGTCTGTAAGGGTCTGCATTTTGTTTCCTTTAGGTCAGGAGGACCTTGGCTGTGAGATGAACGGCATCACTTACCATGAGGGCCAGTCCTTTCAGCCTTCCTGTGACACCTATTGCCGCTGCAGAGGGGGAGGAGTCACCTGTGTACCTGCTTGCCCCCTCAATTATCGCCTTCCCACTCCAGACTGCCCAAACCCACAGTTTGTCCGGCTACCGGGAAAATGCTGCAAAGAGTGGGTGTGTGAAAATCTGGAGAACACTGTCATTCAGGATGCAATCACAGGTAACTGTAGTGATAGAATGTTCTGTATGTGAAGTAACGCCACTACTTTACATAAGTGTTTCCGTTTTGTACAACCTCATACATCTATTCCACTACATCTTACAGACAAATACTATACTTCGTACAGCTTTAGTAAGTTCTCAGATAAATTTCTCATATCCTTCCTTTGCTGTGAAACTACATAAACTGAAGGATTGAAGGATTAAGTGTTCCCTTATGGGCTGAGTTTGAAACTCTCCTCTTTCTTAAGCTAAATAAACTCCTTAAAACCCCCGTTGGATTCACTGGAAAATGGATTGTTACAAAGCTGAGAACAGAATTGTTTTCTCAGAGAAAGGTGTTTCTCATAGGACAGCAACACTAGAAATAAGCGATGATCTTATGAAATACCATGCCTTGGTATAGACACACAACAGTACATATACAATAATAAAACCCTGACGAGAGAATTTTATTGCACATTAACTACTGTCACTTTTCATTCTACTTTTATATTCCTACAATAATACTTACATTTTGTGGTTTTATTGATTTTTTTTTTTTTATTTTTGCAGTACTTTTGCTTTTAGTAAAACAATTTCCTAGTGTGGTATCAGTACTTTTTAGAATAATTCTTTCACTATTGATTGAGAGTTAAATGAGAACATCTGAGCATAGTGTCCAGAAGTTATTTAAGTTCCACAATCTATAAAATAATTGTCATTTTTTGAGTTTAATTCTATTTATGATTTATCAGAGGTCTAATATTAGGCATGTATTCTTATCTTCAATCAGAGCAGTGATTGTGTCAAAATGAAACATCAGTTGACTTTAAGTGTGATTATACTGATGGAGCTAAAACAAGTCTAATATGTACAGAATAGATGTCATTAATGTGATCCCTCTGCTGATGACAGATCCATATGGTAACGTAATACTTCCCTCATGTATTTGAGTTTTGTCACTGGTGGTCACGTCTGGAAGTTTTTACTGGAGCATTTCAGCTTTAAACCAGGGTGTGTCTGACCAAAGGAAAACTCCCACAATCCAAAATTATAACCCTGAAAGTCAAAACATATTTTTTTTTGGTTCCAGTCACTAAGTTTTCCTAGTTTCATAACAACACAGCTTAGCTACGTCTCACTGCGTAACAATTAAACTTAGAAGACGTGCAGACTGAATTTGTTCATTAAAATGGGAGTGGATGTGAAATGAAGGGAAATGAAGCCACTCTTAAAACATCTGGAACACTCTCTGAGTCAAACTACATTATGAGGACAGCTGTGGAACATTTTGTTCTTGGATTAAAAACCTGCTATGTCATGCCTACAAATCAGCTGATTACTTGTTACTTTTGGGAGGATCTTTTCAGAAAATTGTTTTGGATTTTGGTGAACATAAAAATCCAATAGACTGAATTTGATATTTTTGGGAACAACAACCAGATGAGACATTCCTGGAAACTGAGGTCATTGAATTCAGTTAGTATTTGAGTTTAGTGCACAATAATGAGGTCTGTCTCTTGATTTGAAACTGAAATAAATCAATACTTTTTTTGTACTCTTGTATCTGTGCGTTAATGGTCTGTTAATCACTTTTTTCACAACGTGTGCTCAGCAACAAAAACTGCGCCATGATAAGGTGAATTGGGCACCTTAGTTAATGTTTTTCTCTATTTGTTGTTCTTTAGCAATGAGAGCAGACAGATTGTGGCCTGCTCTTCCCAGGACTCACCCTCTGAAGCAGCTGGTCCCACCTGTGCCCACCTGTGTCGAGCAGAGCACCCAGTGGAGCGCCTGTTCCCAGAGCTGTGGGGCTGGGATCTCCACACGGGTCTCGAACCAGAACCCGGCCTGTAAACTGCAAATGGAGACTCGACTTTGCAAGGTGCGGCCTTGCCATGCAGTTCAGCCTGCACCCAGAAAACCTATGGTGAGTTTCAACAGCACCCTGCTTCTACTAAGTATATTCCCAATTTATTTACGTTTTAACTGTTTGGTTTTGTGCATATACACAAAAAACTGAGCTTCGTGGAATTGTTGTAAATGGTTATTTAAGCAACACAGAGATGCTGTGGGTACATCCAAGGTTAAAATTAAATGAATTATTTTTCATAAGTTTACAAATCTATGAAGATATCAGACTTTATAGCATTTTTTCTTAAATGAAGTTTTCAGCAGTTTACACCAAACAAACCTGTCTCCCACTAAGTTCAAAAACAAATGTATTGACATCATGCAGGGGCACCATGAGGGGGAGAAAAGTGATTGAGATTGTAAGGGCCCATGACTGGCAGTGGCTGTAGAAGATAATAGAACATCAGTCTTTTTTTTTTTTAATCAGAAATTCTTAACCTGTCACCATAAAAGAATCATGGCACCACAAAGTACTAATAACAATTTTTGTTTTATTGCATTAGTTTTGTTTTGAGGAATAAGCTTATGAAAGAAAAGAAAAAAAGCAAAGGGAATTAAATATATATCCATCCAAAAATGTAAACAAAAATGTATTTATATTCATATATCAATGTGTCAATGTAAAAAAAAAAAAAAATCCAATACTGTTATCATTCAAAAAATATGATTAAAATGTATAAGATGGCTTGCACCTTTATCATTAATCTTGCATGATATCATAAAATACTATATATTGTAAACAGAATATTGATCTATGCCTGCACAATGTTATTTTTTGGGGTTGCATTGAATTGGTGGGGCTCCAAAGGGACATTTTTTTTCACAGAGAATCAAATCCCTGTCATACCATGAGTAACTTATTTTCAGTTTGGTATCATTTACTACTGTGTCATCACACTAACTTATCATTAGGCTCATAGCATAAATACTTACTCATCTACTGCTTAAAACTCACTTTTTTGCGCTGGCTTTTAATATGAGCTAAGTTGGACATTTTACTGTTATCTTAGAATTTTAAATTATTGACTTTAGTGTTTATTTTTATTGTTTTAATATTTTAACACACGAACCATGTGTCAGTATTGTTTTATTCTATTTATTGTCTTTTACTTATATTCTGTTTCACGATTATGTACAGCACTTTGGGGCAGTAGTGTCTGTTTTTAAATGTGCTATATAAGCAAAAAAAACTTGACTGAGCATAACTGCCGAAGTCATATTTTCTGCCAGATTGTGATATCTGCATAACTTTTCACTCCCAACACTGCTACTTCATTTTGCATCATGGACTATGACCTGAAAAAATATGACAAACACCTCTAGACGTCGTCTAATCTTAGCTTTTGTCCTGTCTGACCTGTGTGTGCTGTTTTGTCAGTGGGGGCAGCAGGGCGGGTGCAAGGCCAGCTACCTGTCACCGGGGCCCATTCGGCTCATTCACCAGGGCTGCTACAGCATTCGTGTTTACCAGATGCGTTACTGTGGACATTGCACGGACTCACGCTGCTGCATGCCTTATCAAACCACCACGGCCAAGGTGACCTTCCGCTGCCTTTCTGGCCAACTGCTGCAGCGAGCGGTGATGATGATTCACTCATGTGTCTGTCACAACAACTGCCCCTACTCACCGTACAGTAACCCTGCTCTGTGGGGCTTCAGACCCTGAACAACACAAAGAGAGAAGCACTGAGTCACTGACCTGCAGAGACACTTGACTGATTCTGTAGCTCTGAAGGAAGCTGTATCTCCAGAAGGATCCCTGACAGGGAATTAATGGACATTTCTGGAGAAAATAACATTGTAGATAAAAACTGTGAATGAGTTGGATGAACCTTGATTTTCACATTTTTTTCACACTGCACTATTTCACAACAGATAAACACATCAGCAGCTTCATCCAAGAATCAAAATACAAATACAACTAAATCATAAACTATATGATGAGGACACTTGACCATATATCAGTTTGGTCATAAAGATAGTTTTGTTATAAAAACAATTACATTACTGTTATGTAAGTATATTTTATCCCAAACTGTGTTAAGATATACTCTGTCAGAGTTGTTGCAACGTTTAACTTGTACAGTTTTTCTTCCTTGTATAAAAATAAATAAATAAAAAAAAAAAATAATAAAAAATAAAATATA
>JAPQRP010000028.1:8415797-8426297 GCA_037367295.1 Apogon hyalosoma
GCTCATCAGATAAGTCGTGGCCTCGTGAGTCTGAACAGTGCACTGAACCCTCTGGTTTACCTTCATGGAAGTGAAGACGTTCTTGTTCAGCTCAGAAAACTGCTTGAAGAGGCTGGTCAGGCATTAAGGCGTCTCTATTCTTCCAACTTTGGTAGAATGACTGTATCACAAAGTAATGATGATATTTAAAACAAACAATATTTGGTAAAAGTTGCTCAAAGAGCTCCAGTGTCAAATTATCTCTCACAATATTTTGCAGGGATCAGTGACCTTTATTTTCTGAAGAGTTTTTTCATTACCCAAAAAGAGACAAAAAAAAAAAAATCAGTCTGGAGCCACAAGCAATATTTATCCAACTTAAAGGAAACAATTCACATTTTCATAGGGACAGCATATTAAATTTGCCTGTAGAATTTTCATAAACAACCTGTTGAATCAAGATGAATTGGTCCTTTCAATGATTTTCTTCATATTCAAGCTTCAACTAAACCTTTCTGTGACTTAGATTTGTTCAGGTTTGGTTCACATCATCTCATGAAAACCCTTTTTTTTTTCAGGTCAGACTCAAATTTAGTTTGTAGAAAAGTAAACTGCTCTAAATAAGTAAGAATTAGTAAACCATTTATATTTTTTTTCTGTGGTTCGTGCATGAAGCCTCAGGGACAAGGCTATTGAGTCATTCTAGTGTATATCCCACAACTAAACTAAATCAGCAATTACATTTGTATGTTATATGAATATTTGTTATAAAGCTGAAGTGCTTTGTAGTATTTTAGCATCACTATGCAAAAAATCCATAAAATCCATAATTATCTTTCAGAATAAATAATAAATGCTTGAGTGACAGCTATAAGTACTTATCACTGTTAAGACATTCTTGGACCTTATTCTGCTCTACTCAGTATCTGTTTAATTATGGAAAGTGGCTTTATTTTCCATAACAGCATAAACACCATCAGGTCATTTACCTGTATATTAAGTGTTCTGATTTGGACCAAAAGGAGACAGGTGTAAAGGGAAAGTGCATTTGCTCCATATTTTGGCTCCTGTAGCTTTAAGTACAAAAATAACGGTATGACTATTGTGAAGCAAGAGCAGTTCAACGAATGTACATTTTCAGTATTTGTAGATTCTATATATTATGGATGAAATTCTGATTGGAATTTCAACTTCTCATTTATATGCATTTTAAGAATACGTTTATCTGTTATTTGAGGCTTCACATATTATCTGTTTCTTTAATCACTCTTGACCTTTTTCAGTCTTATCAGATGTCTAATGAGACATCTACAGAACACCAGAATAAGTGTAACAATGAACAGACAAAATGCTATTACGACTGCCATGACATCCAGACAGTGATAGGCGTACCATGGCAGCTTATATGACTCTGAGCGCAGATGGGCTGCACCCTTGTGTCTCATGACATACTCCATCCAGAAAACAGCACTGTCAGTGGGTTTCATTGGTTTGTCATGATGAAGCTGTGACAGTTTGTGCATATTGAGTTTGTAGGGCTTTTCTGGATCCAGAATATTCTTTAAAGTGTTTGTGAGAGTCTCAGTGTCCAAGGTTGTGACTTCAACATACTCTGCGACTCCACGAGCCTTCATACGCACCATGTTGTCAAACTGGTCAAAGATAAGAGGAATACCCAGAACTGGGACGCCATGATAGATAGCCTCATAAAGGCCGTTTGTGCCCCCATGTGTGACAAAGAGCTTGGTTTTCGGATGACCTAGCAAGTCATTTTGAGGCATCCATTCCACTAGTATGGTGTTACCTCCCAGAGTGACAGGCCTCACTCCAATATGTCGCCATATGACTTTCTGCGGCAGTTTGGCAAATGCTGAGGCGAAGATCTCTGATATTTCAGGACCCAGGTCCCCAAGCAAGGTCCCCAGAGTCATTATTATCACTCCATGTTCACCAGAACTCTGCACAAATTCCTCTAAATCTGATGGAAGTGGTTTAGAGGGCTTGCCCTGAAATCCTCCGATGTAGACCACGTTAGGCATGGTGGGCCGAGGAAACTCAAATGTGAAGTCAGTGCGCATGAGCCAGAGATCAGCTCCTTGCATAAGAGACATGACATTGACATCTGGTCCAAAATATTGGTCACACACAGCCTGGTAAGGTGGATTTGAGACAAAATAGTGCATGTAGACCAGAATTCCATGGTAGATTATATTATTCAATCTCTGAAAGAAATCCATTTTGTCGGAGTAATCAGAGAAGAGCTGAGGAACGTAAGACAGAGGAGAAGGAGCGATGGCGAAATGGGCTTCTCCATTGAAAATCCAACGCACATTGAAAACCATTGGAACCTTCAGGTAATGGGCCAGCAGTACTCCACCTGGAAACGCAGGGTCAGCCAGAAAAAGTTCATATTTACTGTCCATCAGCTCCTTCATGAGTGGCTTATTCTCAAAGATAGTGATGACAAGTTGAGCTACATCTTTCTGGTTCTCTCCTACCATGTTGAAGAGGTGTCTATAAAACTCCAGAAATGCCCATGGTGTTCCTCGTTTGCTTCTGATCTCTATTGACCTCTTCAGGAAAGAGTTCATGAAGTCTTGGCTCTCAAGGTTTTGTGCTTTTTCTTGAGTGATGGTGATGGAGGTGTAATGGGGAGAGGATTCTGACACATACCAGCTGGTGGAGGAGCGGATCACTGTGATTTCATGGCCATGAGAATGAAGTGCCTCCACCAGGATTTTCATATTAAGCCAGTGACTTCCATCCACAGGATACACCAACACTTTTCCACCATCACAGCTGGAGGACAGAGCTGCTAAAACCAGCACAATGAACACGAGGCCTAGATGTGACCCCATCCCTGTAGAGGAGACAAAGATTAACTCACAAATATTTGCAGTCTGCACAGATATGATGCAAGGAAGGACAAATGGTCTTTGTTTTCTGTAATACCTCTAACCTCTGTCATTAATTTGATTTAGTTGTTTTGATATAAATGTCATTTTAGTGAAATTAATAGATTAGTGTTGTTTTAACAGAGGTGATGTGTATTATTATTAATATTCACAATAAAATGTTGATAAAGAACTAATCACGATTATGTTTTCACAGCTGCAAAATTCTTCTATTATTTCATTTTCCCTTCATAGTATGTAAACTTGTGCCAACACTTTAATGAAATACATGTGTTCTCTGTAAACTTTTAAGGCACGTTTTTGATTTTGTGTACCCCAATGCCTCATGGTATCCCCAGAGTGATACTAATCATTTCAAGGTCACAACTACGATATTTTTAAGCCTTCATCAAATAGTGAAGTTCGTCTTTTATTTTCAACCCAATCACCTGAAATGATTTTCCCCTCGTCCAGTATCTCAATCAATTTCTTTACAAGAACTCTTAAGTAATGTTTTCTATCAATTAACCATGTCAAAGTTCCTGTGGACATTCAGAATAGTATCATACCAAAGTGTCGAGCAAAGTGCATCAGCTATCTTTCACATAAAAGAATATACTGTAAACATGTGCAGTATTCACAGTTTCTGCAGCAGACTAAACAAAACTAAATCACATTGCAGACCAAAATCAGCAATCAAATCTTAAACTCTAAAATAGAGCACAACCACACACCATTGCGAAGAAAAAAAAAAGTACACAGGAAACAAAAAACCACAACCTAGATGTGCTGAAGTATAGACTCACTTACCTTTCCCTGATAAAGTTATAATCAGCTTTCAAAGATTAGTGGACATAAATACTTTTTCTGTAAAACTATAATTTTGGAATTTATAGCATTGTCAAAAATGGGCTGAAATACTTCAACATTCAGCTGAAACAGTGGAAAAATCTGGTACAGTAAAACATCAGTACTCTTCAGGCCTGGTAATGTGAAGCTATTAAATGGAACTATGAAATACTTAGCTCTATTTAGACAAAGATCACAGTTCCTGTAATAGTTCAAAGCTGAACACACAGGCAGCAGCTCACAGTTTGTTAGCAAAACACATCCTCACCTCAGGTCTCTGCAGCTTCAGATTCTGTGGCTTCTCTCTCATACCACAAAACTGCTGCGTCTGTTTATCATGCGATGTCCTGCAAAGCTACCAGCTGAAATGTAAGTGAATGTATAACTCAGCACTGAACTGGTCAATTCTCCCTGTTTACCCAAACAAAACCTAATGAAAAACAGTGCCCACCCCCTTGAAATCACCACTCCTCCTCATGAATCTTTTCCTGCTCTACTCACAAAACATCTGGATGTCATAAAATTGAATAACAAAATACCTAGAGAGTGGACTTTAAAGTTTAATTTGCATGCAAATTATTTGCTTTTACACTGCAGAATTTTTTAAGATTAATTTCTTCAAAACAAAAAAGATTGCAAAAAATAATGATTTACCATATTTCTGTCTCATCAACTCAAGAGGAACCACCTACACTAGTTTATATTTTAACTACTTTTCACCTTAGTCATTAATTAACAGTTTGTCGCCCTCATTGCAGAATGTTTTACCCATAGGAGACAAGGATTATCACACATAATCTTGTCTCGATTATTCCAGATTAGCATGGTTTCACAATATAGTAGCATAATGACATAAAGGCATAGAGACTGTAAGAGAGAACAAAAGACCCTGCAACTGTTTTATTTTAAGACACAACTGTTGGCAAGCAAAATAGAAATTCCCCTGCAGTTGGCCAACTGTTGCACAAATGTCTGCATACTTATGGTTAGAGCAGTGTAAAGAACTGAGTGGGATGCTCATTTGTGCTTTTCCATTCATAGTTTTGCACTTTTATTTAATGTCTAACTGTATCTAAGCGTGGCAACTGTCCAACTAAACCTAAGGTCATTTTTAGCAGATGGCATTTGAACCAGCTGCATGTTAGAAACATCATACTTGTACTGTAAATCTTACTGGACATAAAATTCATTCTTGTGTTCAAATCTTAAGTAACCCTGTGTATGTCTGATTCTCCCTTTGTCAGTATATCAAACTCCTTTTGGCTAAAGAATTATGAAAAAATGTGGGTATTTCAGGAATGTTGGTGACAGAACCGAGCCAGACTGGAAAGCAAACGAATCTGTGGGTTTGTGCTGAAATGCAGTGAAATGTTTTCACCACTGCAACTTTATTTTTGATGTCTAAACACATAAAGATGACAGGAATAACAGAATAATTTGATCAATCATCATGTTCTGTGTCTTTTGGAAAAATAATCACAATCATGTTTGAATCTCTGGATACACTGGGTAAGACTTAATGTTGTGTTTTTCATGCACCACACAGCTGAAAACAATGTCTTTGCTTCTGCACTTCACACATGTACGTATAAGCACAAATGCTGTCTCCCAAGTGCAATGACAGTGTCTTTCTTAGCGACCTTTGCACTTGTTTTGACCCACCCTCTGACTGTGGCGGTGGCTCCCTTGCCATGTGTGTACATTGTGAACTCTGGCCCTGGCAAACATTAAAGGACAAACCCAGTCTGCTGCTATCATATGTCCATGTGCAGCGTGAAGAGAGGGCTCAGGGGGGTGGGGTGGGTTGAGAGGACTTGGCAGAGGGATTTAGTTTCTTTAAAAAGAGCATCAGTTCTGTTGCGTATGATCAGAGTGCGTATTGTGCTGCTCTACCAGTTGCTTCATTGGAGGGTTGCATACAATGGAGCTTCCCCAGCTGGAACATTTGAGGCGTCGCAGGTGTGACAGCGCAGGTGAGAGCTTATTGCAGCTTTGTTGCCTTCAGCACCCACAGTAGCTGGTAACTTAATAAAGTAAAAATTAGCCATGTTAACCAGCTGTATGCTGACCTTTTCCATTCATATGACTCCCAGTTGCTTAAAACCAACTTTGCAAGACACAGTAATCCAAGAGTGAAGGTGTTTTGTGACTTAAACCTGTAAAACTTCAACCAGAAAAGTACGTTTAAAGGCCTGTTCCTATTTCCAGATAAGTATTTTAGATCTGTTTGGATAGACTGGGGCACCCCCTCTCTGAATATAGAGGGATTAGAAGTGAGAGGAAAACAGGAACACCCCAGCTCTGATCTGTCTGGCTATAGTCTGTGAGAACATGCTGATCTCCAATGCCCGCTGGAATAGCATGTACCCTCTCGTAACAGGGAACCAAAACAGGAAACACTGGCCATTAAATCATAATTACTGCCCAGGAGCAATTACACTTTGATCATAATCAGGTATGTGGTATTCCCTATTGGAAATTGATAGAATGGATGACATTTAGATTGAGCAGTGTGACTTAATAACTTGATAGATCTTATGCTAAACTAACAGACATAGCTACTGTTGGAATTGAAAGTTCACACCTCAGTTAAAAGCAATCAATTTCGGTTTCATTAAACTTCAATAACACATGCCCTCTGTTACTTCTGTTAGCTCATTTAAAGTAGTTTCATGACGTTCAACAGAGAACACTTTTAATTCCAGTTTTTACTATTATATCACTGTCTCTGATGGTCAAAAGTTCAAATACATTCCATTCACATTTGATGGCATTGCTTTTAAACTGTGTAACTTCAATCTAACATTTTGGATATCTCTCCACAAACTTTACACAAGACCAAAACAGCTATTTCCTCCTGCAAAAGACATGGCAGATTTTCAGTTTCACTGTTTGAGCCACAAATGTTTGGATGGACCAGTCAGGCATTTTTGGAGGTGTGCCTAGATGCATTGTCCTGCTTAATGCATTGTCCTCCATTGGTGCCTGAGCCTTCAGACAAAGTTTCAAGATGTCCGCCTGATTCTCCGTCTTCACGATAGCATCAGGTTTACAAAGTGCATTAGCCCCTCTGCAGCAGAAGAGCCTCGCAGCGCGATGCTTCACCCTCGTGCTACATGTTTTGGATGATGTTCTTTGGGTTAAAATACTCAATGCTTCTTCCTCTATCTGTAATGTTGATTATTATAGTCAAACAGACATATTTTCATACATTCCTCTAAAGGGCAGATCTCTATCATAGTGGTTGCTTACACAGAGGCTGGGTTTTTTTAGTACGTATTTCCCCCTTAGATAACAGCCTGTATGGTACCAAAAAACTGGATCATTATCACAGTACTGATGATGATGCAATTGCTGGTCAATGCTCCTTATGTGTTACGTGCTAATGCTAGGAAACATGCAGAGGCCAAATTTCAATACAGGCACAATTAAGTGAGTTAACCTTTAACCTTTAACATCTTTACCAATCCAAAGATCCAATCATTGATCTCTGCAGGTCAGTCTTATCCTATTTCCTCAATGGTCATGTGGTTCTATGGTTTTTACATCTGTGTGCCACTGTTTTGGACTGATGACTGCGGCACCTTCAGACCTTTGGACAATTTTCCCAAGGGGAAACTATATTCCTTTAATGTCTTAGCTGTTTTCTTTAGACTTTCCCATGATGCCAAGTAAAAGGACACTGAGTATGAAGGACAACCCTAAAATACTGCCACAGCTATCCCACCAACTGACTTATGACACTGACCTATCTGAAATGTCTAAAGTCATGACATCAATTTCTGGAAGCTTTAAAGACACAGTGAATAGAGTGTGTGCAAACATTTGAGAATGTGATAAAGTAAAAGCTATAAAAGACATGAGAGATTAAAAAATAAATAAATCACAAGACCCTGTTATTTGCCACTAGAAAATGTTTGATTACGTTTGTATACTCTGACATCTGCCAAAATATTTTAAGTAGCGAAGCAAGAGTCATCAAAATCATGTAAAATAACTCCTCACCTCAGCCACTCAATGTAGTTTCAATAAAAACAAAACAACAGAATTACTGTATCTTAGTGCATAGTGAGTAAAGATACTTAAAGCTGTATTCTGTTACTTGTGATTTATATAAATAAATAAATAAAAGGCTTGTGCTATTTTTACTTTAATCAACAAATTTGACCAAACATCACAAGAACCATAAAGTACTAGATTTTTAAAAAACTACATCTTGAGGGATTAGTGAAATGTTTGTCACACATTAAAGATTATAGAAAGAGTAAGAGTTTTATGACTAAATAACACCTCTAATGTTACATGCTCCACATGTGCCTCTAGATTTCAGTTTGTTTTCCAGTTTTCTATTTTCACCCACAAGGGAACGAGCCTTTGTGGATGTCATGTGACAATGGCGTGCATTTATGAGCCTACACATGTACACAACAGCTAAATATCTGCTGTGTTATCTAGGAAAAAGGTAGGAATAGCCCTCAGCACTGCTCACGTTTCACTTCACAACAACAACTTCCTGGATTATCCCAGATGATCCACAGAAGTAACTTTATTACTGCCCTCTTGTGGCAGGAAAAGTTCCTGCACAAGGTGATAAACACTAACCCTGTGCCGTGCCAGCTCTTCCTGGTTTAATCTGTACATGGTCTCCACTTTGTTCCACTTGTGTGACATGACTCTATTGCTCTTACTGTGGCTGAGCGACCAGTTGTGTCACCATAACAGATGTACACGGGTGGATTTGGATGGCTCTTCCCTGCTGTCTAACATCACCACAGGGATTTTGGCAGCTCCCCCCAGGCCTTTTCAAACATGAAACAGACGGAGAGGCAGGCAAGCAGCATGGCCTCAGGTCCTCCCCCTCCTGCTCGCCAAGTGTCTGTCCTTAGCAACAGTCACCTGACCTGCAATAGGTAGAGTTCAGTGAAGCACACATTCTGTATCCACACAGACAAAGCTGAGCGCCTCAGTCACTCACGCCTCTATTCTGTTGCACATCCAGGCCTCATGGCTCTGATCATTAACAATGAGCAGAAGAAACTCACTCAGACTCCACTGCTCAAGATCTGGGTGCCGTGGATGGGCTGCAACTTGAACCGCAGGAGGGGATGTAAGTGCAGACAAACAGCTTAGCTTGGCCACAAGAAGATAGGATGCATGACCTGTTCTACCTCTGCTTTAACTCAGTTGTTTTAACAGGTGAAGTTAGAATTTTCTTCCTGTGATAAAACAAAAACAAAGGGATGCTTTAATTCTGGCTCCTCAACTCTGACCTCCCTCTACGTTCAGTCCTGATGGAGGATGCAGCAGTCTGAGATCAGAGATACAGGGGTCAGCCATGGGACAACAGCCAGGCTGGACCAAGCCGGGTCTGAGTTGGCTCTCTTTTCAGTCACTGACGTGGTCCTTTGAGGATTTCGCTGATGCAGCATACTCCATTCATAATCGAACAGCCTGGAGTGTGACAATCTCTATGTCTCTGTATTTACACATGGGGAATCTGGGCAGTTAACTATCAAACACTCTGCCTTATAAATTACTGCCATTTTGCAATAAATGGGTCATTCTGGGAAAGAAAAAATGAGCAAGGATGGACGTTCTTTGTAAATATGTGATACTTGTATGGAGCTAAATAACAGTCCAGACTTTATCTTAGAGGTTGCTGTAACAAAGAATCTTACTTTACACAGGATTTTTGCATTTGTCTTATCACAGTAGGTTTCCTTTCAAAAATACTGAGTTTGAATTGTGATTTTTCAAGAATGCATCTTCATGTATGTGAAGAACTGAGCTGTTAGTAACCACCTGAAAGGTAGTGATATTTATCCTCATTTCAAGGTGATTATGTAGATTTCCTTAAGGTACCTGAGAGAAGAGGAAGAATTCTGTCAGTGTAAGCTGTTCTTGGCTTCATTAGGGATTTGGCTGACTGTTATCAGTAATATATATATTTTTTGTTATTATTATTTCATTATAATGCCTTTACATGTGTTTTGTTTTTGTTTACCTGGTTTTCTGTGACACAGTGTACTACTAACCAGGCTCATAAGCCAAAAGACTCATTACACTGCTTCATAGACATTTGAGCTTCATCTGGGAGCTCTTATTCTCCCTCTTAATGAAGATTACCTTGGCAGCTAGTAGTGCACATATGCACACCTCACACACAACACATGTCCTTCCTGTTTTACAGAGGAGCTGAAAGTGGATTGAAGTTGGAACAAATGTTGTCTACATGAATGATGTGTTACGTGCAGCATTTTCAGCAACAGCCATTAGCTCATTTTCTGTGTCTCTTGTGTTTATTTTAATTTCAGCCTCTGTGCCTCAGTTCTGCAACTCTCCCACGATGATTGTCATGGTGGGGTTACCAGCCAGAGGGAAGACTTATATCTCCAAGAAACTCACTCGCTACCTGAACTGGATCGGAGTTCCTACAAAAGGTCAGTTTTTAAATTTTAAAAAAAGCACAAGTAAACAAGTGGATTTATTATACTAATGTGTTTCAAATCCCCATAGTGTTTAATGTGGGCCAGTATCGCAGGGAGGCTGTGAAGACATACAAGAACTTTGAGTTCTTCAAACCTGATAATGAAGAGGCCATGAGGATCCGCAAGTAAGTGCAATACAGACTGGAGCTGACCAATTTGTGCACAAAACCTATGTCACTTCTGATACTCATTGTCTAAAAAGTTTACATGCATTGTCTGATTTAAAAAAATATATATATACTGTTTCCTTTTCACATGTCATTCACTCATTTTTTGCAGTTTGTGCTTCT
>JAPQRP010000028.1:8426397-8462922 GCA_037367295.1 Apogon hyalosoma
ATACATATGAATATGAGTGTAACCTCTCCCTCAGGGCCTGCGCATCAGCTGCCCTCAAAGACGTCGCTGCCTATTTCACAAAGGAACACGGACAAGTAGCTGTGAGTATGAGGACGTCTAAACTGTGTCTGTAATTACTTTAAAACCAATGGAAAACATGACGAGACATCTATCAAAATGAAACCAGAGAAGAAAACAGACTTTCATAGTTGTGAGAAGAGACACTTAGTGTAATCACATGTCCCTGTGGTTATTTAAAATGATTAAATTACTTCTAAACATAATAAAGTGCAGCCACTGGCTTAGTATTATAAATATATGACATAGTTGGCAAAAAAGGAAATTGTTGCAGATAACAAAATTAGAAAGATGTTTGTAGTAAAATGTAATATATTATATGTAATATAATGTATGATATTATACAATTATAATCTCTGCATGAGGATAGATAGAGTTGGTATCTGCAAGTGTAATCAAATTCAGGGGTATGTCATGTTAAGACATTGAAACTATTTGATATGTTGTTTCATAATTCCAGGTATTTGATGCTACGAACACCACAAGGGAAAGAAGGGCCATCATCATAAGTTTTGCCAAGGAGAGGGGTTACAAGGCAAGTGCAAATATTATCTGAAGGAGTGACAGTAGAAAAAAAAAATAGATACATATGTACAGGAAAACAATGTCTTACAAGCTAATAATTGATCAGTTATAATTTTTGACATCACAGGTTTTCTTTGTGGAATCAATCTGTGAAGATCCTGAAATCATTGCAGAGAATATCAAGGTAAGAAGCAGCTTCATATCATTAATGACCTGTTATAATGTCAAAAGTTTAGAGCCTTCTCGACTGGTGGGTCATTGTCTAAAAGTGGGTCGTGGATTTATCCCAAACTGAAATTCTAGTGTGAGGTTGAAAAAAAAAGTCTTTTCTTGCTTTTTATTGCTTTAAATGCTGTCCTATTTCAGACTTTTATTTTGACAGAAATAAATCTAAAATGTGCGATAACCAGCAGTAATGCAGACATTTAATTTATAAATAACAGTTTAACACAGAAAATTAAAGGTTTCTGTGTAGTAGTAATGTTCACTCAGTTTATTATTAGTATAATGTGTTCTAAATGCAGTTATTAAAATATGTATACATTAAAAAAAAAAAGACAAATAGCTCAACAACATTAAATATGTGTTTGCTTGCTTTCAATTCTCTGTAAGTAGGTCACGACTTGATGAGTCAACAAAATGTGGGTCCAAAACGAAACCATAGGTTTAGATCCACTGGTTTAGAGAGGCTTTGATGTAATTTTCTATAATAAGTTCTAAGATCACTTTACTTTCCAGCAAGTGAAGTTCGGGAGTCCAGATTATGTGGACCGTGACATAGATGAAGCAATGGAAGACTTCATTCAGCGCATAGACTGTTACAGGGCGAACTACATGTCTATTGATGATGAGAAAGACAGGTACTTACCCATGATGCTTTTCTTCACATGGATTTAAACAGGAAATCAAATCTTATAAAGCTTATAGTATAAATAGTTTCTGATATAGTAAATGTTTTGGGTCAAACAGGAAACTTTCCTACATCAAGATATTCGATGTGGGCAGTAGGTACCTGGTGAACCGAGTGCAGGACCACATCCAGAGCAGAATAGTCTATTACCTCATGAACATCCACGTCACACCAAGATCCATCTACCTGAGCCGCCACGGAGAGAGTGAACTCAACCTTTTAGGACGCATTGGTGGAGATGCAGGCCTGTCCTCGCGAGGCCAGAAGGTACGCAGACTCCATCATGTAAAAAGCTTGTAGGGTTTATTAGCTTTTGTATGAAAAAAAAACTAAACTTGTTACAAATTAAAGGTAAAATGAAAAAGAATTAAACTTTAAAATTCACACTAACTCCCACTAGTACGCCAATGCCTTGGCAACCTTCGTGCGTGGGCAGAGTATCAAAGACTTAAAGGTGTGGACCAGCCACATGAAGAGGACCATCCAGACTGCAGAGGCTCTGGGAGTCCAGTATGAACAGTGGAAGGCCCTGAATGAAATAGATGCTGTGAGTATTTGCATAAAGTCATTTTTACAAATGCTAGTAGGTTTAGTAACTGTGTTCATGGTTCAGTGCATTACAGGCCGTGTAAATCCAACCTAAGTCCCACAGCTCATCTATCTTAGTCATTGATATGTCAATGTTTGTGAACTTAAGGGTGTATGTGAGGAGATGACCTATGAGGAGATCCAGGAGAATTTCCCAGAGGAGTTTGCACTAAGAGACCAGGACAAGTATCGCTACCGCTACCCCAAAGGTGAGGTGAGTGGTCTGCATTGTGACACACTGCTTTCATTAGACAATGATCTGAGCATCAGTGGTGCTGTACGTATACATGCCGCTGTGAAGGTAAATGAGTCTGAATGAATAATTGATGAACTCCTGAATTATTCTATTCCCTGCCCAGTCCTATGAGGATCTGGTACATCGTCTAGAACCGGTCATCATGGAGCTGGAAAGGCAGGAAAACGTCCTGGTTATCTGCCACCAAGCTGTGATGCGCTGCCTGTTGGCCTACTTTCTAGACAAACCTGCAGGTAAAGAATAACAGACTCACCCTCTACATACACTTCCTTCTTTTCTTTATGCCTCAAACAGATTTAAAGATAAATCCATTCACATTGCCCCTCTGTCTTTACGCAATACACACTTTCAACCATATTCTCTCTCTCTGAAGATGAGCTGCCCTACCTCAGATGCCCTCTGCACACGGTGCTCAAACTTACACCAATAGCTTATGGTAAGTGGTTAGCACTTCATGCACATCAAGTGTCCAGTCTTTGTAATTCTTTGCCTGACAGTCTGACCGTCCTCTTCATAATGTAGGCTGTAAAGTGGAGTCATTTTTCCTCAATATTGAAGCAGTCAACACACACAGAGAAAGACCAGTGGTAAGTTTCCACAAGTATACAGTTCATTTGTCATAATAGATGGTTAGCTTTGCCAAGATTTAGTCTGTGGCAGCAATTTTTACACAGATATGAGCAACCAGGCCTATAAATTTAAAGCGATATCTTTTTTTTTTTTTTTTTTGTATTTGGACATTTACAGTGAGTGTCAGAATAATGTGAAATAACAGCTTTTTTTATATTTAATGTGAGTTTTTGTGGTGCTTTTTGCAGAACGTTAATGTCAGCAGAAACCCAGAAGAGGCTCTACACACTGTTCCTGACCACATATAAGCACAGACAGACAGAAAATGGATGCACCACTGCTGATAAACTTCACTAAATATTAGATATGGACTCTAAAAGAGGCACATGGAGCTTGAGATACATATTAAAACCCTCCAAAGAGAAGCACATGGACTCATCCTACAGTGAAGAAACTCTGCATTCAACATGTCTATGAAATATTATCAGTCTGTTTTTTTTTTTTTTTTACATTGTGAAAGTGTCATATTGTTTACAAATTGTAAAGAAGGTGATGAAATGTATTGAAGATAAGAGAAAAATTGTTAAAATGATGTAAGCTAGTCGTTATAATGGTTTAAGTCTATAAACACATGTAACTGTACAGATGATAATAATATATTATTGATAATTTAATTATTGAGGAAGGAATCAGCACCATGGACAGCAACCAACCAAACAAACAAATCATTGAGTCCAACACTTGTAATGTAGACAAGATGCCCAAATTCAAAAGGCTTGAATGGGATGGTGTAAATAAATAATTTAATGAGATATACCTCAATTCTGTCATGGCTTTTACTAGAGAACACATTCAATTACAGCTGTTTTCATGATGGATTGGCAGTACTGAGATTCAATTCAGGAAATGTACTCCCCCAACACACCAATGTTCAGTAGTTTTCTGCAAATAATGGGTCTTTGTGACTAAAGGGGAAAGAAAAACACGCATTTGGAAGTCATTTAAATGGCGGAATATAACTCGGGAGTGGAGAACTTTTAGGATCACTCCCACCGAGCGGAGGAGAGGAAGGGGAGGAGATGTTTTGGTAGCGTCGTGTCTCCTCAGATGGTCGAGCAGGGGTTAATAATCCGTCATTTCTCATGGACTTCGGTGGCAACAGTCCGCGAAATTTCCAGTATGCGTGAACACAAACTGGGAGCTGCTTTCAGTCAAACGGACTCACCGCATGCAGCGTTTTGAGGAACTTTACACATCGTGATAAAGCCTTTTTTTTTTTTTTTCACCTGATGGATGTTTAATTCTTATCAGAATTCTACTTTCGTCATTATCCCTTCAGAGGAACTTTTTTTTTTTTTTTTTTTTTTTTTTTTACATAAATCAGAGGGAGGGGAAAGACTGCCCCAGACAAAAAAATAACCTGGGTAAAATGTGAGGTGTGCACTGCGTCCTGCTTACGAGCTGGTTGACTCCTGTTGACAACGTGAGATTCCTGGACAATTCAACTTATTTTGGAGCCTCAAACCTGTTTAATAATGGACATGTTAAACTTAAGAATCCGGTGCATTTTAGTGTTAGTCACTTTGTATGTGCAAGAGGGATTATCAGGAGATTATGAGGTGCACCTAGGAGGAAAAATACTTTTACAGGTGAGGATATGTGTATATATATATTTATATTTATATTTTTACCTTTTCATTAGGTTGAAAGTCTACAGGAACATGTGCCTCTTGTCAGTTTAAATTAACATTTATGTTGTAAAATTAATAAACAAATATGCATTTAATAATGCAACTGGAATTCCTGTGCCTCAGAAGACACTACTTGGTTAAATTATTGATCTGCAAAATCTTCTTGAACCTATCTTAAAAGTTTAAAGGGTCATAGAGCAAAAAGGCCCTGCATGAAATGTATACCATACTCCAGTCTGATACGTGTATACACATATTTATGGTACCCTATAAAGGGTTTCCACTATTAAAGTTATTTATTCATGTTAAATTCCCAGCAATGTCCAGGATATGTGGTAATATATTGACACAGGAATGACTTGTGTGCAAAATTAACATTTGAAACCAAACAGTACACCCTCACTGGCCCTGTGTACAGTGAAAGCATTTATTTCCAGATCCACTTCCCCTCAATTCATGAATGGCTTTGATTCACAGTATTTTGACATAAAATCTTCACCAAGCCTCTTCATGTGAAGATAACCTAAAAAAAAATATTTTTTTCTGAACAAACTACGGAACCCAGATATGGCATTTTTCCTTACAATGTTCTCTTTCTTAAAAGCACCCAGTGCATATTTTACTTAGCTACCCAAGTGCTTGTTTGACTTGCAGCCTTGTGTCTTTTCCAGAGAGTAAGACGGCAAAGTAAAGCAGCAAAGCCAGTGGTAAGTGTGTGCTCTTACTAAGATAAAATGCATTACATATATTTAAGTAAGATTTAGGAGCTGAGTACATCATAAAACTTCTCATATTCACTGTGAAATTGTTGTTGTTTTATCTGTGTTAACTTTTGCATGTTATGTAAAATGATCCTAGATAAGTATACAAAAACAACATATATATAAAGTTAAAAATAGCTTTGTATTCCTGTTTTTGCATCATGTTTAACTTCAGAATAAGCCGCCCAGACAGCGAAAACCCCTGACACCTCTCAGGGTATCATCAGTAGCTCCACTGTGGTTTGAACTCTGTTTGCTTCAGTGTTAACCGTGAAGCAAATACCTGAACATACAGTAATTCTGTCTGTACAGCATAAACCACAGCTTTCCGATTTAGCAGCAAGTTAGGGGGATGATGTGGCTCTTTTCCTCATGCCTGTCGCCTCGTCTTGCTGTAATGTGGCCGGTGTTGACCAGATTGGTCTCAGCAGGCGCCAGCGTTACCCAAGTAAACAAGAGGAGGGCTGAGACACCATGCAGGGAACTGCTTTGTGCTGTGTGGTTGACTTGTCAGGGTGATCCGGGGCAAACTGTGATATGGGGAAAAAAAAGAGGGACATTTATGTGCAAGGCTTATTTGTCTACTTTTTGTGGGCTTCTTGGTAGCAGCTTGAGTTTAAATAAACAATTACAGGTGTCTTTTACTATGTATCCTCACTGGTGGTGTCGTATCAGTGAACAATGAGGCACTATCACACTTTTTACCACTCAGATTTGTCTCTTGAATGACTTTGACATATTTCAGATGTTGGCTGATATTTCTCAGACCCTTTCAGTGACTGCATGTTTATTTGTAACTTCACTAGCTGAAGGTGACAGACTACCATGTGAAGTGTTCAGTGGTGTCCCGCTATGCTGTTACTACAGTCCAGAGTTCAGTTTGGAACCAGCTCCCCATCACCAAAGAGGCAGCGTTTGAGGTGGACCTGCCCTCCTCTGCTTTTATCTCCAACTTCACCATGTAAGTCATCATAAAGTTTATCATCTATGCACTGTTAGTCTGCCTTTTTTTTTTTTTTTTTTTTTTAACTTTCTAATATCAGTAACTCAGAACACATCTCTTCTTATTCAGAAATCTTTGCAGATAAATCCAAGCTTACAGAAATAAATGAAAGCAATGTTGTTGTTGGTGGGTAAAATTCTGAAATAAAACTTCAGAGGATTATGTAAGGAAATAGAAATCCGGTCCAGAGGAGGTGCATAATTTGATTACTAAGAGGGTTGGAAACCACTCTGCTTTAAAAATGCTAAATATAAACAAAACAAATAAGTCAACATTGCAGGCCAAACAGGCAGCCTAGAGCTAGATTTGGAAGCGGAAGCAGGTCAGGAGGGGGGAAACCAGAGGGCAGATGAATACCAGGCTTTGTGAATGGAAGTCAGAAAGTTAATAGAGAAAATGACAGGCGTTTGCCCAGTCCCCCTTTTCTCCCCTGCACAGTTTACCAAGGCACACTGCCAGTTTAGATATGCTACGTACACACTTTCCCTCATCCACTGTGTGTTTGTGTGCCCAAAGGAGTTTTTTTTTTTTCCCTAAGTATGTGTGAGTCTGGGACTGTAATCCTCCACATCTCCCTCTTCCTCTGTTTTAGACCCACACAACTAAACATACGTGCATGCACACTCAGAAGCCGTACGGTCGTCAGCACGTCACCGCATACCCAGAGGAAAAGAGCTGTGGCACACGTATTGCGTTAAGTCCTTGGCATTCCTGTTTCTGAAACTAAGAGCTCTGTGTTCTGTGTGAAAGTCACTGATGTACAGCCATTCCTTTACCCCCTCAGCCACACATATAAATACAAGCACCTCCATTTTCCACTCGGCTCTCTCATGCTATTCTGTCTCAAACAAGAGCCGCTTTAAACCTGTGGGTTTATTTAAGTTAGCCTTAATGTTTTTTTTTTTCTCTCTTTGGATGTATTTGTTCAAAGGACTTGACCCTAATTTAGCACCTCATCACGTGACATCAGTGGTCAGTAACATCTACTGTGTGAACTTGATCACACTTTTGACCGTTGGCTTTGGTCAGGATTTTGCAGGGTGTAGCACTCAGCGGCACTCCCTTGGAGCGTCATCGGCATGCAAGATCTCTCTTCATTAATCCTGTTTTCAGAGGGAAATTACTCTTTTCCACTCAGCCTCTTTATGACCCCACCTCCCTTTCACGTAGTATGAACTCCATCTGTAAATAAACATGATGCGTGTTTGTGGAGCACATAGCCCAGCTTTGTGACGGATCTGGAAATACAAGAAGCAAAATAAAATAAATCATGCATAACAGCTCAATGCAGGCCAGCGTGTTTCTAACTGTAACATAATCTGACTACTGTGAGTCACACAGAGAGCTACTGTATTTCTTCTTCTTTTTTCCTCTTTCCCATCAGCACCTCCAATGGCAAGGTGTACGTGGCCCAGGTGAAAGAAAGAGCCGCTGCCAGGAAAATTTATGATGCTGCTAAGAAGCAAGGAAAAACAGCTGGACTTGTCGCCACAAAGTCAGTCATAAGCAAAATTATCTCCCATGTAACTGGATTACAGTTTTGTGAAATATCTTGAAATGTTCTCTAGACTTAGGGTACTTTCTAAGATGTCCCATATTGTGACTGTGTTGAACCCCAGGGAGCGAGAGATTGAGAAGTTTCGTGTGGCAGTCAGTGTGCCGTCAGGAGCTCAGATGTCCTTCTGTCTGACGTATGAGGAGCTGTTACTCCGTCGACTCGGCCGCTACGAGCTCAGCTTAGGTCTGAGGCCAGGACAGCCTGTGAAGAACCTAACGTTAGACGTCAGTATTACGGAGAAGACAGGCATCAGTTTCATCAAAGTGCTTCCTCTCAAGACGAGTCGGCTGCTCTCCAACAATGCTCAAGGTAAAATATCACAGACATGCCACGAAAGGATGAAACATAAAAAAGTAGTAGATGTAGGGGATTACAAAACTGGTCTACACTTTTGAAAGACTTACACTTTCTCTAAAAAACAGCACTTCTAACTGTAATAAATGACTTTGTTAATTGCCTTTTTTCACCATTATAGACTTATAATCTTATAGCAATAAATTATGATACGATACATGTTATAGTGGTGTGATGTTCAAGTACAGTAATTCATCGTGTTCTTTATACTGCTTTAATACATGAGTAGTGTTTATAAGTAATGAGCAAAAGTCATGACACATTGTAGGAACTGTTTGCATCAGCTGTCAAAGTGTCAAATTTACTCCCAATTAATAAATCTCCATAAAACAATATCTAAAATTCAAGTGCAGTCAGTGACCTGAAATGGAACAAAAGTAAGGTAAACCACCAGAAGTTTCAGTCACCAAAAACTGAAAAATAATATATATTTAAAGATTTTAAACAAAGTAATTTACTGGCACAATAAACACTTGAGTAACTTAGACCTTCTGCAGCAATGGAGGTAATGAAGCCTTGAAAATTTTAAATTCTTTTGCAGTTGCCCCGGCTTTTGTTAATCATTTACAGTCTGTCTCCCTGTATAAAAGAACAGTCTGTGTTATTAGACTTTACTGTTATTTGCACAATATTGTTCTATATATACTATAACAGTTCCAGTACTATGCTAGTATGACTATGTTAAGAAAAAACAAAATTAAGAGGAAGACAGAACTTTATATCCCTTAAAAGTGTAGTTATATTAGTGTAGTTATGTTCTTGGATAAAGTTGTTTTCTAAAACTTTTATAACTTTTATCTGCCCACAGCTTTGTGAATATTACCATCTGAGTAACAGTATTTCCCTGCAGGTGATGCTGAGGTGCCTCCGTCTACTCATGTTGAGCGGAGCACCAGCTGTGCTCGAGTTCACTATAATCCCACTTTTCAGCAGCAGAACAGTGTCTCCTCCAAAGGTCTTAATGCAGACTTCATCATTCAGTATGATGTGGACCTCAGAGACCTTATGGGTGATGTTCAGGTATGGAGCTTTAATGTATTTCTACCTTGTGAAATACACCAGTATGGATATTTGTGTCCCTGCTTTGTACAAATGTTGCCCGTTTCATTTTTTAACTGTTGCGTTTTCTGTCTCTCAGGTGTATGATGGCTACTTTGTCCATTACTTTGCACCCAGAGGGCTTCCTGTGGTTCCTAAAGATGTTATATTTGTCATTGACATTAGTGGCTCAATGATAGGCACCAAGATTAAACAGGTAAGCTGCCTCATGGTTTCAGTGCATGGTGTAAGGGTCTACATTGAAGAGGCTAGAATGTTATCGCAAGGATACTCTCTAAATTGTGACACTATTCTGACAAAGATAATACAGGATTTCTCATTATTTCTGTCAATAGACCAAGCAGGCCATGAGCACCATTCTGGGAGACCTTAGGGAGGGAGACCACTTTAATATCATAACCTTCTCAGATAAGGTTCAAACCTGGAAGAAAGGGCGAACAGTGCGAGCGACTCGGCAGAATGTACGAGACGCCAAAGACTTTGTTAAGAGGATTATTGCTGAAGGATGTGAGTCGAAATGTGACATAGTCTGACCTGTGTATCTACAGTCAATCTTTGTATAGCTTTTATTTTTTCTGGTATCGAGACTAATTGTCCTTTTTGTTCTGTTCTTGTTTTAGGGACCAATATTAATGCAGCTCTGCTTTCAGCAGCCCAGCTCGTCAACCCCTCTTCCAGTTCCTCCAGCCGCAACTTATCTCGCCGTGTCCCTCTGGTCATTTTTCTCACAGATGGGGAGGCAACCATCGGAGTAACGGCTGGCGACACCATCCTCAATAACGCCAAAAAGGCTTTGGGCTCAGCCTCTTTGTTTGGACTTGCATTTGGAGATGATGCAGACTTCCTCCTCTTGAAGCGTTTGGCTTTGGATAACCGTGGAGTGGCAAGAATGGTGTATGAGGATGCAGATGCAGCACTGCAGCTGAAGGGTTTTTATGATGAAGTAGCCAGCCCTTTGCTATCAGACATCCAACTGTCCTACCTGGATGACAAGGCATTTGATATCACCTGCTCTCTCTTTCCTAACTATTTTCAAGGCTCAGAGTTGGTGGTGGCTGGGAGAGTTAAACCAGGCATCAAAGATTTAAAAATATCAATGAGTGCCACTGATTCAAAACAGCGTCTGAAACTTGAGAATGATGTTTTGATTTCCCCTGAAAATGGAAACGAGAGTGAAGACCTGCACAAATGTTCAGAAAGTTTAGAAGGGATTTCCAGCTTCGTGCACCGTCTGTGGGCATATTTCACCATTAAAGAGCTTCTTTTGGCCAAGCTGAACACAACTGACCCTGCAATGCAAAGATTACTGGCAGAAAAGGCCACCAACATTTCCCTCAAATATAACTTTGTCACGCCTGTCACTTCTCTAGTGGTAGTCAAACCAGATGCAGATGAAACAGCTCCAACTCCAACAACTGCAAGACCCACCACAGCAGCTACTACAACTACAACAGCTGCTACTGCTGCTGCTAATAAAATATCAGCTTCTGGTACCGCAAAGATGCACAACTTATCCTCCAATCCCAGGCCTAATAAAACAAAACCAAACCCTCCTAAGCCACCTCCAGGACAGTCTAAAAAAACCTCAATGCCACCTACTGCTAAAGTTTTGCCATCCAAGAAAACCACTACAGCCTCAACTCCCAGCACCACCAAAACTGCCCCTGCACCATTCTCTGGTAAAAAGCCCAGCCCTTCCCAAAATGTGTCAAAAACTGCCTCTCCTCCTCCTGCTGGAAAGATATCCACTTCTATTCTCAATTCTCTGAAAACAGCCTCACCCCCTGCACCTGGAAAAGTCTCCACACCACCTCCATCAACACAAAAATCAGCCACCACATTATCAACACCAACCACGAGTGTTACAGCTCCATCCATTTCATCCAGAACTGACCCCGGTCTTGTTCATGGGAGACCACTGACCTCTCATCCCAGTACAGGGAGGACTGCTTTGCCTCCTGCAAAAGTGACGGTGCACTCTTTTGAGGCTGAGAACATCAGCAGCACATCTGCTACCAATGTCCATCAGGCAGAGATCACCACCGCTCTGCCTGACCTGTTGTCCACCCTCACCTCTCCCACACCGGCCCCGGCCCCAGCTCTGGTAGACAACAATACCAGCTCAAGTGTTGACACAGATCTGAGCATCGCCACCCTGGTTGCAGCAACCTTTGCTCCTATGCCTGGTGTAACAGATGGGCCAAGACTATGGGAGGCAGCGGGGCTTCTGGGTAAGTTGTTCTCCTTCTAGTCACTGAAGCTAATTCATCATCTTGCCCTTTCTTTGCCCTGAGAGGATGTTCTCTGAATATTTATGCTGAAAATAAATAGATTTTTTTCCCCCTAACTGATTATTCTTCGTCTCTCCACTAGATGTCTCTACTTCCATTCAAATTCAGAGAAAAGGTGATCTCTCTCTTTATGCATTAAATCACCCTAGGTCTCTTTTTTCACCTGCTTAAATATATTTAAATATGCATGTTTTAAGATGATTCAAATGAGATTATTTTTAAATGGATTGCAACATTAATTATTATTTATTTTTGTCTCCACTGTAGATATTGACCTTGTGAAAGGTGAGAATTCTAACTATTGTTGCTTTATATCTTATATCTTCTCTCATAACTAAAGCTTTGATCTGTTAATGTTTTACTGAATTCCCTTTTCCTAGACTATGATGCCACCTATGATTATGACTATGACCTCAACTATGATGCTTGTAAGTTCTGAAGTCCATTTATTATTTTATTTTTATTTTCTTTCTCGTGAAATTCATAGTTGATGTCTTTCAGGGGACGATACTGCAGACACTGACACAGGATCATTTGGTAAGGTTTTATATTTTATACAGATGAATGATTTGATTAATATGTAACTGAATAAAGGGACACAGCTACAGTATACAGCCCGGCAGTACATGTCTAGTCCTGTCATTGGTTTCAGTGCTTGGGAGTGAGGAGGACTGTCCTTTAGCTGAATGTCTTGTGCTTTTAGAACCTCTATCCAGACTGAACAACGTCCGAGTATTTTCCTCATCAGGTCAATGACCTAAATTCATACATTTGTTTTAAAATACACTTTCAAATATATTTATATAAGGCATATACTCTGTTATATTTACAGTGAAAATTGTCTGTTATAGTTGATGGAGATCCTCATTTTGTGGTCCAGCTGCCAAAGCTGCATCAGAACCTATGTTTCACAGTAGATGGCCGGGCCAATGATGTCCTCCGACTGTTAGAGGACCCAGAGAAAGGTACAAAACAAATGCATTAAAATGATTACATAAATGTTGGCACAGTTCACCTTTTAAGGTACATGACTAAATTCTTGTCTTTTTTCTTAAAGGGATCATCGTAGACGGCCACTTAATGGGAGCGCCCTCCAAACACGGCGCTGAGGACCGCTCCAGAACCTACTTTGATCAACTCATTATCTCCTCAGCCACAGGAAGCTCTGGTGACATCATGATCACACTCTCACTGGATGCTGTAGTGGTAGAAGGAGAAGGGCGGGACAGACTTCCTATTAATCAACAGGGATCTATGACAAGACAAGGCGTGACAGTAACTGTGGACAACCATCGCAGCTGCTGGATCGAGCTGGCCAAAAACGTGCGTTTCCTGGTTCTATTCCACCACTACAAACATCCCAGCTACCTACAAATGGCTCATCTGGGTTTTTACATCACAGATGGGCAGGGACTCTCCACCTCAACCCAAGGCCTGCTGGGTAAGCAGACATTAGCTCTCTGATTTCCACTGTAATCCGACTAAAAACAAACACACCTGACTCAGTGTCCTCTTTCTGCCCACAGGCCAGTTTCAGCATGCTGATATGAGTGTAACCATAGTGAAGGATCACATGGATGGAGGTGTGTATTGGCCTAACAAGGAGGGGATTCTGTCGAGGGGGATCCTCAGGTGGGGTTCAGAGCGTATGGCAGTGACCCTGCAAGACAAGACACTGAAAGATTCAGTGCGTAAACGGCACTTGGGAAAGTGTTGGGTGGTGCCAAAGGCAGAGGTAGAAAGACTACTAGGTCATCCATATGAGAGCTACATTGTGGATCATGTGTAACCCTAACTGAGTCAACTCCACCTTTCTGCCACCCTGCTGCTCAGCTCAGGTCACAACAATAATCAGGGCCTGGTTATTGGACAAAAGATGAACAACAACTGGGACTCCGTGGGGGCTCAAATAACATGCTTCCACAGTCACTTGGAATAACACCAATATTCTCCAAGGAGCCATGAAACACAGGTGTGGATACAAAAGAGTAAAAGTGAGGGTGATATTGTAGTCTACAGTAAAAAGAGAGCTGCAAACATAACATTAAAGAGGATATATGGTTTGCCTAAAGTGGTGAAGGACTGAAAGAAGCTGTTGTGTCTTTTCCATCACTGAATTTGAACTGAATTCAAGCTGTGTTCTGCATCTACAACAGAGACACTATGTTCTTCTGTTCGCATGGCAACCATAAAATGTCCATTTGTGCTGCAGCACTTTGCTCCAGAATGACTTGCACACTATCCCTGTTCACAACTTAAATAATATTTGGCAGATATTTCTTATATTTCATCGTGAAATAATTAGTAGGCAAAGGCAGATTCCTCTATTTCAACCGTCTGTAAGTATTAAAAATTCTACCATACTTTGTTTTAGTATGTGTATATAAAATATTATTGTATGTATGGATAACCCCCCTCCCCTTTGAAAAGGATACTCACCTGCAGTTGCAAGGTCTTCAAAAGAAATGCAAAACATTATCAGGGTTTTTCCAGGTTTGCCATGTGCTTTTTATTTTTCTATCATTTCATTCATAGTTTAATTCATTTTATTTGTTACACAAGACATTAGGCATTGTTCACATACTAGTGATCAAACAAGGACAGTAAGTTTTCTACTACTCAACCTGAACTATTTCTTTTGTCAATTTCAAGGGATATTGTCAATAGTGGTTTTCAAAGGCCAAACTGGATGGAAATTAAACAGTACAACCACACATGAGGCTTTTGTTTTCAATAAATGAAAAAAGACAGAGGACAGTATCTGATGCTGAGGGAGGGCAGGGGAAGGAGGCATCAAATATATCAATGTTCAAAGAGTAAACAGTAATTCCAGTTTTTATCAGATAGCATGTTTCCAGGATGAAGACCACACACAATGTTGAATGATGCACAGTGCGATACTGTTATGAATAGACAGCGTTAAGAGATTTTGATTTCAGCTCCATGACACACTGTTGCGGTTATTCTTCCATCAAAACCTGTTTCATAGGAATGTTAATAATCATATTAAACAATGATGGACACAGGAATGATCACTAAATAAGGTAAACAGAACACATGACACAGCAAATAACAAACAAAAACAAATGATTTCAGTGTGCATCACTTTTAAAATTCATTTTATCAGTTATTATTAGAACATGAACTAAGAGCATAGCATATTCAGCATTTGACGTAAACCTTCCACAATACGTCTGTGAAATTTAAATAAATAGAGCATAACATTAAGACACGTCAACACCCCAAACACGCAATTATTTTGTTTAGAGTTATTTATTAAGTGGCAGATAAAGTGAAGTGGAATTGCTTAAGTTTTTTCAAGGAACAAATTGGAGTGTCTCATTTGTTTGTTGTTGGTGTGTAACAAGCAAAGCCACAGATCAGTCTGACAGTAAATGTGAGATATGAATGACACTATGACTGATTTATAACAGCAGCCCCGATTTGGTAGAAAACAGTATCCCTTCGACAGTATTCAGTCACCTCTCTTGAGGAATCCATTGAGCAAAAACCTTTTAGATGTCAATATTTTTCGCCAATAACAGCAAAACTATTTTTGGCACAAGATTGATCTGCAACAGTTAGATAAAACAAAGCAGTAGATTTTTGTGAGAGGCCCAAACCTTTAACTAAGACCCCAAATTAAGGCTACAACCAAATAAAAGCATCTTGGTTCGTTCACGAGGGGCGGCACTTGGAACTGTGGCTTCGTACTTTTGCTATGCTACAGACACTTTGAGTTTCCATCTTTTCCCTCTATTTAACAACTACATTTTTTAAAATGAATTTAGTCCCTAAGGGAATGACTTATCTCAGTGACATATACAAGGGTTGAAACAACCGAGACACAATCTGGTGCTTTCACTCTGAGCCGAAAATTCAGTCTTCACCCTCATTACACAAAAGTGACACTTCCCTTATGTCAAAACCAAAACATCCCCCACATACATTCTCTTCACTGTTACACAACTCCTTTCATAACAATTTGTAATAAACAGTTATTATCATTCATTTCAAATACTTCATAAGTCCTTGCTTAACACTAGACCAACCCTCTCCGTGCCTCTTTTGCTTCACACAATCCCTTTTTTAATATTCAAGCCTACTTGAAGACCACAGTTTCAACCACATTTCTGTAAACTTCATAACTTCAGCCAGTGAAATGTGCACCAAATATATAGAAATAAAACTCTTCAATAATTTAAAATGTTAGAAAGTAAACTATCCAAAGTCAAAACCTGACATAACGCGACAGAAATAAAGGAAGGAACAGTTCTGGGCGGGGTTGACAGTTAATAGCCACTGGTTAGCTTGCCTGCTAGCACAGGGAACACAACAGCATTGCAAAGTGAGCACTATCAGTTGACAGAACAGCCCATTTAAACGGAACTTCTCATCACATTTTTGCCTGACCAACAGATTTTGCCAAAAGGAGCGGCGTCTATTGAAGTAACACAGGTAAAAGACCAAGTAAGAGAAAAGTGAAAGCAGGGTTGACAGGAGCGATGCGTGGAATGGTCCAGCCTTCATACCGCAGTGCCATTGGTTTCTATGTACAATACTACTGTGTGTAAAAGATGCATGCATGTTAACTGGAGGTGACCCTTCCAGAGGATTCTACACTAAGCCATTACAGGTCTCTCAAGTCAGAGCTCGAGAATCACACCTTCAAAAGCCACTGATCTTCCTCAAACCACTCAAACTCTGATATGAGGAGAGAAACGCTACAGAAAGAATGAAATGCTTTGAAAATCGGCAACGTCAAGTGATAAATTCACCTCTAATGATAATAGTTAAGACATGATTATAGTTTCTACAATGGAATGAAAGACCTTATCAACCCTGCTTTTCTGTGACAGAGATAGGGAGTGTGAGTATTTCAACAGCGTGTATGTGTGTGTTTGTGAGCGTTTTTATGTGTTTGACCACGTGTCAAGAGAGAGAGGGACGTAAGGAGAAGGAGGCAAACGGCTTAGGGCAGGCGGAGCCAAGCAAACACACCCTCCGCCACGCTCACGCTGACCCCCACACCTCCCCGTCACAATTTTAAAGCCCTATTCAGGCAACCCTGGCCTGTTACCACAAGGGCTCTTCCACATCTTTTGCCCCTTTCAGCCCCGCCTCCTCTCCATGGCCCCGCCCTCTCTCGGAAAGCCCCCCTCAACCTCTCACTGCTCATCCTCCCCAAACACATCGTTCTGTTTGCGTTTCATGTTCTCAAAGTCAAAGTCGCTCCCAGTCATACGTTTGTAGATGTCCTTGATGTCATTACAAGTGGTCTCGAAGTGAGTGGTGGCATCGTAGGACCTCGAGGCAAAGATCTGGGAAAGATTTTTCAAACATACATATATATTTTCACAGATGTTTGCTTTTGTCTATTCTTTGTGTAGTCACATAAATAAACAGCTCTAATATTTTTACATCAAAAATATTTCTCACCTGGCTTTCAGTGCCATCATCTGTGGGCTCATAAAGGTCACTAATAGCCACAAACCTGTAAAAAAAAAAACAAAAAAAACACAATCTCCTCTTAATTACAATGCTTCTTAGCAAATGAGGCCTGCTAAATGTATTATGTGGTAAACTTTCAATGATGTTTAAGGACTGACTTTTGGTCAATGGGCTCCAAGAGCTCCAGGGCCGGCTCTATCTCAGTCTCTGGCGAGCTGGTTTCCACTGTGGTGCTGACAATGGCAATGTACTTCCCCTGGGCTGCCACATTGTGAGCATAGGAGATCATGCACACGTAGATGTCTGGGGAGGTGACACAAACGGACAGAGGGAGAAATTACTGAAAATGGATGATGCTAGTAACACACTGTTGGAATTTAGTGCAGAATATTGTATGTAATTTAGAAATATGCATTGGTTCTTTTGTTTTTACAACAGTGCTGAGTCATTGTAAAGCTATGTGTTAGTTACAGTTTACAACTCACATTCAGGTTTTAGTTTATCTTGTCCTCACCTGAGTTGCGGTTAACCTGATTCTGAGGAATGATGATCTGGCAGGAGTTTGCGTCATTAGTGTTTTTGATGGGGTGACTGAGGATGCAGATCACACGGATCACCTGGCCCGCCTTGCGAACACGGTCAGGAATGTAGCTAGGGTCACAGATGAGCTGCTTACAACGAGCCAGCTAGAGCAGGAAACGGACAAAATGAATGGGATTATGTCTTTATGGATGTGCATGATAATATACAAGTGTCTTATACAAGCTCTCCTCCACTTAGAAACAAGACCAGAGAATCTTTGACCCCACAAGGGACAATAAACAGTAAATCAACATAGCTGTACCTCGCCCTCAGACTTCACTCCAATCACGCGGCCACCTTCCATCACTATCTCATCCACTGGTTTGTTCAACATGTAGGTTCCACCGTAGATTGCACTCAACCTACGACGAGTCATAAAGAACATTAAAGTCCTCTATAATAAACTCTATTGTTAAAACAGAACTTGAAATACATTTTACATTTTCCAACTATGAATCATTTTGTGAGAATTACCTAGCAAATCCCTGTGGCAGCTCTCCTAGACCATACAGGGGGTAGAGGTAGGGACTCTTGCCATACCGTGCCAGAGATTCACTGTACAGCTTGATGCGATTGATGGTGTCCAAACAGGCATGGTCAAGGTACCTGAAGGAGAAAAAAATGTGATATGTAGACATAGTAACCAAAGAAATTGTCTTATTCTTAGAATTGCAAAATATTCTACTGATTTCTGAAGTGAATATTTAATGTTTTAGATATCCTACTACTGCTACGTACATAAATAGGTATATTCCTCTGTAATTACATGATAAAAAAAATACATTATAAACCACATAAAAAATTTAGAAGACTTGAAAACAGGTTATATAAAAAAAATGTCTGTATGTACTATTCTTACTCATCTGTCCTGTAGAGGGCCAGGGCGTGGCCAGTGAAATCAATCACATCCTGGCCGAGGTCAAACTTCTTGTAAACGTCCCTCATTGTTGTAGTTTTTGGGTCCACGCCCTCAAAAGTCTTGGGGTCATTCTCATCGAAGTTAGCCACAAACACTAAAAACTTCCGAAACCTTCGCTTCTCAAACATTCCCATCAAGTCTGAAATGTAAAAAGTTTCATATTATTATATCTCTATTGTTAATAGAATGGGAGTCAAACATAAAACCCATTTGTCTTTATTTAGAAATGGTGATGAGACATAATCAAAGGGCTTACTTGAAGCTAGTGCCTCAGTTTCAGTTGATGGCACCTTGAAGATTTTTGTTCCTTTATAGACGAAGCTTCCCTCCACTACTTTAAAGTCCAGGTACCGTGTCACCTCTGTGTACAGCAGCATCTTCACAAGCTGACCTGAGAGCATACAGACACATGTTGGAATTCATGTACCATCAAACAGGTTATTGACCGATAGTCACCAGATATACGGGCTATTTCCATCATGAAATTTTAGTTGATAATTCGGTAAATAAATGACTGTGATTAGCTATTGTATAACCTTAATAATAATTCAATGATAAAATGGTGCTGTAGAGTCTTGGATCATATTGTGATGTTTATATCAACAGATGCTAAATGACATGCAACTGGTCAAATATCCAACAATAACTTCACAATATTATGGAAACATGACATTTTTAGTTGTTTCATGCAGCTGTTTTTACACATTTAAATGTAAATGTTTGTAATAATAATGGAATTGAATTAATTAATTAATAATTGTGACAAGCCTGTAAATATATTAAACTGCACATGAATGCAGATCAGCACATATAAAAAGTCTGATTCATTTATTCATGATATTAAGCCTTAATAGTAATACTATTAAAGTCATGTCCACTATAGCCTACTAGTTTGTCTGTATCCCCTCAGCTCGCATTGTTTGAATATATTTAAATATATACTGTATTTAAAATACTTTGTATTGTAAAAACTCTTATTATAGTACTGACCATTTGCCATAAGAAACTTGGGAATGAGGTCAACATTCCAGTCTCTTCCTCTGCCCATTGACTCAGGTGGGCTATCTGGAAGAGTGAAGCGCTTGTAAAGCTGTGAAACAGGACAGGAAAAACACAAATCAACAACATCCTGTGCAAGAGGACCCTATGTAGCTCACCAAATCTGAACCATCGCAGAAGGTAAAGCAGTTAGCAAATGAAAGCAGTAAAACAGCAACTAATGCACAATAGCCCTGGAGGTAAAATGAGATGTAGTGAGGGACATAAAATATATTGATTTGTTTTATAGATCCCTGGAGCCTCTTACCTCCTCCAGGGGGGTGATGGAAGAGCTCTCGCCACCATAGTAGGGGTTTCTGTCCATGTGCAGGACCTTTTTCCCATTCACAGACATGATCCCAGAGAGAATGCATTCCTACAGAAACAGAATGTAAAACCTTTCAACAACATCTATAACATGAAGTCATCAGGGTGAAAATAATAAAGCATCTAATCGAGATGACTGTGGAAACATGCAGAGGTATGATTAAATACAAGACATGAACACAAGGTTTTGAGATAAGGCTGCAGGGAGGTACAGAAGATATTGTGTGCGCATGCGTTACTCGTTCCACTCATGTATCTACTATGATAATAGTAATAATAATAACAAATATAATCATAATCATAATAATAATAATTAAATAAAAATAACAATGATAGCAAGTGTCAACTACAGAATAACACACGAACTATTTTCCCACATGATAAAATACAAGATTATATGTATTGACGAAATGACATTTGATATCTTTAATAGGACTACCTGAAGCCCGACTGAACCTTTAAAATGCGGGTGGTACAGGTGTTATAAGTCCAGTTTAATGCCACATGAAGGCTTTAAAGCTCATTTGTGTCGCATACGGTGTGATAGTAGCGGCGACCGCAGGATATATTGTTAAGGCTCAGTCATTTAATAAACCCTGCTCAGGCCTGCGCCAACGTCAGGATGGAGGCCTGTCTATGCAAAGAGGACCATCTCACACTGGGGTTACGCCTAAAAGATGCTACTGGCTCTAACACACGCGGAGCCGGTGCAAGAACAGAAAAATAATATTTGTAAAGGTACCGTGTGCGTATTGTGACGCACGAGAAGGTCAAGCGCAAGGTTTTCTTTTTGCGACATTTTTAAAAACAGCGTTTCTCTTCACATTTTTTTTCTGTAATGTCACAAACAGAGAGAGATACCGAAGGCTCTCACTTTTGGGCTAGGTTAGAGGGGAGTAGGCCCCTTCTGGATAAAATCACCAGAAAGCCATTAAAACAATTAGTGCGTTTTGTTTCTGGAAAGAGCAAATGAAGCTTGACTACTCACTGTGAGTCCAGTGCCCAAAACGATCACATCATATTCCTCATCCATGTTGTATCACCGCCTCTCCCGTCTCGCCCTCTTTTTGCTGTAAGAAATGAAGGGTACTGATGGAAAGACTGCCACAGGATCCAGAAACCAGGATTTTGCTCCTTTGTTTTAGCCCAAGTAGTTAAAGGCTCGTCCAAAGTTAAATGTTATTTATTAATCATTAGGCATCAATGACCAATAAATGTACTGTCCACACTGTCACCGGCGAGGACAACCAAAGATGGCCCTGATCGTGGATCACTCTAGAATTATGTGATTGCGCGTCGGGAAATAGTGCGCATCCCCCTTCTCTCTTGCCATACTGCGCCCTGCCACACAATGGACCGAAGTGAAGAGCAGGCTGTAATACGAAACCCCGCTCTGAGCTGTCTTTATCAAGCGATTGCGCACACGTTCAGCTTTATTTTGCACTTTGGCTTTGAGTTTAATATGTTTTGCATTTTAAGAGCCTTTGTCCAGGTCTCTGTGTTCTCTGTTTTCTTTCCCAGCCTTCATTTCCAGTTGTAGGCGCATCGTTGCGTGGATTCAGACTTAGGTATCCATCCGCCATCGCAGCTGTAGGGATGCTTCAAGGGAGTTGCTTTCACTGAACACGAACATTAAGTCAATAGTAAAACATTTACATGAGTTAGGTCATATGCATTATTTTATGGTAATGATTATTTGAGTATTTTTGATTCCAGGTTGTTGTGTTTATTTATTTTCATAGATAAACAAGTCAAGCCAACTCTGATAGGGTTTCCAAAATGAGTATATCAGCACCATGGACAGATGCCAGGTGTACCTAACATTTTGGCCAAACACATCTCACCCAAATGTACGCCCTTGTTCATGTCAAACAGTATTGCATGCACTATTTTTAATTGTAAGAACATTACATGACGGAATGAAAGGAAATGAATAAAATAAACATGAACAGTGCAGTCTGGGAGCGGATACAAGGGCTTGACAGAGATTTGTCCTGGCCATGAAACGCTCTTCTGGATTATTTGATATGAGTAGGACAAACAGGATAAAGCTACAGCCTGTCGTGGCGCTGGGCAGGGCAGGCGGAATGAGAAAAGGCAGGAAGTGGCTGCTTTAGTGCGAGCGCACATGATTGTCAGCTGGTGCGGGTCACGTGATCAGGACTTTGCGGAAAAGTAAACGAAAATGGCAGGACCGAGGTGGACGACACAAGTTACTTTAATGCATTTTACGGTCTATTTGCTCGCGTTTTTCGCCACGGCGAGCTCCACGTCTCAGGTACCACTTTTAATGTGGTCCACTGAAAGGTAATATCTGGGTTTCTTACGTTATTCGTGTAAGACTGAAAACTTCGAAGGAAACTCTGGCCAGATGTGGGTTTTATGCTAATGCTAACACTTGCGGCTAACTTGTATTTACACAACGACAACTACCAGATCTTGCTAAAACTTAGGCAAAATAAAGAAAGAACAAAGGCTCGCTTGATATTGTGACTGGGAAAGTTTTGTAGATGTCACATTTACTCGATTATTTCCCTCTGTGTTCAGCTTATCACCTGTGGCCTCACCGGCTGGTCATATCACGTCCATTGACCAGTTCAGTGCCTACGTTTCCTCTGCTTTGGGCTCTGGACCCCACACTGTACTGCTGTTTCTACAGAACAAGGTGACTTCTCTATTTAAAAAAATAGATCAGTCAGACGTCGACAAACAATGACCACAAATTGTTAATAACTTTTTCAGTGGGTGCCATGCTAAGGTGAAGTCTACTTAAATTCATTGGATTCAGTGAACATGTTTTAAACAAGTAACTGCATCTGTAGCTGAGGTGAAATGGAGTAGTAATGAGTAATGTGTAGTTGCAGACTCATGTGATTTGATGGTATTCTTACCCTGGTGTGATACACTACTTTAGCATACTTCCCATTTCACAGTTCCCCTTTAACAGTTCCACTCTATAACACATATTCAGTGGTAGCCTATAACAGATTGTTTTTGTGGATCCATTCAAATTTTTATGGTTTCAACATACTGTTCTTTTTCACTTGGTGATGAAATCATGTTCCCACATTTTAATTTCCTCTTTTCTGTCTGTTCAGTTAAGCAGAGATGACTTTACAGTTTATGGTGGCGTGTTTGGAAACAAGCAAGACAGTGCTTTTCAAAATCTTGAGGTTTGTTTTCATTCTCAATGAATAACACAGAGCTACAATATTTGTCCTGTCAGTTTAATTGGACTGATATTGTCTTTTGTTTATTCATTCCTTTCCAGGCTGCACTGCAGTCTTCATCCTCTTCAGTGACTTTTCCTGCTTTAGAGTGGACAGGCTCCTCTGCAGTGCTAGCTCTGTTGCAGGAGAAGCTCGGTGCATCACCAGTGCTCACGGATGCAGAAACTCTGTCACGTCTCAGCATAGACACATCTATCAGCAATCTGCTGCTCATTAACCTGCCGTATTGCACTGGGTAAGGCTTGTGTTTTTAAACAAGTCAGTAAATGGCATGTCACGGACCAACTGTTAATATTTTTTTGAATGTTTTGTAGCTTGGAAAAATCTTGCAAAGAGGTCCTGCATCATAATGGTAAGTTTTAACTGTGAAGTGATATAAAAAATGTAAAAGGGTAAAACAGTTCAGTCAGTAGCATAGTCATAAAAAGTACTACAGCTTGTGAAATTTAATTTATTATATTTTTTTACTCATATGTATTCTTTTTCCAACAGATGAGATTATTGGAAAGGTTCTGAGTATTATGAAAGCCAAAAATGTCCCATACACTGCAGTGTACACAGGACTTCAGCCATCACGAGTAAGATATTATAAATGACACGCTTGAAAGCAGGTGTATTATATGCCAGATTGAAAAAAGAGAAATTATAGTAATACCATATTTCAGTTCTGTGCTAACACTATATTAAAATGCTAAAATACACTTTACGCATATATTATAAAACCTTTAATGTTATTCACTTATTTCTGCAGGTGATTGCAGAATCAACTTTGTTGAATTCTCCCATGGGCCGGTCCTTGCTCCAGACAACTGCACCTAGTGTCAAACCCCCTATCGTTTTTAATAATGCATCTGGTGCACCCTGCATTTTGCTTTGGGCCCAGAATCTTAATGTCAGCTTTCCAGGCACAGAGTGGATTGACCTCAGTTCAGAGGCACCTTCGCTGACGGGATCCATGTGTAATGGCAGTGTCTCACTGTGAGAATACCTTTAGTTGTATATTATTCAGCATATTACTGTTTTGGGCTTATATAAGGCAGTAAAGTTATAGTAAATTTATTTTTTGTCTGTGCAGGCTTGTTCTTAACCATCCCACAGGAATTTCACTGAGGTAAGGCCTAAACTCAGTCAAAATATCCCAGAAGTACTATTCTAGATTGGTATATTTTCTAAGATACCGATCTTCATTTTTTTTTGTGCAGTTTTTTCTTGAGTCGTCGGTTCTATAAGGTGTCTGCACGGGACTGGTTCACTCTGGACTCTGTACAGTTGCAAGCTAATGGTTCAGTTGCAACTTACATTGGGAGCCGCAATATCTACGCCCCTGCAGAGTATTCCTTCCACTGCCAGTCTGTCAGCAGCTTCCGAGATCCTCTGCTAGTGCCAAACAACACCAACATAAGCATGAATGAGTGGAGGCTCAATTTTGTCGACTTCCAGGTACAACAGTAGTGCTTTTAGTGCTACTGCTTAATATTCATGCCACAGTGCATCACTGTATTGATATAAAAATATTATGAGTAGTATGAGTTCTGTCACTGTATCACTAAATTTTTATTCATTTCATAAATGTTCTTGCCTGTGTCCTGTCTTTATTCTGATACAGATTCAGGGCTTCACTTTGACAAACGGAACAAATTTCTCTTACGCCAGTGACTGTGCAGGCTTCTTCACCCCTGGGATTTGGATGGGGCTGCTGACATCACTGCTCATGCTGTTAATTTTTGTGTATGGTTTGCACATGATCATGCATCTCAACACCATGGATCGATTTGATGACCCCAAAGGTCCATCAATTTCTGTGCCTCAGTCAGAGTGACACACTCCTCAGCCTTTGCTCCACCATCCTTCAGATTCGGGACCTTCTTGTCATCTAGGTTTTTGTATATGTTGGTTTATTTCTTTTAAGATATCTTTAAGGCAGATTGATACGGTTTCATGTTGTTTGTCTTTGCTCAATCCTTTCACGGTTGTCTGTTCTGTCTATACTGTTATTTTTGCAGGGCACATTCCATTGCATCTGTCAGCCTGTACAAGTGCCAAAATGGATACGCATTTTTTTTTTTAACTCTGCTGATTTTGAGTGTGTGTGCTAAAAATGCTTTTGTGCCACTGTTTTCCTAAAGCAATTTGCACTCTTACCAGAGAATGCCTTCTGTGCCAACATGAATGTGACTGCTGGATGCTGTAGGACAATTTCAGACCTCAGTTCTTACATTTTTGACTGTAATTTAAATACTACTGGTGATGAAAGAAGTGCCTGTTTATAAAATTTGATGCTGTTTGACATGTTGCCATTTTGGAATTGCCGTACAGAAGTGTGTTAATGTTTTACCTTGATCTTAACTTTATTCTCACTCCTCATTGTCAAATTACATTCAAGTGCTGTCAGCTAAATTATTTATGAGAATAGCCTTCTTTTGCTAAACCTTTCATAAAAGGTTACCTTCTGCTTCAGGTAAAAATCAATAAATGTCATACATGACAGTTTCTCAGATTTTCAGTTATTGAAGATGTGCAATCCAAAGTTGTTTTTTTAATAGCAAATAAAGATACCAGTATGTTCAAGTTTAATGTGTTAAATGCTTTGACTAGACTGGTTATTATATGGCAATAGCAACAAGGAAGGGCACAATGTTTGCATAATGTAAGCACCTGGGCGGTTGCCATAGTTACAGCGGGTCAAGCCACCATAGAAGCCAGTGGACAGTGTGTCGCGCGCAGTTTCTCTTTAGACTCTCGTCTTTTCCAAAATGTCAGCGGCTCAGAAAGTTGTTTTCGGCAGCTCTCAGGAAAGGAAACTTTTCCCCCTCCATTACGCTCCAGACCGACTTGGAATCCAAATGTCACGACGAGAAGCGCCGCATGTCGGACCCGGTTGTTATGACAACCAGGAGGTTTGTCTACATCCGCACTTCTAGTGATGGAAATAGTTACCTGTAACCAAACCCGACAGTTTCTAGTGGAAGAGTTTGTACACTTGACATGAATGAAAGTGTCATTTATAATTTGCCCTTTTTTTTTTTTTTTAATGACAGTGTCTGTTTTATATGATAGTCCTCCCAATTTCCATTTGTTTTTTTCTGCAGTTTGGGACCATAGTTTATAACTTACAGAAGACTCCAGGAAGTAAGAAAGGATACAGCCTCTGTGCCAGAACTGCAGCACGATTTCCACCTGCCAGTAAGGTACATCATTTACAGGGGGATTTATTACCATTTCAGAGAACTTAGTGTTGGTTAGAAGTAATTATTTTAAACAAAAAAAAAACTTTCAGAAATTATTCTTAACATGTTTATGAAAGAAAGATGGCGACATTTAATATATAGCACTGTGCACGTGTTCGGCCGCCATAAGTTTGTTGTTTTAGTCTCTGTATCAAGATACAACCAGAATATCCGGTTAATATGTATTAAAACTTGATTAGAGCAAATATTTGCAAAACCAGTTTCTTTACACCAGTGTCCTCAGTGCATTGACTATGACTGTTCTTTGCATTTAGCATATCTTGATTTTTATTCTGTAGATAAAAATAGATTTACTGATTTGTCATTTTACAGATTTCATTCAACACATGACAAAAGTTTCATACTATTTACTTTTTGTTATCGATGCAGAGGTCACACTAAATCCTTACTTTTGCCTGTAGAGGCCATTCAGTTCTGTTTGTATGTGTATATTGTGCACATATCTTGTGTATTTCCATGTTACTTAATGTATAAATAAATGTAAGTAAATAGATTTGCTATTTATATCCCAGCAAAAAACAACAAAGCTAAAGGTGGCCCAAGATTTTTATATTTTACTGGACTTAAAGGTCAATGTCAGTTCAAATTTTTATTAGGATTAGGTGCAAGAACATGTGATTTTTTTTACTAAAAATATATAACCTCACAATAGTTTAGGCCTTTACTATTATACCATATCACTATAAAAAAAAAAATTCAAAACCAGAACAGAAAATAAATTAAAAAGTTACAAAACTTTTTAAAGTCCACTGGGCCCAACTACAACCAATAGATCTAAGAAAAGCTATTAAATTTAGATGCTTTTCACAATTTCACAGTAATTCAGCTGAGGTGCTTTAAAATGCTGCACCAAAGCCTTATATTTGGAAAAACTCTTTCATTCAACAAACCATGCAGAAGCTATATACTTTGGCATACTGTAAAGTACAACCAAACTGTGTGATAACCTGTGTGATAACATAGTATATTTACAACCTGTCACCAGAGTGTGGTTCCTTCACCATGGCAGTACCAGCCAGATCAAAGCAGATCCAGAATCCCCCTGCCCGGCAAAACACCTTTCAACTCCACCACTCAGAGGTTCAAAAGGACATCATGTACGGCTGAGAGCCCAGGGTGAGGCATTAAACGAGGCATACGGTTCATTGTAATGGCTCTCCTCTGAGCTGACAGATGTTACTTTGTAATGCAGCCCTGCCACCTACGATGTCCATAGTGTGGTGACAAACAGGAAGGTGAGCTGGCCGATGCGCTTTGGGAGCCCAGACTGGTCTAGACTGCCTCAGCTGGACAAAAGATCATTTTGGGTGAAGGTGGGTGAAGTACAGACCAGGCCAGGAGTTTCATCACTGCTGTGCATAGACTCAAGTGTAATAAATTTAACCAACTAAATTAACTGTATAATTACACAGATAGGACACTTAATTGTCCTGCATCTGTAACCCTATTTCAGTAAGTAGATATTTTAAACTGAAGTTATTTCAGTGACCAAATTACATGTATACTTGTTCCAAAATACAGAACTTTACACATTAAGTTTAAAACTTAGGTGTAAGGGTAGTCTCATTACTTCATCAAATGGCAGTATAATGATATTGGTTAAATTTTATAAGATCTATCTAATGCTTTTTTTCCATCTTCCCTTGTAGTTAAACAGTGAAAAGGAATACCAGAAACTGAGGAGTACAGTGGCCTACCTGAGTTTGTATTACTGACACTAAAGCTGATGAATTAAAAACCCATTTACAACAACTTTACAAGACTGTGTTTTTGTATTAAAACATGAAAAAAACCAGACACATCGAAATTAAAAGTTGTGAAATAAGTCTGGAATATGTATTAATAATAAAAAAGAAACCTTTTTCTTTATTCATGAGAAATTCCTCCTTTTTCCAAAATAACATGACAGATTTCACATGGAAGGAGCTAGTGCTTGCTGAAAAAAGGGCAAGTAATAGAACAAATGGAAGCTATCTTCAGTAGAAGTCAGTCAAAGTCAACAGCAGTAGTGGCCCCCAGCACTGAGCAAAACAGCTGCTGGTCCCGGGTCACAGCAGGCTTCCGAGCCGTGCTGCTCCTCTCTGTGGAGGATTTTACAAACTGGACAGCTGAATGTACGAAACACTGCAGCAGATAAGTCTGTAAGTTCTAGTCAAATTAATCCCATTTCATTTCTTCCTCCTCACTTTGGGTTTCTTGACTGGCCGGAGGTATGGGTTGTCGATCATATTATCCTCGTTGACTTTTGCAGACGGAACGACTCCAGTGGGAGGAAGCATGGAGTTCTCCTTATCAGCACTTGGATCATCCTGAATGGAGATAATTGATGTGTAAATGGGGACAAAAATCATCATATGTAATTTAAGTATATGTACATAAAAGATCACTTCCTCTGAACTTACAGTGATGATGTTTCCTGCTGTATTTTCGCTGTCAGTCTGGTCATCCTGTTCAGAAGAGTCTGTCTCCTCTAGACTTTGCAATTCTAGCTCTGAAGGCAGGAGGGCGCTGAGATAAGGGATGACACTTGGCCGTGCTGCAATCACTGATGAGACAGTGCAAGGATAAGGACTCACTTTAACATGTACTAAATAACAAAATCAATTGAATGCATGAACCAAATATTACAACCAAACTGTGTTTTGTTGAAATCACTTACATGGAAAGGCTGTGATATCATCTTTGAAAAGGCTTTGCGTTTCTCCTGTCTTTGCCATGAAGCGTGTAAGCGCTCGCTCCACATCTCTTCTCTGAGTTGCTGCCTTTTCTCTCACCACTTGGTATTCTGATGCAGGCTCTCTGAAAGTCTGCAAAAAAAAAAAAAAAAATTCTTTCACTTTCAGATTAATTTCATTGCTCCCTCTGGGACCATCGTTAATGGATTTCTGACACTTATCAGATTTTTACATAATGAAGTTTGCTGATTGCAGTGAGGAAAACTGGTGAGTGCATCCTTTTTATTGAGAATTTTAGTCTATGTACATGCAGAATATTACAGGATTATGAAAAACAAAATACCAACCTTTTTTATTGTCTAACTTGATTATGTTAACAAAGTGTTACTGCTCAAAATATACACTAGTGTAAGTTTCACATTAACAGACTGTGCGAGTAAAAGCAGAATTACATGATGTCTATAATGCTCAGACTCACTGGTGTTTTGATGTAGGTGTGAGGGTCTGGGAATTCTGGGAAATGGCTGGGGATGTAAGGTGGGTGTGTACGTTTCTGTCCAGCTGCCAATGCTTTAGGAGTTACAGGAGGGTTCGTCACAGGAGCTGAAATTCGCAGATAACAGTCAATCATAGTTTTGAATTGAACTTCTTAGTTACTTTATGATTTAAAGTAACAGCTGCTGGTAGAGGGCTCACTCACGGGCAGTTATAACCATCCTTTGTGATCTTTTGGCATACACAGGCAGCGTGTCAACATTGAAACCTGCATGGACACAAAAAATGGAATTGTATTTTCTGCAAGATGTTGTGTTAGTGTTGTATATATGGATGTGCTCCTGTTCATGTGGACTTACCCATTTCAATGAGTGTGACAACAGTGTCCGATAAGGTAGGTACACTTCTGGCTGTGTGCTCACAGTATGCTTTGGCACAGCGACCAATTTCACTTATATCTGAAACAGTGGCATAAAACACTAAAACACTTCTCAACAACTTTAAGGACTTCATACATCTATCACTGCAAGACTTCAGCACATGAATTAAATATTATTGTACAACATCTGAACTGCCTTTACAACAGAGAAATTACAGCAAATCAGTCTAAACATATAGTGCTGTTTTCTAAAAATAAATCTTTTAAAAATGGAGGTTTGTGAAATTGGAATTTCACTCAAATAAGTGGATATGTAGTAATATAGGTGTAAAATTGCCCAAATATGCCTCATTACACCAAAAAACTTATCAAGGCACCCAAGCCCCCTCACAAACCTGTGAGAAACCCTGCATGTAACCTGTAATATTTTGCAGTGCAATTGACTTGTCTATAATACTACACCAAATAACGGATAAAAAGCAGTTTTTATAGTTAGCAATAAAAAAAACTCCAGCTGCACATAACTGCTATTTTAACACATAACAGGTAAAAAAAATTGCACAGGCACAACATTTCTAAATAACTAAAAACTGTGGGTACGTACAGCTCTGCATCATCTCAGTGAGTGTTTCCACTGCAGCCTTCTCTGCACTTTCAAAGCCACATTCAGTGAGGAGGGCGCTGACCACAACCTGCAGGGTGCGACGACGAGCCAGGTAGTAGTTTTCTGCAGGGCTGGAGGTACTTTTACTACTACCACGCTGACAATACAAGCAATTAATAAAATATATGGTGGGAAAGAAAGTACAAAATCAATGTTATCACATACATAGAGGGCTGCATAATTTACCAAATCACAAAAACAACAGTGTAATTACAAAATATGCAAAACTTTACAACTTAAAATTCAAATTTAAGAGGCTTTAGGCTGATCTATTTGGAACAACCTCGATTGCATCTGTGATATTTACCATTTAGTAACACTCCACAGAGAGGTATTTTTTAATTCATATCAAGTTGTTGCATTTCTTCACAGTAACTTAATTTGTATGCTTTGGCTGAAACACACACACCTTACAGTCATCTGTGTATTTCCCTTATTAACCGAGCACGTACACTCACCGAAAATCTCAATTTGATTTATAAGCGAAATTATGCCGCCATAGAATTAAATATTTAACACGGAAAAGCGAATGTACTAAGCTTAAACAAAGATGACTTTAAATACATTATTCCTAGTATGATACGGAGTCTGTTCAGTGTATGGACATGAATGTACTGAGAGTGTAGCATTAAGGATTAAATATTCAAATTTACAGATTAGATAAACTCCATGATATTACAATCGGACTTTAAAACAGTCAGTTAATAGAAATACCCAAATATCTTGCTTTAGTGTGAACTGTAGTAGCTAAATAGTTTGACGTTAGCAAGATACCATCTATTTACCGTTACTGTACGAGGTCAACATAACCAATACTTTATTGTAATTTGTAGACACTCGCAAATGACAGTTATCTTAAAAACTGACGTACTAGCCTGATTCGTAAAGCGTACAACCAAAGACAACTAAATTATAAGCGACTCAGCCCTAAATATTACACATAAATAGATGTTTGCAGAAACGTTTGATCAGATACCACGGCTAACGTTAGCTACAACAAACCGCGAACCTGCTCGGGATTATCGGTGTAAAAACCCTCTCTTACCCCTCCGGCGTTCAGAGACCCTCCCGATGTCACCGCAGGATCCGCCATTTGTAATAATCTGAACAATACGCGCAGAAATGAACAGATTATAAGAACAACAACTTCATTTTTGCGCCGACCATTCGACTACAGCTAATAAACATGGCACTGACGTCATTTCCGTTGTTACCGGAAATTAAATTGTCCGACAGCTGCCGAATAAAGCCCTCAAGTGTTAGTACGATAAAACTGCATGTTCAGACCCACTTTTAAACAGTAAGTAAATAAGTAAATACATTATTAAATGGCAATATAAGTTTTCAGCGTACTTAAATTTTCAGTAGCCAATTAGTATATAGCTCGGAGGTATTAGTCATCAAACATTTCTATTAACACAATAAATAAGTGACAGTAGGTAGTGTGAGCACTGTGTCACATAAAATATAATGTACTAAATTTGAAAGATTAGGTTTGATGAGTTTCAACATCCTAAAAGTTAAATTATCTGGAGAAATTACCTGTTACTTTCAATTGCTGCTATTTATGAAAACCTCCTTAGAAACTTAATAACTACAATTAAATCATGAGCTGAATGAGTTTCCATGGTGAAATATGTTTAGTAAAATGCTTATATTAATTTCTGCCAATACTAATTGTACATCTGCTGCCCAGCAGCCAGACAACACTGTATCCTTCAGTTTTCTTTGTTATCTTATTTTCTTTTTCCTTTCTACCAGAAAGATTTTGATGACCACCCAAATGAAAGAATACAAAGTGACCAGTTAAACATGGTGATTTAATTTACCACCACTAACATTTCTGTGAGGTGAAGAGAAATTCTTTATGAAGCATGTGAGCGGTTGGCGGAGCTTCTCTGTCCAGTAACCATCAGATGTGTGGCATCAACCAGTGGTGTGTGCACATCTGCAACGTCTGGTTTAACCAATGTCGTCTGACAGTTCAACTTCAGGTTCTTCTCCTTGTCCTCCATGATCAGCTCTACTGGTTCACCCTCAGTGGTACCATCTTCTGCAAAGTGCTGACAGACTGTTTCCATCAGTCCTCCAACAAGCCCAAGCATGGCCAGAGTAGTGCCAAACATGTAGATCTTCAACATGCCCCGACCCGGTTTCTGGTTCAGAATCTCCTTTGCAAATGGAATGATCTCGCCAATAGTTTCCATATTGTGTGGTTTGAGAAGCCTGTTGAAATAATTGAGAAACTGTACTTTTATATTTTTTTGATGATATTGTTCAGTTGCCAATAACTATATGATACAAACAAAAACTGCAGTTTTAAACAAAGTAGTTGAAAAAAAATTAAGATCAGTCAGCTCAGTGAATGATGGAAACTTACGGTGACACACACCCTGAACCTTTTCCTCTTTTTTCAGTATTTGGCCCAGGCAGTCAGTCGAAGGCAGAGACAAAGGCAGATACTGCAATTTAAAGACAAGTGGAGCCTGGTCAACTCCCACAGTGTTGAAAAATGCATATTTATGAGGATACTAAACCTGGGCTTTCGAGTTAATGTGGGTAAAAGAGCATGGATTTCAAGGGTAAGAAGTGGAACAAATATGCCCTGTAGACAGCATTGAGACACTTGGTTTTCAAATATATTTTATTACAGATTAAAGAATGGATATCTTTAAATGCAATTTGTAATGTTTTCTTTAACATTTTCATACATAATTATGGCAGGTAGCACTCATACAATTATGCAACATATAGTAGCTCTGAATCTTTGCGTTACACTGAATGTACACTGTTATCCATAAAGTTGGAATTATTTTGTTTTCTGACGTTTTCCTCTTTTTATTCTTATTTATACACATTAGTAATCCCCTTTGACTATGTGCAATGATTACTAATTGAGTCCCAGTCCCATTTAATCAGGAATGAATCACTGTCATTGTCACAATCATTTCATGAAAAGAGGTAAAAATATTTTATTCCAACTTGACTACACACATTGATCTGCATCAGGAGAGCATGTTTAGTGTCCAATCACAGTCTCTCAGATCATGGAAAGCCTGCCCTGTTTGATAACAGTATACATAGAATGTCTCGTGTTGAACATAATGTGATAAGGGTCATTAGATGTCAAGGTTCATTTGTGTTCCCCTAATCATGCGGCCCAGTGCTGGTCTAAAGTGTGTGTGTGTGGAGCTGACACTGAAGGGTTAAAGTGTGTGTTGTCTGCTCTTTGACCTCATTTCCTACTTCATGATGGGAGGGGAATGAAGTTAAGTCAGGTCAGACAAATGAATTGTGAAATGAGTCTGATCTTTGTCACAGAGAGCCATGCGTCATCAGTGAAAATTAAAGCTCACATTTGCACAATGCATGGTAGTTCGGCAGCACCGACATAAATATAATCCTGTTTGTCTTATTGTCTCTGTGTTATCTTACCAGCTCAAAGTCAAGGAGTGAGAAGAGCAACAAAAAGTTTTGCAAATGCTTAAATAATAGAAAACTCTGAAAATATGTCATACGTATGCATGACCTTTCACTATTCAAACACATCTTCACTTCTGTAACATATAGCTTTGAAAAAACCCTAATATTAATGCTTCTGAAATGCAAAAAAGAAAAAAAAAAGAGAAAATTGCATCTTACATGGTGTAATCACCGTACTATCACGTTGCTGTACTGATCAACATTTTAACTTTTGTTTATCTGTAATGAAGTGCTGACCTTTCCCCTGGTTTAGTCACTTTGGTTTGTGTTTGAACTGCAGACTTTCCACAAATGTTGCAGGGGGAATATTGCCATAATTATGCTGTTGATAATGTTCTTCTTTGAGTAACTCAGCGTGCATTTGGGGCATTTATGTTTGCCACTGCTGGGAAAAGGTTGAGACTGTTTGGAGATCTTTGCCCTATATTTCTGGTTTCTTCTGCTTGAATGAACAGTCTGTCTCTACACTGGATTACACTAAGTTAACCATGTTGTGGTTGTGGGGCGAGGAGGGTTTACAGAGTCGGGCGTGTGTGTAGATGTGAAAACTCTTTCAACAACGGCTCAGGGTAGAAAAGGGTAAGTATACACATGAGTAAGGGAGATTTTGTTTTATAAATACCACCTATGAAGTGAAAAGTATGAAGATATATGGCGATTTCCAGGCACCCAGTCCAGTGAAAGATGATCCAGAATACTGTAACAAATGTTGACGTTTTCACATTTTCCATCTAATGTAATTTATTCCTTTTGAAACTGGCTGTTCTAAACACAATGTCCTTGGAAATCCATGCTACACTTGAGGAGCCAGTGTGTCCTGAACATGTGCAGCCTGGTAATTGCTTTGGAGGTTAGTTTAATTAGCAGAAGCCAGACCACAGCATCAGATATAAAGGGATCCTTCTCAGAAGGGATAAAACACAACAGCATTGTTGGTTCTAAGCAGGCTTTATTTATGAGCACATAGGAATCATAATACATAGACTAGATAAACATCTGTTGAATATATCAATACAAAGCCACATAGAGCTGGATCGACAAAAAGCAGAAAGTGCAGACAAACATTTGCATCAGTGGGTATAAACATGGACATTTTATATTCCAGCTAAGCGAATGTTTGTGACCATGAATTGGCAAGTTCCAGGTATACTTGTGGCATTTACACTGTTTTAAAATGTTTTATGGCTGTGATGCTCTTCTTTTTTTTTTCTTTTTGTCTTTTTTCAAAAAAGGAAACAGACACTTAAAAACAGAACACAATTAATATAATAGAATATAGAATATAAATAAAAAATTAAAATAATATAATATCTGAATAACATACATTTATGGCTTAATTAAAGCAGGAAGCATGGTGTTTTGCACTTACAGTTTGCAGATGCATTACAAATGATAAAGTACAGTCATTTTACTCAGTAGAATATTGATATATATTTTTTTAAACATGTACTTTTGATTCTAATAAAACTGTACACATAACCCTCAACCTGTCCAAGCAAACAAACAAAAAACATAGTGTTTATTATGTGACAGGTCAAAGTCTGCCTTACAGTAAATGTGATAAACATTCAAGAGGCGGCCAGTAACAAGTGAACAACCCTTCGAATACTGTGCAAAATATCTCATTTAATTCAACTCTACCCTGTGCATTTGAGTTAAGGTGCATTGTGTGCATCTGAATGTGTACTGCAAGTGTGTGTTTGGGTGCTACTTTATGATGTAGTTGGGTAGCTTCATAGGCACTCTTTCCAAAAAAACGTAACATCCCTCAGAATGTGAACTTCACAAACCAGAGGATCAACCACGTTTCGCCCTCAGTACCAGGGGAGCTGCTGCCGACACTAAAACAGCCGCAAGCTGAGTCAGCACACCAACACTGACCTGCAGAGGGCAGAAACACACCGTAGATGAGAAACAAACAGAAGATGACCTGGTGTCCTGAACAGCATCGCTCTGACTGTTCGTTTGTTTGTCAGAGTAGTTTCTCACCTTTCTTTATGTACAAACATAACAGTACAGTACCTTTTACTGTTTTACTGTTATACCTTTGCTGTGCTTGATTGTCTAAATTATTTTTGCCCTCCTTTCTCCTTCCCTCTACAAGTGTTCTCTGCTGGACTAACACTGTAAACTAAAAAAATTATCTTCATGTACTTCTTGGTAAAATATGAACTAAATAAAGTAAATAATAAAATGACAGCTAAGTACTATTATGCTATTCAGTGTCTTCTTCAATATCAGTGGTAATTTTGACTGTACAGTTGTGCTCATAAGTTTACATAACCTGTCTGAATGTGCATGGGATGGTCTTGAATGTTCCAACATGACAATGACCCAAAACATAAGGCCAAGTCAACCTGTCATTGGCTACAGCAGAAAAAAGTGAAGGT
>JAPQRP010000028.1:8463077-8480856 GCA_037367295.1 Apogon hyalosoma
CCACAAAAGACTAACATCTGTCATGGATGTTAAAGGGGCGGGGCCAATACAGAGGATGAAGAACTAGGGTATGTAAACTTATGATCGGGTCATTTGGATAGTTTCTGTTGTCAGTATGATTTAAAAAGAGCAAACACATTTGTTTGATAATAAATGGCTTCGCCCAACCACTAGCCACAAGTGAAAGAAAAGTTTTTGTATTATCATTCATATTCTGTGAAAAATGGCCAAAAAAATCATAATATTCTGCTAGGGTATGTAAATTTATGAGCACAACTGTATATCAAATATCATATTTTGGGAATCCATATTACAAAAGAAAACTGTGATAACTAATGAACTACATTAGTCTATCAGTCCATAATACAATGTAATGGTGATGTATAACAATACGAAGTGCATCAACATGTGAAAATAAAAGTTTAGAAGACTAATGTTTCTTGAATATATTCCATATAGCATAATTGTTTATAAAAGCAGAATAAATGAACCTACCAAGTAAAATGTTCCTTCCATGTGAACTTCCTCCAGCCTTCACATGACAGAGCAGACTCCAGTCTGGACAGTCTTGCCATTACGGTTCTTAGCGTACCTGAAAGGCAGAAAGTTTTCATCAGTAACTGTTCCAGCTGAATCAGAAAGTATTAAATGTTAGAACAGGATGTTGGTACAAACCCGTTAAGGTTGGAGGGCTCTGAGTGGTACACGTTCTTGCCCTGCTCAGCCATAGTGGGTGTGTGGTGTGCAGTGGTCTGACTTTGACTGGCCTTCAGCGAGTGGTAGTGGCTCTTTGGTTCGACATGGCTTGTGGGAAGGGTGATCTGATTTTTCCCATGTGTGTTTCCACTAGTTTCTGCCGCCTTTGGGTCGAGCCTGTCTGGACGTTTGCGTTGCTTACTTGGGGAACACAGGTCGGTCACCTTAATGTCTGGGATACTGGCCTGCCTCAGGACCATCTCTGAGTGGGCCAGCTGCAGCTTCTTCATGTGGTTTATAGCTACAGCAGCATTGTAGGCTTGCTGTGAAGTGGAGATGGATTAGGGTTAAAACATAAATCTGGGAATCAGAGAGGCTACATATGAAAATGTCTCTACTTGAATTCACAGTCGATTATCTAAATTATTAATATATTAATCATTTTCTCCAAAATATGAGAGTACACTTTAGTTTTCTGTACAGTAAAAGTCACTCAACCCTTGGTGGTTTGATTACACAACACTATCTACTAAACTGTCCTTCATCTACTGTAGGTAGAAACCAGATTAACCTACTATAAATTACAGGTCTTGAATAGGCTGACCACATCGGAGCCAAGAAATTAATGAGGACTGACCTTCCATTTGGACTTGGCAAAGTTCTTCTGAATCTGGATGCTGACAGAATAGTAGATATCATTGCTGCGGGCCGTCTTTCCAATGATCCTTAAAAAGAGTCAGAAGACAACGGTTATGTTTTTTTCTAGTTAAATGTTAATCCTGGATCAGTTTTCATGAGCTCACATTATTTGTAATCTGCCACACCTGTAAAACACACCATTAATGTATGACAAATGTTTTCCATGAAGAAAATGTCTAAAATAGACACATCGCTTGTTTTCTGCTCCTTCATTATATGGTCTGAAACACAGCACTATTTAAAATACATCAGTAGTTAGTCTTTAATTAATGTTTCATAGAGCAAAGAGAGTACATTTGTTAACTTTCACACCTTCCATTTACAGTGTGGGGGGACCCGGCCCCAGATAAGCGGCAGATAATGGATGGATGGATGGATGGATGGATGGATGGATGGATGGATGGATGGATGGATGGATGGATGGATGGATGGGTGGATGGATGGATGGGGGAAAAAAACCCTCTACTTTTACATACTATATTTTATCAAGTTTTTAAAGACCTGAAAACATTACAGTGACAAATATTTTTACTGAAACTGAAAATAGCAAAAACTTTCTGGATAAATAATATGGATGAATTAATCTAATAATTTTACAACCATCAAAAATTATTTAAATTTGACAAAAATCAGCCTTGATATGCAAAGATTTTTTTTGCACTTTTTTGCACAAAATTTACAATTTTCTAATCCTCTCATTTTAATTTCATTTTTGGTTTGAGGAAAAATTATCAAATTTCAGCCTAAACAAATGTTGTTATATATTTTTGAGACTGTGGATTAAGCTAATTTGTGGTTAAATAATCCTCCTGAGATCTAGGAAAGTAAAGGTTTTTTTTATTTTTTTATTTTATTTTTTTTTATATATTAAATGATTGGAAACATTATAATACAACAGTTTTTTCAGATACATTTTTTTAAATCTTTTTTTATGGAATGCCCTTTGCAGTGGACTGCATTTTTTATTGTTTTTTTCAAGTAAAGCTGTGAAACACTTGTCCCCTAGAGAGGATAAAAATGCACTGCTGAGTGTCCAGAAGGTGTATTAAGTCTCTTACCAGGGATGTCTGAGAGCTTGGTCTGTGGTGTAGCGCATGTGGGGATTTTTCTGCATCATGTTGCGTATGAAGTCTTTAGCTACAAATTAAGAAAAGAAACACAGATAACAGGTAAATTTCCATGACTGTTGAAGGTTATTAACCCATAAAGATCCAAACATCCACTGACGATCAAAATCATCTACTGATTTAAAATGTTTAATACCTATTGATACACTGATCCTATTAATACATGTAAATAATTGATGTAAAATAAAGTTTGTCATCTTTTCATGGTCATCAGGTATGACCCATTTGGATGTTCAGAGGCTCTGTAGTTACCATGGAAACGCCGTCACCTTCTACAACATTGATTCACCAGTAAAACCCATGGAGCTGGATCACTGACAGTCGATGGAAACATTGGTTTATGTTTAGATAATTATAGATTTAACTGAAAAAATGATGTTTTCTTCTGTTTTCTCTGATTTTGATATAATAACCCTCAACTTTAATCTGAGCTTTTATGAACATCTACATGATCAGTGAATTAAATACAGGAAAATGTCTGATTTATACTTAGAAAGTCAAATACAGAGCATAATATTAGAATAAATGATAATAAATCAGTTAGGAAAGTTTAAAAATAGAGGAAAATTAATTTGGGAAGTGCCACAAAAGTAACACTGGGTCTTTATGGGTTAATTAAGTGTATGCTATAATGCTTAATGTACTTACCAGATTCTGATATGTCATCCCAGAAGGGTGAGTCAAACTCATACTGCGCCTTCATGATCTTAGAGAAGAGTCGTGTCTCAGTTTCTTCATAAAATGGGGGGTATCCACAGAGTCTGCAATGGCAACACAGGGAGAATCCATGAGTATTGTGGATTGGATTTTACACGTACAGTAGATGTTCACTAGGTGGTGCTGCCACTTAGTTTGTCCACCTTACTTTAATATTTAGGTAACTGTGTCATACTAACATATGCATGACCAGCAGCGACCTTTAATCTGCAAATCCTCTCACTTAAAAGCCCAGGATAGATTTACTATCTTGGGTGTATCATGTCTGGTGGAATGCTTTGCTTTCATACTCACAGGATGTAAGTGATGACTCCGATGGACCAGCAGTCCACTGCCTTGCTGTAAGGTTTCTGTGCCAAAACTTCAGGAGCTACAAGTAGGGAAAAAAAAAAAATAATAAAGTTATGCCACATTCTGCTCTTATTAAGCCTGTGAGAAATGCTGCAGACAAGCACAGGAGGACTGAAAACACACCCATAAATGAAATTCATCTGTGCATTCCATTAGATCAGCCAATGTGAGTAGTGCAATTTAAATACTTTGGATTACTTCAACAATGACTTACATAATTATAGTGTGGAATAGTGTAGATGAATGAATGTGGCATCACTCTACTAAACTAAACTGGACTGAAATCAGGAGTCACTTTATTTTCACTTTCTGTACAGATGTAATTTATATAGATGTCAGTTATATAACAGTGTGTGCTGCCTGGCAAAAAAGAATATTTGCTACAGCATCAAATTAGAGTTAAAAACAATTTTAAAAAAAGTCCAAAAATGAAATTGGTTTTCACTAAATTTCCTATCTTCTTTATTATATATCTTATTATTATATATCTTTATTTAGGCAGGACATTGTAAATTAATGAACACATTTATACATTCCATTTCAGTATAAACAGGTAAATATGCTGGTGTTAACATCAGTGTTAATTTTCATCCGCAGTCCCCACTTAATAAATAAATAACAGTGATCCCTGCAATACAAGGCTGGCACCAGAAAATGGGACCAGAAAAGGGACTTTTCACTTTCTCTGTCTTCCCATCACATTGAAATGGTGATAAAGAAACAGGAACATACATTTCCTGTTCAGCCGAAAACGCAACCTTATGGCCACATTGGCTTAAATCGAGCACTCATGGGAAATTAGTGATGAATTTTAAATTTCAGGGTAATACTGCCAACTCCCTTTAATCTTTTATTTTTTTTTTAAATAAATGTATGCTAACTACCACCTATTTTAGATCTAAATGTAACTAGAAACAGTTAACTAATATTTTATATTCTAAATAAATGCATTGTGCTATTAGACAACACTGGTTTGTGTCCTTCACCAGACAAACTCACCTACATAACCTGGAGTGCCACAGGCTGTGGACATAATGCCGTTATCTACCATCTTTGAGAGACCAAAGTCACTGATCATGATCTTGGAGTCCTCGTCCTGGCTGTAGTAGAGGATGTTCTCCGGCTGCACAAGGACAAATAGACAGGACAGCTGTTCACAAATGGAGGTACTCATTGAACTACTATAAATATGACTAGACCTGCAGTGGAACAAATTTTTGTAAATAATTTGTAACAGTAATAATGTAGATGGAATATTACACACATTCCTATCGTAAAAAGTGCTTCAATAAAGTTGATCATCGTAAAGAATATCCTTTATCTTAGATCAGGGGTGTCAAACTCTTTTCTTCCATTATGAAAATATTTACATTTACAAACTATCCTTTAACAAAAAAAAAAAAAAAAAACAGAAAAAATGAAATTTGTAAGAAAAATAAGTGCAGTTATGACAATATTATGTCTCAGCTTATCATTTATACATGTGCATTACACACAATGTTACACAAACATTTGGTAACAAGCATAATATTGTTAAAAAAATTGAAGTTTGGAACTAAAATAAGAACAATTTCTCATTCAATTTCTCATTTGCCCAGGTCATTGTTCTTGTTGGTAGTTCTTCAAGGCTGAACTGGACTAGTTTTGCTTCAAAAGAGCAAAACTAGTCCAGTTGAACCTAGAACCAAGAAAAATGGAGTTGTCAGAATTTATCAGTTATAATGCTATCATTTTACTTCAGATCATATTGGCCTGTATGTGGAACCTGAACTAAAATGAGTTAGACATTCTTGATTGTTAATATCTTCAGTGTAATTTTTGCACTTTGCAAATTCATCCCATGGGCCAGATTGGACCTTTTGGTGGGCCGGTTTTGGCCCCTGGGCCACATGTTTGAGACCCCTGTCTTAGATATTTTAATGATTATGACAGTCAAGCTCAGTGGACTAGCTGGCAGTTGAACCCTCCATGCATGCTGTCATATACTTTCAGTCTACATGAAAGCATGTGTTGTCATGTTATTATCTGTTTCATACCTTGAGGTCTCGGTGCACGATTCCATTTTGGTGCAGATACATGACAGCCTGTAAAACCTGCTGGATCACACTGCTGGCATCCTTCTCAGAGTACACCCCCCGGTCCAGTATTCGGTCAAAGAGTTCACCACCAGAAACACTGAAAACGAGTAACAGCACAATCAGTACGTCATGTCAGAGCTCAGCCAAACCTAAAAAAAAAAAAAAACAAAAAAAACAGAAAACTTACAGCTGCATGACCAGATAGTAATGGGTTCGACTTTCATAGAAATCCTCCATCCCCACAACGTTCTCATGTTTGATTCTGTTAAAGAAAATAGTCATGTGCTTTAATATATCTACTCCTGGAGATTTTTGTTGAGATATTCAACAGATTAAGTAGATCAGTGGGATTCCTTCTGTGCTTGTACACACAACAACAGAGGGATTAGAAAACGAAGATGAAGGTGGCTAAAAATCCACATGCTGCTTACCTCCTCAACACAGCAATCTCATTCTCCAGATTGAGGTCTCTCTTCTGTTTCTTCTTCACACACTTCATGGCAAACGTCTTTCCTGTCTTCTTCTCTTTCACCATGTAAACCTCTGAGAAAGCCCCCCTGATAATTAACACACAAACATATTGAACAGGAGTTAATAATGATGCAGCTGCTGATTGCTTTGGAGGAGATAACAGGTCTCATCTGACACATGAATGGAAATGAGTTCTGCCTCTTATGGGAATGGGGCATAGTTAATAAAGTATGAAACACCCAGTGTAGTACATTTGCATTTTGTGGGTTATTAGTCTTCAGTTTCTTTATCATCAGCCAACCAAGACCAACTTTTGTCTTCATTATGCTCCTTTTTGAATGTTTTCCTTTCTTTTGATATAAATCTTTTTGTTTGGTTTTAATGTTATATTCAAAATAAACAAAATTGTCACGGAAAAAATTATTAGACCATCAAAAGTCATCAAAAACAATGGTTATACAATCAAGTACTAACTCCTGTGTGTATCATGTGACTAAAACAGACAGAAAAGAAAACATGGAATGCCTAAAAGCACTGTTTTTGTCAGTACAGTGCCATAGATATTGGTGTAAGAACTGAAGTGATTTTGGTTATTATCAAGAAAACCATGGAAAATGGATCGATATCAGCTCTGAAATTAAACTGTTATGAGCTATTTTTGTTGTTATCATTATATTTGTTCAAACAAGTGTACTTTTAGTTGGACCAGGCATTAAAATGAACAAGAAATTGAAGAAAACAAGGGGTGGTCTAATGACTTTTTCCATGACTGTATTTATTTGCATGTTTTTTTTCTCTACATTTCTCTACGTAGGGCTCACTTACATCTATATTTTAAGCTTTGAAATGTACCTAGAAATGGCTTGATCCAACCTACCTAGAGATTTTGCAATTAGAATAAACAAACACAAAAATAGAAACACCATCAAGTTCATTAAGACATACTAAGAATCTATGGCGTAACTATTCATGTTGACCAAAGCAGCAGAGGCTAATTATTCTCCTCTTTGATGCTCTGCGTCCACGCTATCTTCAGCCTAGTCTGGGAATAGTTGTTCTACCAGGTGGATTAGGCCCTTTATCCCTGACGCAATGGAAACAACGGCAGGCATTGGAGACTGAAAGCAAAGGTCAGTAACTGAGCATGTGCGGCAGGGTTATTAAGGTCAGCTAGTTCTAGTGGTAGACATCGGGTCACGACTTGTCAAGGACTGGGGGTAGATGGGATACAGAAACCTTGACCCCTGTCTGTACAGTGACAGTGACCTTCAGGCTGAAGGAAAGTACTTTTTTACTGTGGCTGATTTTGCAGTTTTGCTGTTGCGTCTCGTTCGTAAGCATGTATTCAGACTTTATGCCAGCTCAGGGAGGCAAACTTGAATAAGCTGCCCCCACAGCCTCCTCATCACAACGCATCACTTCTACTTGCTCAAATGATTTCTCCTTGGCTACCAGAGCTCATTTTCTTCATTGGATCTCCTTGAAGCTCATTGTGGCTCTCAAGAGAAATCACCAATCAAGCTTCAAAATGAACGCAATGACAGAGAGCACACCCCCCTCCCCCCCAGTCAATCAGAAACCACTGGTGTGACGCACATATGTCAGCTAATATCATTCTGATTTTTGGAGAGATTTCAGGCCTTACTTATTCCCCTGAAGAGCCTGCATCCTGATTAACTACCATTGCCAGGGAACAGTTGATGATGCTGTTTACTTTAAGTGTGCTGGTGAGTGGTGACCTATGGGAAATGTTGCTTTTGGTGTTCTACGTCAGTTTCCTGTCCCTTCTGGATTCTCCTCTATTTATTGTGATGGAAGGAAAAAAAAGTACACCTGAGAGCAGGCACCAGAGGAAAACTGTCACCAAATGGAAAATTGCATTGGACCTGTATTTCTTGCCTGTATATTTTGTTAAAACCAGTGTTGTTCATGTACGTTTAGAGAAATAAGTGCAGCTTTTTTTGACTGAATTAGGCTACACATTAGATCTTGTCTCACTGCCATGATGAGGATGTTCTACAAGGGGAATCACTTCCTTTACAGTCAAATCCTTGCTGATGTGTTGAGCTAAACCTTTTGGCAGCCTCCACATAAGTCATCTGGACTCTTTTCCAGGAACGCACTGATGATATCATGGCGGCACTGAGTACCTGATCATTTATTTACTGCAGCTGCTGTTCTTCAGTCACTTCTATAGATGATAAAGACTACTAGAAGAACATCTGATTAATAATGCTAACCTGATAGAAAACAGCCTACTCTTAGAGATGGTTGAGCGTTATGAGCTGCAAAACAGCAGCTTTGGGTGAATTTTATGGTGATTTTTGTACTTTCAAAATTAGCTACAGGTAAAATGCTGCTCATAAACATCTCTCAACTTTCCAGGTATTCTAAAGTTACATACTTTTATTCGTTTTAAATGCTCTAATGGCTTTTTTGTGAATGAACCGCTAAGCTGAAGGTGAAGCCAGGTACAAGCGGGAAAGTGAGACAAGCCACAGAGTCTTAGGTAAAGTAGGTCTCCTCCATGTCAATCCAATCAAACCAATAATCTAATCTCTCCTCTGACTCGGACTGGACGCTGAGAGTCTGTAATCACTTCACATTAGAGTGATTTAATGTCATTTACTGTGTTTTCCTTAAACATCAGAACAGGAAAATTTGAATTTCTAGAAATATGTGCAGCAGTTGAATAAGATACTCAAGATATTCTAGGTTAAAATGTATCAAAGCTACATATAAAAATATTTTACATTTCTTAACAGCTCAATGTATTAGCTATGTGTTTCACTGATTTAATATACTTACGATCCCAACTCTTCCATGAAGTCAAAAATTTCCTGGATGTTTTCAGTATTTTTTTTCCACACGTAGTCTGCCTCCTGACGACCCATATTTGCAGCAGCTTCAACAGGGATTTCTTTCAGAGAAGATGAGTAAAAAGAGACAAAAGCATAGATGTCATTTACCCAATGATTACATTTAAGTCCATCAATGGTCCTTTAAGATTAAGGTGTGAAAGTTGTGCATGCAATTGCATATAAGAAGCGATAATCCTGGCTTATAATCCAGACTCCTTCATCCTCATAAACATAGAGTCCTTTAGGATTAAGAAGTTGTCAGAGTCGTGATGAGATAGCAGACAGAATGGTTGGTCTGTCTGCTGCGCTACTCAGACAGTCGACTGGAGGACGTAGGAGATGAGACACAGTGTTGGTCAGAGAGACAAAAGGTTAGGACGCTAATCTGTGCAGCTGTAACTAGCACACAGGAAGGTACAGGCAGTGCCAAGTCAGGCCCATAATCAGCACCAAATCACACAATACTGCACTACAACAACACACAAAGAAAAAGTCCAACATCCAGTCAGAGAAACTGAACAGGGACAAAAATAAATAGAATATTTCCCATGTGCATCCGCAACACCAACTTTTTCTTTAATTGGAACTTTATAAGAGCCTCCAACTCAACTATGTCAGTAATAAGTATGTCAGTAATAATGTAATAATGTAATCAGTGATAATGACATTTTATACTGGAAAAATATTGAGGCGTGTCTTTGCTTAAATGAACATCCACAAGGATTAACGTGGAAACAAATGACCTACCCAATAAAACTCAAGGCCCTGGAGAAGGATTAGGTCCACTTTAAATGAACAGGTTTCCTGCTTTAGTTTCCTGGTCATTCTCTCTTATATAAGGGATTAGTAACTCTTGATTCAGAGACCTAATCATTCAAAGGTACAGAGAATAGCCTGGAATAAAAAGCTACAATTAAAATAAATAAATTAATTAATTAATTAATAAAATGGGTTGGATTCAAAATATCAGCCAGTTTTGTGCAGATTAATATTTATATTCCATTTTATATTTTGCATCCTATGTATTCTAGTCTCATCTTGATTTTTTTATCTTAAGTGTGTTTTTGTTTAAATTTCATGTTACATTAATTATGGCATGTTGCCCCTTTTGCTTCTCTTTCTGTCTCTTTAACTCTTGCTCTTAAAAGTAATGCCATGTTTTCGGATTGCAATTCGAGCTACACCACTTGCATGACACACAGTAAGTTGAGCAAGCTCTAACACATTTAAGAACTGCCTCTGTTGAATGCGTGTATGTGAAACTATCCTCAGAGCCGCTACATTAGATCAACAAAGCATTTTCACACGCTGACGAGTTCCATGGTCTACGGTGTCTCCTCTACACAACAAAGAGCCTTTTATTCTCCTGCTGCCAGTTGCCCCCTCTGCAGTGAAGAGTGTGTTGTTTAACAGCGCAGATCAGAAAAACCAGCAGTGGTTCACTGGTGCAGCAGCCTAGTCTACACTCATATTATCAGAGATCTGACAGATTCTCAACCAGAGGAACACACAACGAATACTGAAGAATGAGTCCATGCGTAAACATGAATACAGCTGATGCACTGCACACTGACATCGTCATAATATTATGATCATTTACAGTGCATCGAAGAGCTGTGCATGAAACAAAATGTAAACAGAAAAAAAAAAAAAAGACGATATATTCCGCGTTTTCTTCAGTCAACAGCCTAATGGATCCCTTACCTGCGGGTGAATCGAGACGCGTTTATTATGCCTTCACGCACAACTCTGTAACTGCGTTAACCTGCCTGACAGAAAGCAACAAGGGACGGTGTCAAACAGATCCTGTTCTCTGCTTCCTATCAGCACGAACAAGTTCTCTGCAGCATCCGCGGAAAGCTCACTCTGCGGCATGAAAGCAGATGCTCAGATGTGTCACTTCAAGCTGCATCCAGAGCCAACGACTTCAAACCCTTAAAGGATGGGCAATTTACGCGCACACATAAAATAAATGACTCGTTCAGAATGAAACGCAGATCATCCAAACTGCGCCCAGAATACAAATACAAATTATGCAACTGGTCCTTTTCATCTGATTTTTTTTTTTTTTTAATGAAAAGTGTCCCAAAGCTGCAGCTCCACAAATGAAAATAACAGGTTTTTTTTTTTTTTAAATTCATCTGGATCCAAGTATTTCATTTACTAAAGAAGAGGCTCATTCATCTGCAGACTTACCTAGAGACTGTGTGCTGTAGTGGCTCTGCTCTGACTCTCCTGCCAAAAGCTCTCCGAGGTCTGGACAGATTACTTTGTCTGGGACCGTACAAGTAAGTGTTGTCAAGTCGGAGATTACATCCATGGAGATAAACGAGGGGAGGGGTTAACGACCTCACAGGTGCTCATTGAGACTTAACACTGCTGCTTTGGCTGCACCATCCTTCATCCTCCTGTACAACTGTTTTTTTGTTGTGTTTTTTTTTTTTTTTTTATAGAAAACGGCGGGTCTTGCGCAGGAATGGTCCATGGGTTTTCATCCCCCCCAAAACAACACAATTGATCCAAAACAGAGATGTCAGTGGGTGCGCCATCGTGCGCATCTGGTGGAGTGAGGACATACAGTGAAGTGGATTATGAAGTGCATGGTCAGTGGTGACTGAATCACATGTTTACATGTTAATAAATGGTAAACTTCACTCTTTAACAACTGCAACAGCACAATGCAGCTGTAGAGAATGTGCAGCCTCATCAGACTTATATTAATCTGCATCAGGTGGGGACAAGTCACACTGATAACACCTTGGTATCTTCTGTTTACTGCACACAAACTGAAATAAAAACCTAATTTTGTGCCATGCATGGTTATTTTTACCCCGCCCCCCGAAGGAGAGGCAAGGGGTATTGTTTTTGGTTTGGTTCGTTTGTTTCTTTGTTTGTTAACACTCTAGCAGCAAAACTACTGGTTGAATTCATATCAAATTGGGTTTACAGATTGCCAGGGACCAAGAATAGATCTGATTACATTTTGGGAACAATAGGTCATAGTTCCAGTTTTTTTAAATTAATTTTTTAAAATATATATATGTTTTCCCATCCATTTACTTATAATGGGCAGAATTTCAAATGTCTATAAAAACATCAATTTTGTTTACTTCAAACTTGGCACATATAGAGAGGCAGTTGATATGCTGACATCAGCACACGCATAGACATGATGACATCAGCTGGATCAATGCCAAAAAAAGCTACAACACGTGCAAGGGTATATTGTGCCTGGCACCACTTGTTAAAATATTGCTCATCAAAATGCATCCAATGTTTCACTTCAAAACTTGCTGCTAAGCTTTTATTTACCTCAGTGTTGATTCGTTGAAACTCTCCCAGGCTGGTTTTAACAGGTTCAACTGTATGGGACTGTGCTATTAATACCAATACAGACTATCAATGGCTTGACTGGTTCATCATGTTGTCATGGATACTGGTTCAAGAGGTTTTCATGGTCATCTTCAGTCAGAGATGATTTTCAGAGCCAAATTGAGCCCAAGTCCTTTCCAATCAGCAGAGTAGGCATCATGCCTGCAGGAAACTGCATCTATAATCAGAGTGTCAGTATTTATGAGGGATGTTGAAGAACTCAAAAGCCCAGCACAATTACAGGGCCAAAGTTAGAACAGGCTGCAATTAGGAAGTACTTCAGCAGCACTAAGGTCTTCATACCCCCACCAATCCAAAAAGTTAATACATTCAACAACTGTCGAGCATTTATGATCTCTTTTCGAACACATTATTATAGAGCAAATGAATAAAGAAACTGACAAGGTCAATTTGATCAAGGCCAACACATCTCCGTTTTCACAGCATGTTCAGAATGAGATATTGAGTTATTATTTACTGTTTTATAGTAGCAGAGTTTTAGCACTGGTCGGTTCTAAATATATCCTTAGTGCATAGATTTATTCATTATTCTCATATGAAAAACACTATACAATGATAACATTTCTGACAAATTTCTATCATCTTTGGTTATATTCCTCCACTCTCTTAATGTCGTAATAATTAAAAACATTAATTTTTCATCCCTTTACACCAGCTGTCGGGCATGTAAAAAAATTAACCCACTCTCACTCTAATTATTACTGCATCCTCAATGTAGAAATTAAAAACACAATGCTTGCTCTGATTCCACTCTATAATTAAGTATTATGTGACTGCCATGGGAGTAGATCGGAATTATCACTTTGATTCACATCATGCATGAGGATAGAAAGATTAAAATAATGTACATATTACACCTTTACTGCCTTGCGTTATGCTACAGATTTAGGGCTTTATACAGGCATGTTTTTCAGCCAAAACCAGCTGCTTTCACTTGCATTGACATCTCTTAACTCCTCATATTTAGAACTCCAGTTAATAGCTGCCAAATGCAAATTCAGCATTTGGAATCAACTTTAGAGGTTTTATCTGCTTCATTTAGAGTTGAATTACAGAAAAAAAAAAAAAAAAAACAGAACAAAAAAAAGAAAACAGGCAACATCTTGACATGTGGCTGCTTGTAAGTCAGTTATCAGATTACTTTTGATCCTCTGAAATGAAGGGAACGCACTGATTATCCATGACATTACGATCATGAACAGGTGAAGAGGTAATAATTTGGATTATCTCGAAGTTGATGTGGTGGAAACAGCAAAAATGGCAAGAATAGGGATCTGAGCACCTTTGACAGGAGACAAATCACGTTGGTCAAATCACTGGGTCAGAACATCTCCAGGTGTTGTTCATTCCCAGTGTAAAGTGGTTAGTACGCATCAAAAGTATTTAAAGAGCAACCAAATGTTAACCGCTGGAGCATAATATTACAACCACCTTGTGTAGATTCCCCTTTTTCCCCCAAAACAGCATGACCCGAGGCATAGACTCCACCAGACCTCTGAAAGTGTGCTGTGGTATCCGGACCAAGATGTTAGTAGCAGATCCCTGAAGTCCTGGACGTAGAGGTGGACCTCCATGGATCAATTGTCCTGTGATTGGGACATCCTTCCTTAGTCATTTAGTCGGTTCTAACCACTGCAGACCAGGAACAGCCAACAAGTCCTGCAGTTGTGCAGATGCTCTGACCCAGTCATCACCGTTACAATATGGACCTGGTCAAAGTCACTCAGTTACTGGTGTTGCTCATTTTACTTCTTCCAACATATCAGCTTTGAAGACTAAATGTTCAGTTGCTGCCTAATATATCCAACCCAGTGAGATGTCATTGTAATAAAATAATCCTATATTATAACAGGAAAGTGGACTCTGTGTGTCTTGGGCATCACACAAAATCCAGAAAGAGCTGACTGCTGCAGTTTGGCAGATATTTTGGGAGATATTTTGGAATACAATGGCCAACCACATTGCTATACCCAGAATCATAGAATCATCATTGAAGGGGGTTACCTAGCAACAGATAAACAATAGAACCATGTTGCCATGGTGTCAAATTTCATGTGCAGAAACAGACATGCCAGCTGAGAGGTTATTCAACTGAAAATCCCAGTAGAATTTACCAAGAAAGTAAAGAAAGCAAAGGAATGAACTAGATCAGAGGATCTAGAACCCGTGGTTCCCCACAGGTCAACATGCTTGTCTAGTTTATTAACAGTTCACCTCTCGGTGGTCAGAATGTTATGGCTGATTAGTGTATATTCAAAATGGCTGTATTTCCTAAAAGGTTAATGCAATATTTTTCTAAAAGCTCTAAATCCATACTTCAAATCTGCTGTGGTGGTGAACAGAATAACATTTACAAAATTTGTGTTCATGGTCTGAACACTACATAAACATTAGGACATTAAACCTAATCACAAACAGGATTAATGGAAAAAAAACAGGGTTTAGTTGGAACTTTTTAAGTCCTGCTTGGGATCATCTTAATTTACAACATGAAGGTGATGTAAAACAAAACCATTAACACCACCTCAAGCTTTTAAGACCTATTGTGACTAAATTGGTGGTCAATAGGATTACTCTGAAGGGATCAAGTAAATGTTTAATACCTTATGTAACTAACCGGTTTAGTTTTTGGTCAGAGCAAAAATAATGCTCACTGCCACTGAGGGACTAGACTGGATCTGCAGATCTTAAAAAAATGAATCAGTAAATGTTAAATCCCACTATTTTAGTGTTTATAAACTGTTGCATAAGTTGATTTGATTGATTCTAAAATTGTACACTGATCCCACAAATGGAGATTAAATTAAAGATAGCACTTGCATGAAATTAGTGAGAGGTTACATCTGAACAAAACTGTGGTTATATAAAGCAATTACTGGTAAAATAGAGACAAAAAAAAATCTCATTTTCTTCGTGAGTTAAAGAGGGTTATGTAATAAACAGTGAAGTGGGCAGGACTGCTGTAGCCAATCTTTTGTAATGACGACCTTAAGCTTAATTTCACAGCGACATTGCAACTATAAATAGTGTTCATCCTCCACAGGTGTCCTCTGTAAGATCATAAGGTCTGAGAAATATTTAGTCAGTCAATAATTACACATTTGGAAAACAAGGGAAAAAAAAGGCTATTTGTTATTTAAAAAAGTGACACTACTTTCATTGAACCCACATTGTTTTTACATTTTTGTCTAACAAAAAAAAAAGGAATTGCAGTTTGAGGACAGAACATGTGGCGACTTTATGATTACTGCTTCTATAAATGTGAATTCCTTTATCTCATATATCTTGTCAGGATACCTTTTCAGTTGTTGAAGAATAAACATCACCCTCAACCTGATTGAAGAGCTGACTGAAAAGTGAAGAGGTCAATGTCATGAACACAAGTATTTTATATTTCAGTTACTTTCTAAAGCAGCTAAAATGCTTTTTAATGACATACATGATGTAGTCATTTAGTTGTTACTTCCTGTATTAAGGTACAAGAATTCCTCCAGTGCTTCTTTAATGTTAATAGTTTATCAGCAACCTAAAGGGACAAGGGTGCACTCTAGAGGCTGAAAGTTGGAATAGCACATCCTGTTAAATCAATTACATAACTACAGTATATAGCCAAGGTTATGGCAAAGTATCTTGAAACATAAAGGAACATTAGCGACACTGCTAAAGTGGGTTGACTGTACACGCCTGAGAAAAGCAGGCCTATATTTAAAACCCACTGATCACCTCAGTGTGATCTAAAACATGAAAATAAAACATCAAAGTGCATGATCTTTATTTGATATATTGTGAAGTGCTGTGCAGGTGGTACAAAATGGCAGCAGAACAATGAAGATAAGGCTCCTCCTTTTATGAACAAACAGGCTTTATCTTGGTTTTGGCTATTGTGAAAAGAAACACCTGCAAATGATAAATGATAGCATTTATAAACAAAGAAGTCCATTTACATCGTTTTTCTTTTCAACCCAAATCTGATGTGTTCACAGAATATACCACTGCTTAAAAAGCAGCCGACTACTGAAGGCCATCAGTGAAAACCCTTCTGATCCTAGAGGACTGAACTTTCAACCCCTGAGATTAACTATCCAACATGCTTTCAGGAAAGGGCATGAACAGCAGCAACTGCTACAAAATGAATCACATTCATAACAGAAATGAAACCAAAGATCAGAGAAATAAGGAACAGAATTTAATTATTTTATATTTTAACTGCCTCAGTTTTTTTCTGTCACATATCTAGAAGTTATTCCATATATAAATACTAAACATAGAATTATGATATGTATACTATGTGCACAGTAGCACTTATTCATGATGATACAAGTAAAATCAACATCAATCTGTTTTCAAAAACATTTTACATCCTGTTTTCAATCTAGATCTCTAAGGCTTCAAAGCCAGCTCTGCAGGTTTCTCACCACAGTATTTTTATGCCGCTAACGGAGTCACGTTTCCTACACCAAACCAGGCCAAGTCCCTGGCCAGGTAATGATTATTTACTCTGCAGTGGTTGTTCAATAGTGCAGCAGACACTACGGATCCTTTTTCATATGTGGTCTGCTGCTGGACTCCCACTATCACGGCAGGCAAGGCTAAGCCGGAGAGTTATTGGATGCACAGACTCAAAGCCTCAGATCTTCAGGCTTATGTCTCCCTCTAGGGGGCGGATTGCAACTGATTTTCATTCAGCCTTTGGCCCAAAACTCTGAACTCTTTACCATAATCGCTGAGGGACCACTTTTGTTGGGTTACCCTCCACAGTTATGCTCAATTATCATCTTTGGCTTTGCGAAAGTTATGTTCCACAACTGAGAGCAGTTAAGTCTCACATACAGTAGATGTGAGGGCATTTACAGTACAGGTTCATGCTGAGTATGTATGTGTGCGTAAGCCTTAGGACCAGTGAACCTGAGCTCCTGTCTTTGAGTGCCGTTTCGCCTCCATAATTGAGAAGGCTTCTTGCTCTTCGCCTATCTCCTTTAGCCTCTTCTCTTCCAGAAAGGCCACCAAAGAGTCCCTCATGTCCACCACCTCGATCATCTGTTGAAGAACCCGGTCCTCCTCTGCTTGCTGCTCTGAGGTCTTGTCTGAAAGATAAAATTGTTATTTTACAATGAAAATATGGTAAATCACTAATAATGTTTATTCAGTCATGTAAACTGTTTGTTTCAGTAAAAAAGGAGGAAACCCTTGCAGAATATCAATGCTATGGGAGAAATAATATTATAATTAGAAGAGGGTGAATGTTATTATTTACTATTATTGCACTTATTAAATTACAGAAGAGGATTAGGGCCACTGGTAAAATAAATAAAGGTCCAATAGGAAAAAGTCAGAATTCTGACTTTTTTTTCCTCAGAATAATAATAATAATAATAATGTGTGTGTA
>JAPQRP010000028.1:8480956-8509643 GCA_037367295.1 Apogon hyalosoma
TTTTTTTCCTGTGTCCCTAATCGTCTTCCGTATTAAATGGACCCAAATGAATGAGAATTTTCAAGAAACTTCAACAAACACTATGCACAGATAAACGTATATGTGCAAAACAAGAACAAAATTACACACCATTCAGTTCCATGTACTTCCTTAACTCCATCTCCAACATGCTCTGCTTGTCTTCAAGCTCCAGCTGTCGAGACCTGTGAGGTTTTAGAAAAACAAACATCAGCTGATTCTTCTCAGCACTACATCTTGCTATAGCTGCAGGTCGTCATGAAGCATATGACAAACAGGATTTGAGTGTAAAGATGTCTGTTTACTACCACGGCGAGAACAAACAGTATTCACAGAGCTATGAGGGTGGAGGTCTGTAGTTATGGACCTTCTGGCTTTGCACAAAAGCAGTGTTGTGCTCTCAGTGTGATGAAACAGACGTCTACTGTGTAGAAGTGTTTAAATGAACAAAGCTGCACACTTACGCCACCATGAGGTCAGACTCCTCTGAAACTAGGTCGTTCTTCTCGTGAACAAGCTGGATCCACTGCTCAATCATGTCAGAAGATCCACTGCCTCCTCAAGTTGAAAAAAAAAAAACAAAAACAGTGTTTAGAAATATGAAGGAAGCCCTCAAGTCAAATAAGTAATGCAATCAGGAGACGTACAGTCGATAAAATAATAATTGTTTCAACTTTTATTTAAACAAGAGCCATAGAGGATGGGACATCCCCCAGTGCCGGCAAAATCAATACTTGTTAGTGCTGTTGCTGTTGTTTCATTAAGTTTGCCCACTGTCAGCAGAGGAGTTGAGTAGTTTACTGCAAAAAATATTGAATGGTTTCTAGTTTTGCTCTGTAAATGACATAATGACAAATGGTCTGACAGACAACAGTAATCAGCATGTCTCTGTCATCATTTTATTTCTGTAACATAGCTAAAACAATGTAAATATTTGTTTTTCAAACATGCTAAAGTGTGCTATTATTTTTTAGATTTCTATTAATACATATTGTATAGTGGTCAGTATAACTTTTCTCCTGATATTTAACAATCTATTGGGCACACAAAATTAAGAACATTGACATGCATAATAGTTTTTAAAATTTAAATTGATTTATTTGTTACTTTAAAAAATGAGCACCTTCTCCTCTGTCTTCTTTCTATTATAACTTCCATCTGTAATCAACAACCTGTATACTTATTCCTTATGCTCACTGTTAAGTACATAAATGTATCTCTTTGGTTTCTCCACAGTGGCAACAGCTGTGGTTTAAATTTAGCCCAGATATAGAAGTGATGAGCTCCAAGCACAACACATGCTCAAAAAAACTTCACAAATGCAAACAAGCATACACAGAAATAATTGAATATTGATATAAACTATCTTTACAATGAACTGCTGGAAAAAGGACTAAAAACTACAGTGATCACCATCTTAAATGTAGCATGAAACAAATAAAACTCTTGGATGAACTTCTGCTCCATTTTTATGATTTTATGAATCTATAAACACTGAGGTATAAGAAACACTAGGTCTGCTATTAATTTTGTGAACTTACCAGCCTCGCCACGCAGAGTTCGCTCCAGCTCGACACCTTTGTCCTCCAACTCCTTGAAAGTGACCTCAATCTCCTCCAGTCTCCTCTGGATGGACTGTTAACCATAGAGATAAGCGAGTGCATAAAAATTTACTCATGGGACAACATAACTTTAAGAATAAGATGTTCTGACATTTATGTAAATGATAAATTTTAATGTGCAAGTGTAATTTAGGAGGAAGGAGTGAGAAGACTTTGCACTGCGGTAACACTGTCAAAGGGATTGAGACACTGACCTGAGCTTTGCGCAGTCGCTGTAATTCACTCATCTTGGCTCGTCGCTCCAGCGTTCTCATCTTCATTAACTCTAACTTTTCAGCCTCAGCGGGGTCTGATGGTGTTTCCTGAAACTTTAAGAGGCAGCGGTGTCACATTAGAATGATTAGCAGCTTTAATTGAAGCAGTGTGCAGTCATCTTAAATGAAACTATCAGCTCAATTCTTCTCCTTACTTTGTCATCAAACAGGTCAATGTCATCCCGTTCAAACATCTCATCATCATCCTCGTCATCATCATCATCATCATCATCTCCATCAGCACCTTCTTCTGAGGTGCTGTGGACATGTCGAAATGTTGTTTCTGTAGAAATAAAGTGTGACACTAGAACAAGTGCTACAATAAAACCAAAATGGCATCCCATTAAAATATCCCATCAAAGCTTTCCCACAGTGATCATCATGAGGACAGGTGTGATTAACTTACCCACTCTCCCTGGATGGCTACTGAGGACGCTGAGCCTGCCATCCCTGCTGATCCTTGGAGATGAGAGATTCCATGGTGAAAACTTGGATCGTACTCTAGCCTGTCCACTTGGTATCTCTTTTCTCTTGAAGCAACGTCGATTCCTCTTTTCTCTGATGTGACTCGCAGTGCTCCCACTCCAGTAGCCCTCCTCCTCTTGCCCATCTAGCCCTTCTGGTTTAGGGGGGCTCGGACCTCCTGCAGTGGCAGAGGAAGAGGAGCAGGAAGAAGACCCCCCGGGAGTCTCAGAGTCCGAATCTGCGCTGAGGCTCTGAAGATTGACAAGCTGGCTTTTCTCCTCGTCGGTGAGCTGAAGCTTTCGCAACGATTGCTTAGGACGGGAATCTGGTGCTGCCTTGGTGACCTCTCCTGGTTTTAAAGGTGAATGTTTTTCAGGGGTGGAAGGGTTAAAAAGGTGGATCGTGCGAGGTTTCGCTACTGGGGGAGAAGACTGAGGGCTGGTCTGTCGAGAGAGGCGGGGTTTTGGGATGGGGCAAGCCACAGCAAGAGCAAGTTCATCTGTCTTGTCTTTGGTGGGTTCTGGGAGATCTATTTTATGCCCAGGATCTCTGAATGTTAATGCCGAATGTGGTTCCATAGGTTCCTCTTTGGGTCCAAGTCTATGACTGTCCTGTCCCTCTGGTTTAAGTGAGTGTTTGTGCGTTGAGGGAACACAGTCCAGAGTGTGCTCGTACTCCTCATCTGATGGAGATGGTGTATAATCACTGGACAGCTCATTCTCATTTTCTCCTTTGTTGTCATCTTCATTATCCTAAAAAAAAGAGGACAAAGCTTTTTCATACATGAAATATAAATAAGAGCTTAAAATAAATTGCGTATTCTTAGCAGTTGCTGTGAGAGACTCAGCTCTGCAAGCGGGTGACATCCGACCAGATGCCAGAAGCATGAGATATCATGCAACAGAACACTGTGTAACATTATGAAAGCAAGACTTCAACATCAAGTCTGGAGTCATCCACAGCAAGCAGCAAGATGGTTTACAGCTGTTCAGTGACCCACCTTACATGACGTCTCAGCAGTGTTTCCCAGTACCAGGTCTTCAGAGTGCAGCTCACAGTAAAATTTTCCTGAGGGTACATCACAAAAACAACAAAAAGAAGTTGGATAGTCAGAGATGGGTCAATGATAATGTGCTGAAGAAGAAAATCCCTGCTGTATTAAATGATTCATCTCCTTTCAGACTAAATGGAAACCACTTTAAAAAGAGTCTCAGCACAAATTATTGATAAAAAAAAAAAGAAATGCTACATTAAATGCAGGTGCTTTCTAATTCAAGTGCTTTCTGATTAACAATTCACCATCAAGTGCCTTCATTGAGGACTTCAAGCTGAACATGCAAGAGGATAGAACCAGGAATCATACAAAACACACAGATGGGAAATTATTAAAACTCTACACTGAAATAGATATTTGGATTCCATTAGTTACAAAAACATTGTCCAGACTTCCCTTTACTTAATAACTGACAGACAGTGACAGGACTTACCTGTAGTTTGATCAAAGGTGTAACCTCCCAGTCTGAGAGTGATGCTACACTGGTGGCAGGTAAAACAACTACGATGGAAAAACTTGCCCTCTGCACTGATGCGCTCCAGCACATAGACCCTTTGACCACAGAAGTAACACTCTTCACTGCTGGTCATGGACACGCCAGAGCCAAACTCAGAGTCAGGATTGTGCTCAGACTCAGGCTCAGGCTCAGGTTTGAGCTCAGGAGACACAAAGGGCACTGCCGTCTGCAAGAAAAGTCCAGAGGAGGGAATTAGGAAAAAAAAAAAAAAAACCTTTTACAGAGTTAGAGGCTTTTACTCTGTATTTTAGAGTCATGAGGAATGAACACAACTCACACTATCCTCATCTCCCATCCTTCTCTCCCGTTCTGATGCTCGTTTATCTCCTGACAATTTCTCCTAGGTGAAATAATAAAAAGTAATAAATATCATGTGATTGTCTCATGGTGAATATGAAAAGATAAGACTTTATTGATCTCCCCATGGGAAAATTTCACCATTGGCATATGCGAAGAACATTTGCAATCCAACACATTACTCAAATTTAATGACGCTTAGAAATCACTTCATTTAGTGCATTCAATATCACTTAGCGCTTGTTTTCTCCAGTGCCATGTGAGTCATAGACGGCACAAAAAAAAAAACAAAAAAAACAACAGACTCAAGACCTAGATGTGAACTCCAGCCATCAAGCTAGTGTGTTTGAAAATATCTTTATCATACATTTCTCTTTGCTGTGTAAACAGTGAACTCCAGGCACTGTGGGCGTACCTTACGTCTTTGCAGAGAGTTGTGCTTCAGCTTGTTCAGGAAAAAGACAGCTGACTGTGTCCTGGAGAGAGTCAGGGGCTTGGACGATGGCAGGAAGCTCGCGGGATCTGTAGTCAACAAAAAATGAATGAAACACTAATGTCAAGACAAGCTTTCACATTAAATTCAGTGTATCACAGAATAAGCTACATGCCAAACATAAAGACTCTGGACAGGTATTGTTGGCCTACTTTGCATGGAGCTGATTAAATGCTTAAAACACTGACTGCACCTTTTTCAGCATCTTCAAGGTATATTCTTCGAGAAGAATGCTCAGGCAGAAATAAAATATTCCGTCTTACTTGTATTGATTGTAGCGTCACAGCAGCAACATCAGATGAATTTTACTTGTCAATCCATAAAAAAAACTCTCACCCTCCAGCTCTGACTACCACTCCCACTCTTTCATCATTCAGATAAGATTACAGGAGAATGACAGGTCCCTCCTGCCTGCACATCAGTCAGTGGATCCCAAAGCAGAGCAGCACAGCATCACAGACACAGAGAGCGCCTATCACACCCACTTCAGCTCATTTAGTGCCTCTGAACGGTGGGCTCACATTTATACTGCACAAACTCCTCATGCTACAAAGACTGTAAAAATACCTCTGCTACAAACAGCCAAGAGAAAATCCTCCTTCAGCGCAGGAATAGCAGATCCCCTTCAAGAGACGCTAGTCCCATCAGCACCTGATAAGCCAGCTCTACACGGGGACTGTTTGCTCTGACTACTGATGGGTTGGCTTAGTGCAGGGGAGCAGCGCGACCAGTAGAGGCTGGCTCTGAGCACAGCACTAGCCACTTGAACCCAAGGAATTCTGGGTAATATGCTCTTAAAGAGACAGTGTTGATTTGAACACTTATCAACACCACACACATTTCAGTGGGATGACAAATGTACCTGACCCTTTTACAGCGATGCTAATGCTGTGTGGTGTCTAAGCAACTGAGTTATGTAAGATTTATGTCGCCGTCTCTTCAAGTCATCTTCAGAGATATTAGAGCACTAATAGCAGGAAAATTAACTGAATGAATGAATCACTAACTGACTAACTGTTAAAAGGTGGGAGGATGAACATTTTTTTACCATGCAAAATTTTCCAGTTAGAAAAACCCTTCCTGAGTCATTTGTTTAGCCTAAACTGATACATACCCTTAATTGTGCCTTTTGCTGGTGCAGTGAATGCATTTTGGACCTGGGTTAGATAGAAGACCATCGACAACTTGTCTATCTGCCCACTATTGGCCAAGTCAATAGCACACATGACAGGTGGGATGCCCAGCTCCCTCTCCAGGATGCTAAAAGCCAGTTGATTGTTGTGAATACTGTTGGACTCATCCAGGCCAGACATATCACTGTGAAGGAATCAGAAAATTAGGGACTACTACTAACTAAAGATCAAGATTAATTTTCTCTGATAGCTTTAGTAAAAATGTAAATATCTGTTTAAAAAAAAAAAAGCATCATATTAGCACCACAGTGCGATTAATAGTAGGTGAAATCCAACCAAAAGCCAAAGGGCAAACTCACATAAGCTTAGGTCTGAAGTGATGGATAAGGGCGCACAGAGCTAGCCCAGACTTCCAGGACTGGGTAAAATCTGTTACATTTACATTCTTATAACCCATGGTGTGTCTCTGACACCACTTCAACAACTCTTCAAAACCACTGACTGAATCTGAAAGGAAAGAGGAAAAGAAAAACATTATTCAAGCTCTGCAACCTTTTAATGGTTATTCAGTCACAAAGATAAGATAATATCTGCTTGTTTAAGGTAAATAGGATCTGAGTGAATTGTCTTTTATGATCTTTCACTGGGGTCAAAAGTACTTCCTTCATTTTTCAGCACAGCTGATAAAAAGGAGTGTCTAACTGGAATAATCAACAATCACAACGTAGGAGAACTGACCTTGGCGCATGTGAGAACTGTTCCTCTGTTTCTTGCTCAGTGAATTGAGTTTATCAACATTATACAGGTGCTGCACCTAAATAAAATAGCAGGTAAGTTAGTTGATACATATAGTTCATCAGAAAAAATTGAAAAAAAAAGAAGAGAACCTGGAATGGAACAAATATTTGAATTTTACTGAAAACATTTAAAGAAAACAACCGATTATTGGCATTGATATTTATTTATGGTCATTTTCATGAAAAACAACCCACTATTCAGGATTGAGAATAATAAAAAAAAAAAATCAGCAAATACTGTACATGTAACACTGAAGTTCACAGCTGTTGTTTCACTTTCAGCTTAAACCAATATTTACTTTGTAAATGTTGCAAGATTTTGTAACACTGAATATGACACAATGCCTTTCATTCACATGACTTCACTTTCATGAGACTGTCTTCTAGGTTGTAACATGTATCTCTGAATAACCTTCACAATGACTAAATGGACTGTGGTTTAAATCTCCGTTGGGTAAATAAAGGATAATAGCACTGACCTGATTGGGCTGGATGGAGGAGAGGTTGACTCTCTGGTACCGTGTTTTGGGATTGATGCTGAAGGCGCCATAGTTTTTGCTGGTGTTTTCTGGTGTGGTCTGGGACAAGAGCTGGTAGACACTTTCTCTGCACATTTGTGAAGAGACAAAAGGAGGTTCAAACTCAGCCACAAAATACTCAATACTCCAACACATTTTAACCCTAACACTGAAAAGTAACAACAAATCTTGAAAGAGAAAAACAACAGTGACTTGAAAGCTACTGAGTTGAGAGATCACTGCAATAGAGGCACGCACATTTTTGACTTGTTATACGACCAATTAAAACAAAATCAAACTGCAAAATCCAAATCCTTTGTAAAAAAATAAAATAAAATTTTTTTTTTTTTTATAATCAGACCTTCACATTTTCAGAAATTAACAGAATCCAGACAGAAATCCAGAAGTTATCAACTTTATCTTTTAAAATGTTTTTGACATGACTTTTGCCAAATATAAGTCAACTGCTTTATTTTCTTGTCATGTCATATAATCATAACAATCAATACAACTATTATACTGATTGTCTCAGGGTGAAAGTTGTAGCTTGATGAGCATTGATTAATTTTGAAACAACTAGTAATGTCACCCTTCCTTTTCAGTCCACTTAAATCCTTTTTTCTACAAATATCAATGTTATTGCCCAGTAAGTATTTGTTTTGTCTGTTTGGGAAACTGAAAGGAAACACGCTTGCTCAGAAAAGTGTACTAATAGTGTACTAATGTATTAGTTAACAGTGGGATTGGAATATAGTGAATAATAAAACAGGAAGTAACTGCATCATCTACTCTAATGTTTCTGTGATGTTGCTCATCATGATAAATGTGACACTAAACTGAAAATTTGTGGTGCATATTGTGTGTCTGAAGTCAGCTCACCTTTCGGCCAGAACCTTCAGATGTGCGACTCCCATACCCCAGCTCCTCACCATCCATGCTGTGTCAAAAGCAGCGAGGAAACCCCGAGCAATGCCTGTCCCCAGAGGCCAAAAAGGCTGCAGATGACAGAAAACTCATTTAAATATCCTCCTGAGACCACAGAAAGTAAAAGTTTTGATTTACAAAAAGTTTACATTAAATAATTGTCTTGATTGGAAACAGCATGATGCAACAGTTATTTTCAGATAGATTCTTTTTATGAAATGTCCTTTACAGTGGAGAGTGTTTTTTGTTTGTTTTTTTCCCAAGTGAAGCTGTGAAACTCTTGTCCCCTATAGATGACAAAAATACATTGCTAGGTCTCAAGAGGATATACTGAGACTTCTTATATAGCAATTGTCTCAACTAGAGCAAAACTGCACTAGACTAAAACGTCACTACTTACCTCTACGAGACAATCTCCAACAAGACCCATCAATAACTTCTTGCCTCTCCTCTCCCTGACCAGCGAGGCATTCTCAGCTCGGTGCATGCAGGTGAAGTCGAACATGGCCACGTCTCTCTGGCCAGCGTAGTTCTGAGCAAACTCAAGGTCAGGCAGTTTGCCACATGTGGAAAAGTAGGCAGCATCATGGGCGTAATGGCACAAAGCCTCATAGTCGACATTTGCAGGAGCAAGCAGTTCCTCTGCATCACTGTAGTCCTGAAATGACAGGGGAACAAGGATTTCCTGGTGACTTGTGACACATTTTCTACTGCTAATTAACTCTTTTAGACTTGGTTTACTCATCTACCATCTAAGCCAGGCTGCAGAGAAAGAAGAAACGATAGACAGTTGATCTCTAAAACAGGGCACTCGCTTGGTTGCTATGGTTTGTTTCTTTTCTTTACTGGCCAGAGATGTAGCTGGTGCCAATACGAATCACACTTTTTCTTGGTAATAGATGTGCTGTTCTCACCTGTTTAATGACCCCCTTCTTCAGCAGACTCTTCTTCTTGGCAGTCATGACAAAGTAGTGGGTGTCGTCTTTATAGTAGACAATGTTCTCCAAATCAATACCTGGAATGGACAAAAGTGAGAGGGCATGGTGGATACAGAGCAAGACTGAGACCAGTGTAGCTGGGTGGGAGAATTAGGAAGACAAAGAGTAATTTTTTCTATATTTTGTAGTTTTTTTCAGTGTGATGTTTTCCTGTTTCCTTAGCGTCATGCCTTGCTCCTGGTTTAAAAGGAGAGTAATACCATAGGGAGGTTAGGGTGAGTTTAGCATCTGAAAATGCTGCAAAGTTTCAGAGAGGAAGGGTAGAGTGCATCACCTTCAACTCCGTCACAGGAAATTAACTCTGGATTGGAAAACAGATTAACAGGTTTGCTGCTCTTTCTCACTTCACACTCTACCCAATGTGACAGTGTGAACATTTGTTTCATACCCTCACGAGTTGTGATCAGCAAAGCACAACAAAATCAAAATGGAAACAATAAGACTCATGCTCTTATTAGAAATGTTAAGGTTTCATCAACTTTAGTGCATAATAAAGTGCATGCTCTTATTTAATGCAGTAGGTTATTCTATAGTAACTGCATCCTTCCTTTCTTGCAAAGATTTTTTTTAACAAAATGGAATATTTTGTTGCTTTACTGCATAGTAAAATGTCCCTCTCGCAGGTGGTTCAATATAGTTGTACTTAACATATGGATTTCTACCTGTCTCTGTGAGCAAATCTTGGAAAAACTTCTGGTTGTAGATGCGAGCCACACCGCTGATCTCTGCTACCTGGGCCTCGGCAGCTGTATTTCTGTTGATGAAGTTGGCTGTTATCCCGATCGCCAGCTTACCTCTCAGCTCCTTATGCTTAAAGCCTGAGAGTTTAAGAAAGAAGAGAGAAGGAAACAAGGCCGGTGAGGACTGACACCACCCATTGCCTGTTAGCGTAAGACCTTACAAAATTTCTGTAAAAATTGTGTGCACGCCCTGTTGCAACAGTGGGAACTAAACTGATTCAGGCATGTGATTGTGTGTGTTTGTCAGTCTCACCATCAGGGACAAACCTGCCTCCTCCAGCAGAAATGAAAACATCAAACTGGAAGGTTGCAGCAGGATGGGATGTAGGCTGCAACTTGGCCATCCAACCTGTCACAAACAAATCAGACTTTTATCAACAAACATTTTCAAAACTTTATTAATATACTGGTAATTCATAAAACAAATATCGCTTCCAATCTGTGATAAACTGAAAAACATATGCAAGTCTGTACAATTTGGTAAAATCCATGATTTGGTTATTTTGGAAACATTAAAATGTAGGTCGTAATATCATAACCACAACACATCATCAGGGTAAATGTACAGATTGTATTTACTGTAACTTTTACTTTGCATGTCATTTCTTTATTATGGAGAATGACTGAACACAAACATAGAGTATGTCTGCATATCCATACTGCTTATGGCATATTTTTGTATTCAATTAAATTGCAGGCTTTTGCAGTTGTATACAATAACTGCAGGCTGACAGTGAAATTGCAGTTACAGTTGTGACTGCAACAATTGTGCAGCACTAAGTCAAAAGAAGCAGAGCAATTTTTAGTTTTGAAAAAGTAAGTACCATTATCTCCTGAGGGCTCAACCAAGCCCTGGAACTCCACTCCGGTATGCACTTCCACGCCGAGGAGAAGTGACACTTTCAGTAAAATCAACTGCAGCTGACGGATACCTGCAGACACACACACGCACATATATTTACTTGGAAAAATGGTATGATGTAACTAGGTATACTAGACATGTCAGTCAGCCAGTGCAGATTCAGAAAAAAAAAAAAAAAAAAAGCATTTCTTGAAACTGACTCACTGATGTGATCCAGAGACCCAGTGCAGAATTTGCCATAGAACTTCTTGGCACCAAGTCCACGGAGATCATAAATAGTAAAAGGCCAAAGGTGGAGAACATTGTTCCTGGAGAAAGACTCTCTCTTCTCCAACACCACCACCTGAGCCCCGAGCAAGGAAAGTTCGATGGCAGTTCTTAACCCACATGGTCCAGCGCCCAACACAAGACACTGAGTGGGAGGAGGAGGAAAATAGTCACCATCCAAAAAATGTTCAACACAACACAAGGCAATTAGCACCAAATTACATTATGTCACAATTTGTATCTGACACACAGATAATCAACTAAATATTCAATACCCAATTTAGACCAGTAACTATGAATATCAAACTGACTGTCAGTTCAAATCAAAAACTCAGGAAATTCTGTATGACAGATGTAACAAAAGACTGAGCAACCTCTTCACCATTAATTACTCTAATAGTATGGTATTTTTGATTGATGGATTGAGCTTCACTGTGTTTAACGTACTATATTTTTAGACTGCATCTAAAACCCAGGAAAAAACTGACTCCGTTATACAGTGTTTTAAATTGGCTAGACACAACAAGCCAACATCCATCATACTGTCACAGGACTACACAGCATGGTTATAAGATTAACTGGACTCACCAAAGTTCAATACACAACATGTGTCATCATGGAAATAACAAGATTTATCACAGTCAGATATTACTAAACCAAAAACAGGAACAAAACAAAACCACAGACTACCTTCCAAATGCTTAAAAAAATGAGGATAAGGTGAGGTATTACTTTCTGTCCATACCTTGTTTTTGGTGCAGGCTTTTCCTTGCTGGTAATCTTGGTGAGATGCCCTCTTGTCCAACTTTGTCCAGAGAGCTTTGGCCTTCCAATAGTTCAGTCTTTCCTTAAGTTTGAGGTAAAAGTTCCTGAAATCCTTGGGATCAATGTTCAGTTGTTTACAAAGCTCAGCAAAGTTGTTTTTGACATCCTTACAAGTCTGCGCTTGGATAAACAGGTCAAAAGTAGCATGTGAAGGGTTTACAGGGTCCTGATCCGCCATAATGGAGGATGGCGAGGGGTTCTGCTCTTTCACTCACTGGGTTTGTTGGTTAACTGTGAAACAGGCAAATACAGTATGGTTTTAGAATGTCCTGCCTGGAAGAAAACCTGATGGAAGCATTAAGGTGATCAAAGTGTATGAAGCCCTTTGTTGTCTGCATTTATAGAGGTGGTCGAGTCTTACAGAACCTTCTACCTACTGCGCTGAAACTGTGGGAAGTTCCCACCTCATGCCCTCCTAATTATAGTCTGTGTATTTTGAATGGAGGACCTCTTCAGTCACCTGGTTGGGTGAGTCATTATTGAACTTCCTCATTGTGGTTTCTGTGGATCTCAGTATCTTTTTTTTTATGACCACTTCATAGCCCAGCACTGGTGTGTCACTCATACAAAGCCTCAGGAGGTGTACAAGGAGTTTCAGTAGGAAAAAAACATGTATTACAGGAAACACATGGGTGAAACAGTGTGAATATAACATTTCCCAGATGTCTGGACTGCTCTAGTTGTTGTGTACCACCTCATAAATGAAAAAGGCAACAAGGAGAAGCTATATGCTACCTGTGAGAACAGTCAATATGACTAAATAATATTAGACCTTTAAAAACATAACAATGATACAGAATTATCAAACTAAATGTCACAATTTTCTTATAGTAACTGCATCATTTAATGAAATGCCAATATAATATTAGTTAACAAGGCAAACTATCAGTCGAATAATTTAATTAAGGTGAAATATTTTGCTTATGTCATTTATTGGCTTATAAATATGTAAGAAAATGTCCAGGAAAACATTATAAATTACAAGGTAATGTCAGGAAGTTGCTTGTTAAGTTGGACTGACAGTCCTAAAGCTTATGTCATTCAGTTTGGTTTATCATAGATTAAAAAACAGGAGCAAGCAACTTGAAAAGGGAAGCTGGTAAATGATGTGACATAAAGATATGGCAGGTCGAGCAAAAGCACTAGATGAGCAGAGGATTCAAGTCACACAATAAGATAAATGTCTACTATTAAGATTGTGATATTGGAAAATAAGGCCCAAAGGAGCTGCTCGGTGGCCGTCACATCTGACACATGTATTATTACAAACAAATGTGTGTAAATCAGTCACATATAGTTAAAACTAATTAATGAATATACAATTGTGAGAATAATCTGCTTGAAATATGAACTGATAACTCACTAACTACTGTTAAAAATGAACTGACAATGAGGTTATTTTCAAAACCACCTGCACTATGCTTTCATTTTGAGTAAATATCATACTCAAACCAATTCTACACTCAGTTTTCCTAAAATAACTGTACTGTTTCTTTTGAATGTCCTGCACTTTCATACTTTTCAAGCTTGAGCATGAAATCTGCAGAAATGTGCATGCTACAGTATGTGTCATGGTAAGTTCTGTGGTCGGTAACACTTCCTGTAACTATGCATGGGTGTCACTTCCTGATGATAAAGTTAACCTTACAACATAACAGCCTGCATCTACTGCCAATTCTGCAGACTCCCCCTGAGATGTCTACAGAACAATTATGTACAAAACCCACTTTCACAAACAAGTGAGGGCAGGTATATGCTTGTATATGCTTGTGAAGTGTGATGGAGACTGTATTAAACCCAACATTCCTATCTGAGATTCTGAACAAACTGATTATTGATGGAATTTAGCAGAAAAGACTGATAAAGAACAAAGAACCATGTTAAAGGTAAAGCATGACAAGGAAGTAAATAGTGCTTGTTCTTTCAGCTACATTACATTATTGCTTTTCACCACTTAACATCGTCACTGAAATATGTTCCTAAGAACCTAAATGGAGACTCAGGGGGACATGGCCTGACAAATACTCTTTGTAGACATTCAGAGGGACTTAAAACATACCTATCTTTCTTAAATAAATGTATTAAAATCTAACCACAATGTACAGTTGTCTGACACATGGTTTTAGTGGTGACATCAAAACTCAGGAAAAAAACATTTCCTGCATGTCGAATTAGCTTTGAAAACTGTCCTAACAGTCTGAGAGTGAAACCACTGTTGTAACAAAAAGGTGGACTTTGAAGACAAGACAACTTGTCAAACCAAAAATAACTCCACTGTGTTTTTTTATGTAATTCTCAGTGATGCTGCTGTATTAATTTTCTGTGCTATATTTTCTGCTTTTACTAGCTTGAAAGACACAATAGTAAGACAGTATAAAAGCACAAACTAGTTTCCCTTGGTTATTATTACCTTTTGTGACACTGCTATATTTAAATGGCCGTGCTGAATGTAAGTACGTGTCTGTGACAAACACACACACACAGACACACACAGTCATCATCATTTGACTTGTATTAAGCAATTCTGGTAAAAGTCAAGTTTAAGCAGGAATGCTGTGTACAAGATGAGTCCTGCTCTGATGTAGATCAGCGCCAACCAGGACTTAAAGGTGAATTGACCTGATTTCTCCCCGAGCCAGTGGATTGGATTGGCTTGACCCACCTTATTACATGTGTAAGCTCTGCAGTTTGTCTGGCAGCGCTGTGTGTATCAGGATGTTGGATCAAACCCTGATCTCCAGCCTGGCAGGTTTTGGATGGAGGAAAACAAGAGTTAGAGGGAAATAGAGAAGAGGAAAGACAGAGATGTCATTTCCTGGGCTTATCACACTGCAACAGACATGCACTGAGACATTAAAGCACAACCTTTCAGTTTTCAGAGTTTACAATTAAAGGAAGCTGAGAGCTGAATAAATCAAACATAAGGTGTGGCAGCTGCTGCAGTAACATGTTATTGTGCTTAGAGCCAGATTTTTTCAGAACACGGAGCACTGTCAACATATGGTTACATAAAGCCACATAACACCCTCACACAAATTCATCCATTTAAGTTTTTTCACCATGAAAGAAAACTATGTATAGAAAAAAAACAAACAAACTGAATAATAACATAAATAAGTAGTCAGTCTATAATTTCGGGTAGACACACAACCAACACTAAATTTAGAACTTAAAAGAAACAGAGTCTCCATGAAAACCCTCCGTATGAAAACAAAGCCTCAATCTGTTCCTGACAGACTACATTAAAATGTGGACAATGTCGAATAAAAAAAACGCGTCCTTACGTTATATCACCAGCCCTGAAGTCGTCCTAGAGCCTGGTATCCATGAAACTGTATCCGTGGTGTCGTATGTATGTTTTTTCTCTGTTTACAGGTAAAGTGATTGGGCTGCGACTCACCTGCGCCTCGCGCCCATACAAACGTAGCCTCTTCCGGGACTTTCTGGTAAAGCTACACGGCACGAGCGCCAGCGCACGTGACGAGCCGGTAGGTGTTCGAGTCCAACCTGCGAGCATAAAAAATGGGCAAAATGTATTCTACTGTTCACAGAAATGGCAGTTCATCTCCTTTAACTTTAACTCTGGTTTATTAGTTATCACTAACAACAAATCATAGGAAGAGTTTTCTTATAGACCACATACTCACTCTAAAAAGAAAGGTTGTCAGGCCTAGGATACTATATTTTCCATGTAATTCACCATTATGAAACCGTTATGAAACATATTTGTAAGTGGTGAAACTGCTGAGATTTTCAAATTATGACACTATTATTATTATTATTATTATTATTATTATTATTATTATTATTAACCATAGGAGTTAACAATATCAAACAGTACTGTGCAAAAGTCTTGGGCTACTACTTTTTTTTCTTTACTAAGTTTATTTTGACTGTACAATGGTCTTTGTCAGTCTCTGTGTCAGGATAGGTAGTAAGGAATATGAAAAGTCAATAAATAAAATAAACATGAGTTTGCTGTTTAGTTGTTTCTATTGCACAGCCTCTGTGGACAGTTCTTGTATTTTACTGTTGATACCATGAGCATATGGCAAATAAAAATCTTAAATCTTGATAGATAAATAAATAAATATCAGGATAAACTATGAATACTTAAGAGACTCTATGGGATCATCTGGACAGAGAAAAGGATAGAAATAAAATAAAATAAAAATATGCAAAGTGTAAAGAAAACCTGTGGATCATTATGAAGGAAGCTTGGTTATTTTAGAAAACGTTGAGAATTCAAGGTGCACTCAATCCAAATACTGCTCCTATTAAGTAATGGTTTTTATCTGCAGTACACCTTAAGTCCTGAATTTTGCATGTGTTTGCAGGGCTGTGTATAGTTTTCACACATTTTGTTGTTGTATCTTAATAAAAAGACTGAGAAATACCTGTCTGTAAACTCATTTCAACGCTGAAAAGAGCAAAGATAGTCTTAAACATTTGCACAGTACTGTCCAAGCATCAGTGTAAATGATCCATACCACTAACCATATGCAAGTATGGTTATACTTTGTGATTGTAAAGAGGGTGCCTGATAAGTTTTATTAAAGGTACTATAGTTTTCCTTCCTGGTTTTCACAAACATACGCCACTGTGTAAAACACCTGCTACCATCCACACCCTATTTTCAGTTAGACCAATATGTTGTGATCTCTGATTTATGACAGTTTCATTGACCAACATCTGCAACAAAATTGATAAGCCAACCTCACTGAGATATCTTGACTATAAAAGTAGCATTCATTCAGTAGATAAACAAGAGTGGATTCAACTGGCAATATACAAATTTTATTCAAACATACTTTTGTATTTGAACAATATTCAGTAGGATTTAACAAAGAACTTTGTATTTGAAAATTCCTGTTGAATACAGTAGAAAAGAGTATATAGGGATATCACAGATTTAAAAAATATCTGCATAGCCAGAAAGAAGACCCACAGAACCCTACAGGAAATGTCCTTGGCTTGGAAGCAAGGCTGCATACAGACAGTGTGACCTTTCTTCTTGCACTTTTTCTACATTTTTGCTCATAAACATTCAATGAGACAAGTCAGACGTGGACAGGTTTGATGCCAGAGATCATGACTCCACACATGCAGATCAATGCATCGGCTGTAGTGTAACCCATGTCCACAGGACACAGAGGACACAGGTAACAAACTCTTTCCATATGTGCCAGTCCAAACATCTGAATTTGATCTAAGTAGTGTTGAAGGGTTAACTGATGGTAGCATATGTACCATGTTGGTCAGATGTATTAAAAAAAAAAAAAAAAAATCTAGAAGTAAATTGATTGAAATTCAATACTTCTGCTCAATCGCTAAACAATAGAAGCAGCACCAGTTCATTTGTGGGTCATGATAGTGTAAGAATATGAGGTTTTTATTGTATTTTGAAATGATCAGTGCTGGTTGATGATCAGAACCTGACAAGTCAGACATGTTCTCCTCCAAAGTGGTGAATCTGAGCATACAGTATATGGAGCTAGTTTTTAGGTTAGCAATTCTCATGTTCTTTCATATAGAAAATGTACAACCAGGATCAATTTCACAGAAATACGTGCACAAAAACATACTTGTAATGTAAAAGTGTTTCTATAATATATATTTATATTATTATTTTAACGTTATTTCACCCATGAAAGTACCATGAAAATTAAAATTTGCATGAAGATGCTGGAAGCAAAATAAACTATTGTGTTATTTAAAAGGAATAAATTACAAAAATGATATATACAGAACATTAGCATATGGATATTTACAATTACTTTCAGAATGCCAAATTGTTTTCTTTGAATGCGTTTATTGGGAAGTTTTCTGCCCCCTGCTGGCTGGAGAGAGACACAGTCACACTGTGCACATTGTCTCCAATGAGAAGAGTATTTCCAGTGCATGATGGAGCCCAAAGATGTATTTATTAACCCCACTCCCAAAAAAAAAAAAAAAAAAAAAGGGGCGGCAAGGGGTATTGTTTTTGGTTCGGTTTGTTAACACTTTAGCAGCAAAACTATTGGCTGAATTTGTACCAAATTGGGTTTACAGATTGCCAGTGACCCAGAATAGATGTGATTACATTTTAGGAAAAGGTCATTTCAAATTTTTTTATGATTTTTAAAAAATCTTCCAATTTACTTATAATGGGCAAAATATGTGCAAGGGGCAGGGTTTGTTGTGCCTGGCACCACTTTATTACTAAAGTAAGTGAAACATATTTAAAGCGGTAATAATCTTCATGTTAATGAAGTTTATAACTGAAAGGAGACAAATACAATTAACCTGATTTTAATTTGAAAAGAAATCAGCACCTTGAAACAATGCTGGTGAGCCAGTTGATAATATACACAGGTGCAGAATCTCAAAATAGTGGGTTATCCTTTGATAAGAATAGTATAAGCTTTCCTTAAACAACTCATACGTCATTGTAAGAACAGTTCATAGTAGTAAAATACACTTTTACACAGTAGAAGAGAGTACAAAAGAGATTTTCATTGGCACAAAAATCCTTGCAGCAGAATTGTAGTCTTCTCCATCCTGAGATGACCTTTAGTGATCAGTAGCCATTTGTTTGTTAAGAAAAGTCTTGACTAGAAAAAGTCATACAGACTCTGCCTCTTCTTTTCTTCTTTGTGTATCAGCAACAAACTAATTTGTCCAAAGTGGCCGACTAATGAGACAAGACAAAGTTAATTCTGAGGAGAAGCATCAGCTTCATATAACTCAGAATAGTCTGGAGTATGACCTGAATGATGCACGGGGAAGAATGGTTATAAATTGAAGGTAAAAGACATTCGCCTAATAATATTCCAGTTGATCCAGGTATACAATTCATTTAAAAAAAAAATTAAAAAAAAAAACAGAATTTTGAGTAAATTAGGTCCCAAATGGTTTCTTCTCAAGTGGAAAATAGCACAGGAATGCTGTAATTAGCATCCCAAAGAAAGTGTCATAAAAATGGGCATGATGAAGTGCGCTTTCAGCAGGACAATTTTTCTATCCAACAGTCATTGACATACCTCTTCTTTTTCAGCAATATACAGTCCATCCTTTCATAGTCTGGTATCCTTTGCAGTGTTAAAGTTAAGAATCTACATCATCAGTCAGGTAAATGAACACAGGAAGTACATATCATAATGGCTCTTTACAAACACATGGAAGGAGGCTAACCTGCTCGGCTGTAAAGGATGTTTACGTGATTGTTGAACAGAACACAGTACTCAGAGTAACACAGTTCAGTCCCTTCCAACATGTCTGCTCTGAGGGAAGGTTTTCAGTGAGTTTAGAAACAGGCAGATGTTAAATGCTGTTGGTTGATTGGATGTCGTGCTGATACTCATTAATGCCACAGAGGTGAGAGTCACTGATTGTACCAGAATGCCCTCGGCTTCCTGCCCTGCATTACAAACATACTGATTCACTCAATTCTCATCCATGCGCCCTCAATCAGATGCACATGCTCAGAGTTGCACATGCATAGCACATGCACATACATATGTTCAGCCCAGTTACAGGTTCTCTCCTGGCTGGTACTGTGGCTCTGTGGAAGTGAAGTAATCCTCTAGGAAGCCCTGCAGGTATTCAAAGGTGGGTCTTTCCTCTGGCTCTTTTCTCCAGCAGGTCAGCATCAGCTCATGCAGGGATTCAGGACACTCTGCAGGGCACGGCATCCTATAACCACGCTCCACTTGGTCTAGCACCTCACGATTTACCATACCTGGAGGAGATACGTTTGCAACATAATTACAGGGTGGCTTCTGAGTCATAACGTCTTGTCATAAATCTTTCTGGACTAGTGGAATATGATGTCAATAGCTCCAGGTTTAGGTAATAAAAGAATATGTGCTCAGACTTCAGTAAACACACTTCTCCTAAGGACAGTAAGGCCTGAAAACAATCGTCCTTACCTGGATAGGGCACCCGACCTTTGGTAGCCAGTTCAGTCAGCAGGATCCCAAATGACCACACATCAGATTTAATGGTGAAACGGCCATAAAGAGCAGCTTCAGGAGCCGTCCACTTAATAGGAAACTTGGCTCCTGCAAGAAAAATGTTTAGAGTGTGTTAACCACAGATGCTACAAGATAAGTCAGTGTAAAAAAAAGTTTGTTAAAAGTTTACTAAAGTCTTCCTGTGGTCTTACCTTGCCGTGCAGTATATTCATTATCCTCGATGAGGCGTGCTAGACCAAAATCAGCCACTTTACACACTAGGTTATCTCCAACCAGGATGTTAGCTGCTCTGAGGTCTCTGTGCACATAGTTCATCCTCTCCACATAAGCCATTCCTGAAGCAATCTGAGAAAGACATGATTTTAGAACTGGCTTCTACATATAAAACACTAATTCATAACAAATATTAACAAGTGGTTCCAGGCATAACAAACCTGCCCCTCGCAGGTATTGTAACTTATTTTGGCATCGATCCAGCTGATGTCATCATGTCTATGCATGTGCTGATGTCAGCATATCAATTGCTTCTATACATGTGCCAAGTTTTAAGTAAAGTGAAACAAAATTGATGTTTTTATGACATGTCAAATTTCACTCATAAGTAAATGGGAGGAAAAAAAAGATGTAAAAAAAAATCATAAAAATTTTGAACTTTGAATTACTTTCCTCAAAATATAATCGCACCTGTTCTGTCAACAATAGTTGTGCTGCTACACACATGTGAAATTTTGCCCATTATAAGAAAATGGGAGGAAAAAAAAGATTTAAAAAATTCATACAAAAATAACACTTTGACCTACTGATCCAAAACTGTAATGAGATCTATTCTGAGTCAATGGCAATCTATAAACCAAATTTGGTATGAATCCAACCAATTTTGCTGCTAGAGTGTTAGCAAACAAACAAAGAAACAACAACAAAGAAACAAACAAACCGCACTGAAAAAAATACCCGTTGCCTCCCCTTCGGGGGGCAGGGTAATGAGACATGTTTCACAGGCTGTACTTTCCTGTGATACAGTAGTGAGTTATTTGTGCTGACCTGTGAGGCCATGTCTACCAGCTGAGGGAGGCGGAGCATCTTTCCCATGTCTCCTTTCAGGAAGTCCAATAAGCTACCTGTTAGCAGGGACACAAACTGTAGGTTAGCCTAATCATGGGTGAGTTATATTAGTGAGGCTTTCTTTTCTACTAAGGTCATAAATAATATATCATAAATAATTTCAAATTAAAATGATGAAAATAAAATGTAATTCTAAAGTCCGTTTGTTTTAAAGGCCATAAATGCATCATATTATGACTCAGTTACACAGGTTTACAAAGTATATTTGCCAACTATTAATAGCACATGATGTTAAAATACAACAATGCAAACTTGCTGACCTTTGCCCATGTATTCAGTGACAATGTAGATGGGTTCCTCGGATACCACAGCATATAGCTGAACCAGTTTTTCATGTCTCAGTTTCTTCATGACCTGTGCTTCTTGGAGGAAAGCCTCAGGGGACATGGTACCAGGCTTCAGAGTTTTGATAGCAACCCGTGTTGTACCATTCCATGTTCCTGACAAAAATAAACACATGCGCCATGGGAATCCTATTAGTATTGATTTTTACAACTCAATTATCAACCTCCAGCACAGAGACAATATGAAACCAATTTCAAACACTGTGGAAGCTACAGCATTACCTAAAAAGCACATTTAATGACATGGCGGTAGAAAATGTTCTTAATGTGTGAGGGTTTTTGGTTAGATGAAAATTAAAGGATTATATGAAAACCTGTTATACACGAAAACCTGTTATACTCATTTATACCCACTGAGGTCAATTCTTATTATCATGCTATTTAACTGTGACCATTTGGTGGTAATAACTATTGTAATGCTGGGTGGGGCCACTAAATATTTTCCTACCGAGCATGAACAATAACGAAAGTATAAAAGAATGAGAAGGGAATCCAGTGTAAAATATCACAAAACTTCTTGAAAGGCTTTAGTCTCTATGCGGTGTGTTCATTCAGCTGTGTCTTGGTACTTTCTTTTTTTAGTAATGTAAACAAGATGAACGCAGCAAAAGTGCTCTTCATCCTCTCTCCTTATTAAATCATGGTTCTGCTTACCCATCCAGACCTCTCCAAAACAGCCTTGCCCAAGCTTGAGGTCGAGACGGAGAGACTCTCTGGGAATCTCCCAGGCATCCTTGGCCAAACCCTGAGTCTGTGGCTTCAGTACAGGACAAATGTCTGTTAGACTGTGACACAGCCCATCAGCATGTTCTGGAGAAAAGACAAGAAATATGGTCACATTATACAGTCGTGGAAAAAAGTATTAGACCATCAAAAGTTATCGAAAACAATGGTTATGCAATCAAGTACTAACTCCTGTGTGCATCATGTGACTAAAACAGACTGAAAAGAAAACATGGAATGCCTAAAAACACTGTTTTTGTCAGTACAATGCCATAGCTACTGATGTTAGAACTGAAGTGATTTTGGTTATTTTCAAGAAAACCGTGGAAAATGGATAGATATCAGCTCTGAAATTAAACTCTTATGTGCTATTTGTATTGTTATCGTTATATTTGTCCAAACAAATGCACGTTTAGTTGGATCAGGTATTAAAATTAACAAGAAACTGAAGAAAACAAGGGTGGTCTAATAATTTTTTCTGTGACTGTATTTTCAATGACCTCAACAGATTTGAGTAAAACAACAAATCATCAATGACCTGACAGTGAAGAGGAGTATTGAACTCACTGCGGTAATGATTGACAAGCTGCTGCAGGGTGCTAAACTGTGTGCGTGAAGTGATGTAGAAGCCTCCGCTGTCTAACTTCCTGATCTTGTAATGTTTCACATTCAGCCCTTTGGTGTTGTCATAGTCCAGTACAGATAAACAGTAGGCACCTGGGAAGAAAAAAAGATAAATATTCCTGATTATGAAGTGCACACATCTATTGTATAAGATATTTTATAACAATCTGATACAGAGTAGCTAAAAAATAAAAATTAAATGTAGCAATGAAACTCAATAGATGTTAATAAACAAATGTATTTCAGTTTGTTTGATACACCACCAGAGGGCAGTATCAGCCAATGAAAAACAAAAACTTGTTTTGTCATGGAGCAGCCCAAGGCATGCATCACCCTTCTTGTAATATTTGAACTGGACTGTATGGCCCTTGGTTGTACAGTCCTCAGCCTCATCTCCCCCCTGACCTACTTCTGTCTGGCTCACCCACCCAATACCTCCCCTCTGCTCCTGCTCACCCATCATCTACTCGCTTTGACTCCGTTGCTCTCCCCCTGCCTGTTTTTACCCATTATGTGCAGTGCTCAGCCCAGGTACACATCCCATAATAGGAGCTGCTATCCTGCAGCATGCATATGTACAAAAATCACAAACACACAGATCTAACCTATCCCAGAGGGACTATGCAGCAGCAGTTGCAGCAGAGCAGCTGCCCATCACAACTATCTCCAGGCTCAGTCCCACGGGCGTCACATCCACACTACCACTCGTGTAACATGCTGCAGCATGACGCACAGAGAGCAGCAGGATATCACAAATCTAGACTACTAGAAATAATTTTTTTTTTCTTTCGTTTTAGTCCTTTTTCATTAACTAATCTAAAATGAAGCAGCAGTAATGATGCAATCAACCCACGGGGCAAAAATCCATCTGGATATAACTGGATTCAAGAGATCTGTTTTTAAAAGGGAGTATCCTCTCATTGGAGACCCTTTAACATAGTTTTACTGTTACAAACTCTGTGGTGTTAAGTTTTTGTATACAGATACAATACCACATCTGATACCTGGTGCAATCTCAGAGTGATACTTATTCTGACAAAGGCTTTGCTTGTTTTGGAGACTAACCTCTAGTTCTAGAGTAAGTACACACTAACCTTTGGTGGTCTCACTCTCTCTCACCAGGAAAGTCCCTCTCCTGTTCTCCAAACTTAGCAGCAGCCTCTCTGAGTCGCGGCGTGTGATTTTGCCAAAGTACCACCTGGTGAGGATGAGAGAGAAAACAAGGGACACACGGGAACAGGTTGGTGAGGGGGAGAAGATGCATGTGGGCGGAAAACAAGAAATGCCAAAGAGAGAGTGAGTTCTGCTCATTATTTTGGACAGCTATGTGAAGTGCAAATGTGTTTGCATGTAGCATACTGCAGCTTACCTGGACTCTACAGTCAGTCTGAGAGGACTGGTGAAGCAGAAGGCAAGAGTGAGAGATGACGTTGTTATGAAATGTTAGTTTGGATCCTATTTTGCGTAAGCAAGCAGGTTAGTATGCAAAAATTAGAAGCACATGCTCTATAGAAGAAGAAAGCAGTAAATGCACCACATTGATTTGAGCAAATCATATTGTGATTAAAAAAACAGGACATTTCTAAACAGTCCTGTACTTGAGTTCTTGCATGACAGATTGATAAAAGAGACAGATCAATAAAAAAGAAGGAGTTTACTCTTCTGCCTGGATGGAGTCAGATGGAGCCACATAATTGCTGGGGATATAACCGCTCTCTCCAGTGGTGAGGGAGCGCGCCAGCCACCAGTCCCCCTCTCTGCACAGAAGAAACAAGGACACACAGTCTAATCACACATCCACAACATAAAAAAACGCCTTTATGAATTTTAGGGCTAGTGTTTATCAAGTATCTCAGTGTATAAATGAAATGATGTTTATCATTTTGCATTTTTGACATTGCATTTTCTAATGATGAGTACTGTGCTAAACAATTTGTTGGCTCCTGAAGAAGCTTGATAAATATAAGCCCCAGGTATTTCAAACAGTTAAAAATGATCATTTGAAATGATAGTATAACTTTAAACAAACATGCACTCATGGCTATGGCAGCAGGAAGGGACGGAGCTGTTCTAGAGATCATCAGGAAGTGAGTTACTAGCTTTGCAGCAGGAGATACATGTACAGGAAATAAAGTAACATTTTAGTTTGTTCCCTTGTGAGAGTGTAATGGTTATAATGCTGCAAAACCTTGGATCAACTTCCTCTGACTACTCAAGGATCATGGGATATGCATGGAGTTACATGGTTTGTGGTTTTCTAATGAAGTGGCAGTGCACACCATGAGTATATGCAACAAACACACAGGTAAACAAACAGCACATTCACACAGAATTTCAGAGAAGCTTCACAAACCTGCAGTTCACCTTCCTCCTGTTAAAAAATGGTTTGTGATGGAATAGAAAAGAGAAATGGTGAACAAGAAAGGGGTTAAAGAAATTCAGAAAGCACGTTATGAGTAGTAGCAGTACAGCAGAATACACAGAGAAGACAATCCATACACTGAAGCTATTAATATAATACATACAAACTTTCATAAATTAAAGATGTGGTTTAAGTAAATGAGCTTAAGAGAAAAACAACATGCAGAGGGCACAATATTATTGCAACAAAAGTCATTGCACTGGACCAGTAAGAGAGCTAAAAACGTCTTATGGACACTGCGCTATCCGTTAAGTAATCTCAGAGTTGGTTCATAGAATATGGCTGCACTTGACCCAATAATGATCCAGGTCTTTGGCTTAAGGGGCCAGATGCAGTGTTAATCCACTATTGTCCTCAGCTCCTGCCTTCTAGGTCAGCAGTTTGTTAGTGGGTGAGCAGCACTGGGGGTGCAGCGCTACACTGTATGGTTCACTGCACCTCTATTGATTCATACAGCAAACCCCTATTTTAAAAACAACCAGGATCCCACTTTAACAGGTTATGATTTCATTGCAAAACTAGGTCTCACACTTTGTCTACTGTTTAGGAATGAGTTGGCGATAAAATTAGCCGTGTCCCTGCTGAGGTGCACTGAGCAGTGAAGTATAATCAGCTTTTGTGAATGGAGCCAGAATTGTAAAGAAATGTGTTACTTGACACAAATAGCCTTGCTGAAGTAAGCCCGTTTCTATGGTTACAGCAGGTTTCAGAGAGACAAGCGATATGCTTTTTGGGGTGCACTCAAACAGAGGAGCGTTGCCTTTGAACACATCAGCATGCAGCTACTCTTTATAATTCATGCTTTTTGGTGGACTACTGACTTTATCTGTGTATACATGTGTTTGAGAAAGATGGCAGAACAGGCAGATATTGATATGGGGGGGGTGCATTTTCCTTACGTGTTGTTGACAATCTGGAGGCGTTCACCCTTCCTAAAAGACAGATCTGAGGCTGTTCGAGACTCATAGTCATACAGTGCCACAAAGGTCGTCACACCTCCTGTTAGCAGGGAAAGTTTTGCTATAAATACAAATGTAAAGTACATTCAAGGTTTAAAAAAAAAAAAAAAAAAGCCCTCACAAGAAGACTGTCAATCTAAAATACATTGCTGACAATGTGCATTCTAAGTTCTTACCCGCTATTGTACATCTATTCGGAGAGGTGACACTATTGTTGTCCACACCCCCAAACAATGCCAGCTCTGCCTTGCCGGCCATTGGCTGATTGGAGCTGATCCCCCCATCCATAGTAGGGCTCCGATTGGGTGTTAATGACTGTTGAGCAGAGTTGAGGTGGTGCCCGCTAGCCCCTCCCCCAGAGCTGAGGTTGCCATCGAGGCTGCGGGTTCGCTGGCCCACATCCTTGGGCTTACTCTTGGATCCCCCCATGGCCAAGGCCTGCAACACAAGTCAGAGACAGAAAAAAGCGTGAGACCATAAAATAAAAAAGGACTTAATTAAATTACAAGAAATTACACAATCATCTCCAGTCAAATAAGCAAGCTCTTTTCATTTTCATAGAAAATATTTGGTGTAAATATTTCTCTGACTGCCACAAGGCCAGATGCAGAAACCAGAGACAGACTGGAGACCAAGGTTCTTAACCCACTGAGACACAGTGTCATGTAGACTGCATGAAGAAAAATCTCCCTGTGGATGGACAAGCAGCTGCCGCTCCACATTTTCAGCACAGACATGGGATCCAGTTCATCCCACCGCCACCAGCTGAGCGCACATACACACACATATGCAGACATGGAGGCAGACATGTTGCACATTCCTACATGCACATATGTCAGTCACAGATGTACTGAGATATGTTACAGTGTTATGGGGTCACAGTCCCTACTTTGGCATAATTCACATAGATCTTTTAAAGAGGAGGTGATTTAGTACAGTTTACAGTGTAGTACAGTTGTCTCTTTGTCTTTTTTGATATAGTCAGACGCCAAAACCATTTGAAGAATTTATGTTGGATATTTCAAATTCCTTTTGGCATGTTAAAGACTGTCCATACACACAAAAAAGAAAAAAAAATGCACATCTTATGGCGCAACTGTGAAACCCATAAACTGGTGATATGTGCCATGTGATGCAACAATTTCCTATATAAACCCTGAAATAACTTTTTATGTTGATGCTGATAATAAACAGAAGTAGTTACAGGAACAGTTATGAAAGTGCTGGAAATCTGAATGTTCAGAAATGGACAGTTCTCACATTCACTATGAATCCCCAGTGATAAATCCTGATCATAATAGAAGCAAAGAATCAAGAGGACAGTTTTGGATTGTTGTGGCTTTTCTCTATGTCTTTTCATTTCTTAATCTTCCCCGCCTACTCAGGCACATGAAGTAGCTCCGTAATCACAGCTTAGCACAGGGAAATCATTACACTAAGCCAAGGATAATTTAGAGACTCAAGCCTCTGCTATCATGGATAGATGTAGCCACAGGGGGTCCACTAGGAAATGCTAATTAACAGAAAACACTAAGGTTTGTTAGCTTTGGTGTCCAGTGAGCATGTGGTGAGTGCTGGGGTACTCCAACATCTGCAGACATCCCCTGTCCGACTGCTAGTATTTAGAGGGACACACATCTGTTACGGAAACAAGTGGAGTTAGTCCGAAGAAATCTAAGGCACAAATAGAGTACAGTCCACTGGTCATGTAAGGAAAAATCAAATAACTCTCAATGGTTCTTGTGTTTCAGGTGATACATCTAAGAAATACATCGTAAATTAGACAAAAGCAATATTTAGAGAGGTCGCAAGAAGTGATCTATCGTGAGAGTTATTTTAGGCACCATGAAAGAACAGAACTGGGGGAGGAGGAAAAGGGAAGTAAGGAGGGGTCAGTGGGGTTGGACAGTCGATATCTGCCCTCCGCCCGCAGGCCATGTCTGCATAAAGGGGGTCGCATCACACACAAGTGTAACAGTGCATGCAGGTTAACACAGAGACACACAAGAGATGAGACACAAAGATGACGGGTGGGCTCAGGGGGGGTCGCTCTTTGTGTGTTTTGTGCTCTCCTCTAGCAGACTATCCGAATGGTTAATAAGCCATCTGAGGCAGAGCGATGGATCCTTTCTCATCTCATTCCTGAGTCATGTAAAGGCGTTCCACACAGATGCTGCTTTCACTTGAGGGGTGAAGCCTTAATGAGATATCTCACATTATGTGGACAGACTACGCTTAAATATCTTGGCTTAGGGTGACGTGCTGAATATGGTTACAGCAGATGTCACTTCTGAAGCATCTGATGTGGTGACTGAGACCCATTTCACAAATTGAAGCAAATCTGGTTCCTTTGAACACCAGTGTCCTAAGACACAGACAGCATACATGGACAAATTGAAGTAAAAAAAAACTACCCAAAAGCCAGGGCTGAGCAGAGAACAGCTTCCAACAAAGCCTTCTTTTGTCAGTTGACAGTGGGGAGTATAAACAAGACACAAAAGTTCCCTGTGCCTTATGGGTTGCCAGATTCTAGCATGTTTTAGCTCTAACAGCCAGTGGGAAATATGGAAATGAAGGAAGTCGTGCCAGACACTGTCATGTTTTGCAGGAGAGTTGCCAGGATCACGTCTTTGTGTTGTGCGTTTAATTAAAAGTATCATTTAACGATACTGATTTGGTCTAATAGGGTTGAGGTATAGTACCGAGCATCTACTGTCTGCAGTTGCATGAAAATCCCTCTGGTGGGGTGGGGTT
>JAPQRP010000028.1:8509676-8537311 GCA_037367295.1 Apogon hyalosoma
TTACTTAATTATGCATAAGATCAGGCAATGAATTCTAAATCCTTCAAGTCTCCTGGGTTTTAGCTGAATGGGAATAGTCTTTTAATATTGCCATCGGGGTTGTTTTTCACCCTTTGCAGAATGCTGCATACCCCTGTTTTGCTTGTGCTTTTATTCCATGTGAAAAGAAAACAATTAGAGTCGCTGAATGCTGTCCTCTCATTGAAAAAAAACACAAAGGACGTAGTATCATTCATCCATCAACAAGCTCCGCTGATCATGTCTCTGTCAGGACAAGATCATGACAGTGGACCATTTCCTTCAACAACACAGGCTTTGTAATGAATTCTGCCGTGTTCTGGCTCATTCTTAAAAAGCTTTTCATCTTTTGGAAAGGATCAAACAGTTGTGAAGATCAAAATTGAAGCAGCCTGCGTTAGATGTTCTATACGTAGACTTAATGAGAGAAGATTTCCAGCTATGAACTCACAGTAAACTCAAAGTAAGACTGAGAAAGACAGTGAAATTCTGCTATGCGAAGTGGCAAGTTAGGACTTGTATGCTGATATGACAGCTACGGTAGACCCCTCACTTCTTCTTGTTGTTAATGGCCTGTGTGTCTAATACATGAACAGGTTACGGCACAGTATGTTCACTAAAACACCAATGTATTTAAAGGCTCTGGTAACAGGTTAAAGGTCCCAACTAAGCTTTTGCCGTAACACTATCAAGTCAACAACACAGCTTTTGTTTTACCACTTCATCACATTGTAAATATAACAACATTTCTTGCAAAATTATTTCTTGCAATTCCTAAATTCCACCTTGTTCCCCTATTATGAATAATCAATGTTGCATTACTCTAATAGTAAACCTCTGCACATCATCTGAGAAAGGAAAACCCCATTCAATTTGGAATACACACAATCGTCCTGGCCCTCTGAGCAATAAATCTAAAAGTCCAAGGATGTGTTCCTGAATGTTGCCACTTTGCCAGATAACACAAACAAATGAACATTTAGTCTCCGCATGCACGCCTCCTCTGAACATCCTCTTTCATGGCAGCGGAGGAAACAACACGTGCAGACAGCAGGGAGATAGTATCCTGTTTTTATTACCTTTGCATAAGCAGACATCAAACAATTAAAATGGCGTATGTACGTGTGTGTGTGTTCTGTTGTGCTTAAGAGCATGAATGTTAATGGACACACATGCAAACACAAAATCATAGCAGAACAAAGAAACTGCAGCTCTAGAGTCACACTTAGTGTTGTACACTGTTGCCCATAAAGTTGGAATAAAATATTATTACCTCTTAACTGTAGGAATGTGATTTATTCTTGCTGGTTAAATCAAAGGTGATTACTAGTGTGTATAAACAGGAATAAGAGGAAACTGTCTGGAAACAAAGTTATTCCAACTTTATGGGCAACGGTGCATATGTTAACACTGGTACTAATACTCACTTCATCAAAATTGGTACTAATCTTCCATTTTAAATGATATAGCTATTGCAGATCAAATCTTTGCTCTTAATTTTTCAAAGACTCAAAGCAGTTTCATAACATAATAACTATTTACAATGGCCTTAGTTAACAGTATTGTTGTCTGCTTTACCCGTTTCTGTCCTCTTTCATAACCTCAATCAGAAAAATGATTTTATAGTTTTAACAATATTTACCAGAACTATAAGTTGCCTGTTGACATGCGATCATTAATAAAAGTCTATAAGCTATGCAGACAGGATGTTTTTACTATTACTGATGAGTTTTACTTCATAGGTCTAGCACATGAGCAATCTGGTCAGTGCAATAAAAGCATCAAGGTTTATTGTTTCTGTTTACACTATATTTAATTTATGCTAAAATATAAGATCTAACATGTCACTAATTGATATATTGTTTACAATGTTCACAAGATTATACTGTTGCCATAATATCATTTGGTATGAAGCATGAGGTACAGCTGGTTCTGGATGAGATGGGGCATGTGTTGTGCACATAATAATAAAACAAACTAAAACTGTGTAATATGGTGAAAATGCCATTTTGATTTCTCTGGATGTTGCTATTGAGACTTCAGTTTACTTGCTTATTTGGTTATCAACACAGAAATTTCAAGCTTCAGCATTAGATATGTTTTTTCACAGAACTGGGTAAAGACGCTACACCTGAAGAGGTAAGAGTGAAAAAATATGGGACTGACTCTGGAGGTTTTGTTGGACATGACTCTACTGCTCTAATCCAACGTTTTTCATAGAAGCAACAGAATTGCCGCTCCCATAAATTAGGTAATTTGGCCTCACTTTTCCATAGCAACATGAAGCAGAGGTCATCCATCTTTATATTTACACTTTAAATGTGGACAGAGACAAAAAAGGTGCAAATTTTTTCCAATTTTCCATCCTGATTTCTACCACGAAAACTAACTAAATAAATAAATATATACACACACACACACACACACACACACACACACACACACACACACACACACACACACACATAAAACAAAGTGTAGTGCCTCCATTTGCACCCAAAATATCTCCATACAGACACTAGAAATGTAAATAGCAACCTTTTGCATTTATATAGTTGCATTAACCCTCACCACAGCAATGAGCCTAAATTTGACATGATGATGCTGTTGTTCAAAACATAATGAACATACATGTCAGAAATTAATGTTATAGAGTATTTATCAATCAGTTTTCGAGGCTTTTCTATTTGCAGTGGTAGAGGGGTCAATCATGTCAACAGAACTGCAATGATTATCAATTAAAATAAAACTAATCATCAGCTGTTTTGATAAACGATTGCTGTTTCAGTCAAATCTGTTGGTTCCATCTTTTCTATTGTTTTGCAGAGCTACATTACCTAATTATCTAATTGACTAGTCATCGCAGCTCTAATTTTCTGCTGTTCTTCGTCTTATATCATGTTGGTTTTATCAACTCAAACATTAGACAAGAAATAACTGATTAATTAACAAGAAGCCTTGTACACAACTCAGCGGGTATATCCTCTCTCCTCTGGCTATAACCAGCAAAGATACAGACCAGGTTTCCTTGATTTGATCAATTACAACCTGCTGCCATCTGGTTGTCATATACAGTAACCATCTGAGCAAAGTATATGCAGCACATGGCCGGGTTAATTCACTAGCGCTCAGTGTTTGCTTCTCTCAATAAAAACAAAAAGGGAACATGCAAACAACAAATGACTGGCAAGCTTAAGGGGGAGGAATGGACAAATTTTAACACAGAACGGATACATGTGTGTCTGTGTGAATGAGTGCATGTGATCTCAGTGTCAGCCTGGTGGATGTATTCATTCAACTTAATGCTCTCTATGTAATTACTATGGGGGTAAAGTGGGGAGGCTTTGGCTCCTGCGTCACCAGCCGCTAGTCGTAGTATAATCCAACCCTGCTTGTTCTGCGCAGATTATTAACATCTATTCCCTAATCGTATTCGGCAAAAGTGATGACATTCCATCTGGGGCCTGCAAACAACTCGCTTGCTGCAATGACAAGACAGGACAGACTGGTCAAACCACTACTGCTGCACTTCTCTTATCCTGTCTCAACAAATCCATCTGGGAAAGAAAAACAGGAAAAAAAATCCGTACTGAGAGCACCTCAAGCAATTTACCAGTCAGTCATACAGTTTGATTTAGCAACTCCCATTGTGGCGCACATACAGTACAGGTTGGCTGTTTTCTGGTTCTGACTAAAGGCTGGTTTAACTCGAATGTCACGTTTCTCTTCTCCTTCAACAAACATGAACAGAGTAAAGGGCTTCTTGAATGTGTTTGCACACCAGTACTACCCCCGCACAGGTCTCAGTCACTGAGTAATATCCATCCACACTTCCTATTTAGTTACTCATTAGGCCAGACATTATAAAGAGTTGAGATGAAGTAACACAGCAGAGAGCATGTCATAATGCCAGTGGCATTTCGCCTCTCCTGTATTGCCGTTATGTCCTGAGTCAGACTGTGCACAGAGCCAGAAGCCTTCTACATGTTTGGAGTTCTGAAGGTAAACACACGCCCCCGTTGGCAGGACTTTGCTGAGTCCTGGATAAAGTGTGTGTACCGATGTGCCCCCCACCCCCCCACCTCTGTGCTCCTGTCACGGACAGACACAGGGATGGGGAGGTAGTGAAGTCAATATTTACCACTCCACACACATGCATACACACACAGATCCCGGCTGTTGCTATGGAGGCGATTCCAAGCATTCCACAAACCAACAAACTGCACAGATGTAGGATAGTTGCACACTGAGTTTCTGGGCCAAAACACTGCGTGCCTATCTGATGAAGAAAAAGGCAAGATTAGCTGAGGCTGCGTCTCTCTAATTTATGTGGGATGTCTGTCACTTCCTGAGAGTGTTTGGGAGAGAAACAAGCAGAGGAGGGCGTTTGGAAGAAGGAGAAAGTGACACAGAGAAAGTGAGAGGAGGTGAGATTACCTGGAGGAGTTGTACCATTGTGATGTTTTTGGTTGAACCCCAAGGGATTCCCATAAAAACACCATATTTACCCTTTTTCACAGTCTCTCAGGAGCCTGTGGTGCTTTGCTTTCTATAATAGGATCAGAGGCTGTGAGCTCTTATCCCTTTTACTATGAGTTTGTGTATTTTTCACCAGTGGCATTTTTGCAGAAATAATTAAAAAAAAAAAAAACAGTAACCCATATTCAGATCACCTTTTGTTTGCCAAATGGCACATCTAACCTGACCTTAACATCATATGACTGCAGCAGCTGGCTAGTTCATCTTAAACCCACTGCTTACACAGGAATATTTCTGTCCTCTCCCAAACAACAAACACTGTTGGCAACCGCTACAGGTTCATGGATTTTCTGTTATCCCTCGTTCCTAATCTGACTATGACATACATCAAATTATTTTAGGATTGAGGCTCAGTAAGAAAATATCTGGGCCATTTTAGATGAGGTGATTTGTTGGCTTGGGCAAAGGAAAGTGGCAGAAAGGCAGAAACCTGCTGCAACACGTCTGTTTCATGTTGATCTACATCCCTAGTAACAGAACAAGATGGAAAAGTAGACGACAGAATATTTTATACGAAGGTCTCTGTGTCAAATTAGGTAATTATAGAGTCAGAAATTCTTACTGTGACTTGTCTGAGAGAAGGGACAGACTGAAATGAGTACTATGCTATTATGAGGCTGACAACTTGTAGTCTTGGTCTGGCATTTTCTTGCACTCTTTCTTCCCATCATCATTTTTCTTCTCCAGCAAGAATAAGTGCCAATCATTCCATCCTGAACACTTGCAACTTCCACAAGCAGCATTGAGATTAAATATAAAGAAGACAACACTAAGGGAAACTTCAAAACACTTCCCAAGACATGAAGAATGACTAGACCTGAAAATTTGCATGTTGCTCTCCTAGTTGTAGCTTAGGTCTGGAAAAAAAAACCCAAAAAACAAAACAAAACAAAAGGCTAACCTATTTGGAAAAACAGTAGTCAGGTGATTTAACTGAGGCTGTCGACTAACCTTCCTAGACTGGGTGTGACTAACGTGGCTTAGATGAGACAGACAGAGAACATTACAGTAATTTCCTCCAATTAGCTCATCGAGTTTGTTGCAAAACTGCAAATAAATTCCAGCACATTATCTAACAGCTAGGATAGTTAGAGAGTTAAATGTAGTACAAGTTTGATGTTTACGGCAAAAAGACAGCATGAAATTGAAGATGAACTAATAGTAAGCAAACACCCTGCTGAACATGTTAAAACATATGCCCTGTTTTGTAGCTGAAGGTCTCTCAGCTGCTCCTATATCACCTCTGATGAACAGACTTGCATCAAACAGCAGCAGTAGCTATCTCTCCAGAAAAACTACAAGATGTGAGGCATCTGTGGCATGCACAGTACCGTGACTGCTGAAAGACCTGCGGGTGTTCACTGTATTGTGTCGATATGTGAGCACTGTTCCACTGTAGTGTACTAAAAGACTAAGAATAGACAGAATGCTTTATACTATACTGGGGAAAATCTGCTGTACTCCTGACAAATACCCCCGTTGTGACGCTTGTGGGCTTTACCCTGACATTAGCCTCATATTTTTCTTCTTCTTCTCTCTCTCTTTTCTGCAGCTCTCATCTAAATATGGTCATTATGTGAACTGAGACTGATGAGCTGTGGTCATGTGTTCAAACACGAAGAGGAGAAGACTGAGAGGAAGAGAGATGGAGGAAGGGAGGAGAAGAAAAAGATAATCCTCGAGGGCTTTGGCTCGCTTTATTCCCCCCAAGTCTTACTCCTTCACATTGGGTCTATCCCCTTCCTGTGCTCTCTCCCTCTACCCATTCTTCCCTACAATCCTTTCAGGAGATTTCTAGGAGGAAATGGTAGAAATAAAAGACCTTGTTTCCTCTAGTGTGTCAGCCATACTGTATGTCATGTGAGAAGGAAAAACATCCTTTTTCGGCTTTTGATATTTCACCAAAACTGTAATCAACTCCAAGGGGAGGGGCAGCATTACCACTGAGAGTAATATTTGACACCAGAAAATGGAAGGCTCCAAAAAACCAATGCAGACTGTCAAATGACATAAATATACAAGAGATGCAGTATAAAAAGCACTTGAGAGAGGCCTGCAATATCATATAGGCTTATGATTTCATGCTTAAGGGTAGCTATCCCTTGTTGCCTACAGTGAACTCAAGGAAACCCTTAAATTCACCCCTTCTCATTACATTTCAAAGGGGAGCATTTGATCTGCTCATGTCCACAGAGACTGCATGTGCCTCATGCTTCAGTAACCTAGGGCTTTCACCATTTAACTTCTGATCTACACAGTCAGGCAGGAAGAGAAATCCCAGCCGCTCTGAAATTATCACTGAAATCTAAAACACAACCCAAAGGGATTGCCGCATGTATAAAACATAGAACAGAAAATGCTGGCTTTCAGTTTATGAGGTGACACTAAACGTATGTAAACATGTTCAGATATGGGAAAGAGAGCCAGGTGTGCGTATGCAAGTGGTGCTGCATTCCCAGGTTTGTTGCAGTGATGTGACTGAGCTCACTCATGGCTGAGGAATGCACAGTGGAGTACAAGACGAGTTTCAACTGCTCTCCTGCTCACACAGCCCAGAGCAGGAATGTACGGGAAGCAGGTAGAGACACCGTCCGCCCAAGATGTTCAGGCTGCACTGAGTCACAGACAGCACCCAATACCTTCAGCATCCGTCACACGTCAGAAAAAATGGAATGTAGCCACAACGCACACTGTTCAATGTGCTGTGAAAGAGTACAGTATCAATCTATGCAATTTGGACAACAACATTTTTTTTACAAATTAAAAAGTAAGCAAGATTCTTTCATAATAACACTTTAATCAGGCTGCAAAGAATGATTATTTTCATTGCTGATAATTTCCTCCATTAATTCAGCATTATTTATTCCATCATTTGTTTGATCCCTGAAATGTCATAAAAGAATGAAATAGCATCTGCAAAAGCCCAAGAGATGATGTCCTAAAACTTGGTTAACAACCCAGAGGTATTCAGTTTACAATCACAGAGGACTGAGCCCACAGAAACTGGAAGCACAGACATTTGACTTTTTTTTCTGGAAAAAAAAAAAAAAAGGTTAGCAATTATCACAACACTTCCAGCAAGTAAAAGTAATAGTTTATTAGTTGTTGCAGCCTCTCTCTCTCTCTCTCTCTCTCTCTCTCTCTCTCGTTTTTTTTTTTTTTTGCACATTGTAATCCAAGTGATTTGAGAAGATCCAGGACTTCTGCACTGTCTTTTGACCCTTTTCTTTCTGCTAGAGATCTGGTAGGATTTTCAGCCAATCTCAGGTCTTTCCAAAGAGGATGGATATAAAAATGGGTAATTAAAAGCTGCATTGTCCCACTGTGTCATGAAATGACACTGTATCATCGGTCTAGGAGGAGGGTGTGTATTAATGAATCCAGTCATGTTTTCCACAAATGTGTGGAAAAACCGAGGCTTTAAATGCACACAGAGTTTCATGCTGTGGCCGATCATTAGCTAATTCCCGTACGCCTGCATCTTCACATACATTATTATTTAAAAATATGTATACATAATTCCCACGTTGTCTTATCTGCCAAAATAGAATAGTAAAAAGGCAATTACTCTACAAAACAAATTAAAGGAAAGGGAGCAGTACAACCACTGTGCTTGGAAATAGTATAAATAAAGCATGCGGCTCCATCTTTTGATTGCCGCTTTGCTTTCATTCAAACTGAAAAAGAGAAACACTCACACAAAGTTCCCAGTATTGGGGCCCTGTTTCCTTTGAGATATCCAAATAATAGCAGTAAAAATCTGAAACACCCACCTGGGTTTGCCATTAAAATTTTAAAATGGACCCATGTCACGCTTCATCATCAAAACATAACTGTTCCCTGCTTCGGCATTTCCATAACAGATTGGACGGCGAGGCCCCCCAACACTGAAGTGATTTCCTCCATGTCTTTTAAACCACCTCTTTGTTCAGCAAGCCCTGATTTCAATATTCAAATGGACCTCAGTGGGACAGTGACACAGAGAATGAGACGCCGACTGTGAGGTGACCAGTAAAGGAGAGAGAGCGAGTTGGTGGTGTACAGCGAAAGACAGCAGAGGTTCATAGTGAGAGAGGAGGAAGATAAACCTGCAGTTTCTTGGATCCAGGATAAAAAAAAACAAAAAAAAAAAACACGCAACTGCACTGCCTAAAACATCTGTCAGTGACAAACAACAAAATGCATGAATGAGTGGAATACGGCTACAGCTTTTTACTTTTAATTATTATGTGAAAAACAAGTTTAACTGAAGATGGGGGTGTTTTAGAGCTGCAATACCAAATTTATAAATGTGAGAAACAACTCTTGGCTAAGTAATCACTGAGTCACTGGTATTGTTCAGCAGCCTCCCACAGATCTATTACGGTCAGTCTTAGACCCTTAATCTAAAAAAACCTTTAACAACTTCGATACAGAAAGCTGTTTGTGTAGTAACATGACTGTAGAGAACAGTGATAAATTATAGTCTCAACCAGTTTCTTTTTGATGAAGAAAAGATGAAAATACATTCTGTGCCACCCACATATCTTAATGCATGAAAATTCCACACAAATATGTACCTGTTATTTGGTTTTACACTAATTATAAGATCTTGTTGGGTCTGTGAGAGGGAAGGATCTGCAGAAAAACTCCCATGTCAACACAGACAGCAGTGATTTTCAGAGGAGGGAGGACCTCACGTTTTAAGACTGAAAGGGGGAGAGAGCAGCATGTGCTCTTCCCAGCATCTCATCATTCTCCTGACCGGGCTTGCACAGCTGCGCCTACACAAAGCCACACATAGAGGTATCTCTCTAAATGCCAAAGACGCTTTTCCTGTCACAAAGAAACGCGCACGGCCAAACTTGCGGGGAGCGCTGGGAATGAGGGAGCGGGAGTTATAGCTTTTCCACACAGGCAACAGTGGGTGGATTGAGTGGAGATGCATGGCCTGTGTCACCCTGGCCTGTTCCCAGAGCAGAGGGACAGGAAGTGGCCAGAGATCCTGGGAGGATACAAGCCCTCCTCTGTCTGACTGTATCAAACCACTATCAGATACTCTATTCAAATGGCCAGGGAGCGCAGGCCAGCTTAGAAGGAGATTGACATGTCAGAGAACTTCACTGCAGTTCTGCTTCACATCCTTATCATTCACGCTGTGCAATCATTAGCTTTGTGCCGTTATGCTAATATAAACTCACTTCTCTATTACGGTCACTAAACCATGCAGTTTTACATTACAGCATGGGCTATAAAGTTATTATTTTCATGGAAGCAAAACATAACCGCTGTATCAGCATGAGAAGCAGCATGAAAGTAGACAGACATCCCAAGAGTGGGCTACTGACAGATAGAGAAAACTACAGAGACAAACAGATAGATAAAGCACAACAGGATGGTAGCAACTTGAAACAGTAAAAAAAAAAAAAAAGAAAGAACAGGTGGTACTGGCATTCTCATGCTCAACCGTATGCCCTTGAACATAGCTGGGAACTAATTAGCACCAAATCTGGGCCAGAGCGACAGAAGTTTAGTATCTGCCACATGAAAAATTCAGAGGTCTTTGTAAGTGGGAAGCCATCACAAATCTCATGCTCCCCTTCAACTATACAATGATTCTATCTTTGAGCCTCTCCCTTTGGTATCACACAACTCACTGGCAAATAGAAGAGGGGTTGAGGCTGGCATTACACAAGTGTTTTGTTTGTTAAGCACTCTGAAGCCAAAAGGCAATACTCTGTTGTTTCAACAAGGCAGATTCACAGTACTACTATTACTAAAGGCCTGAATCCCTTGCAGTCATCCTCTGTTCAGTCATTTGAGAACCCTACTCTTGTTATCTTCCTCTGGCCAATAAGCTTCTTCTTTTCTAAAATATCACAAACTGTTACCGTATGTCCTCTGAAGTCAAGGCCAATTAATCCTCATTTGACCTAAAGGAAAGTGGGACACACTGATGAGATCAAATGATGATCTCAGCAAACCGCCAGCTACAGCAGAGTATGTTTAATGCAACTGCTCAATTTGGCCCAATGCACTTTAAAAGGACCCACGGAGGCAAAATATACAATTTGCTATCAAAATGTTTGGCTGGGAGGCTTGAGAAACACTTAATCTTTAAACCGCCACCGGATGGCTGTGGTAACAAGCAGTTCATTGATGCCAGGGCCAGTGTATCACCCTGACAGACAGACAGACCACTCCAGTATGAGCGTGAACAAAGGGGCCAGTCCACAGCCACGTTGCCAATTAGCAGGAATTTCTGCCTCAAGAGCCACTTTCCACCAATCTCATTGGAGCTGACATAAACATCTACGGCTTTCACTGGAGGGCATTCACAGGATTCCAAGGAGTATTAGGTCCCTTCTGTGAGGCCTGAAATGTGCCGTTTGGAAAGTACAATGGACCGTCTCGAACCACTGTGACAAACGCTTCTCACTCACTGTTTTACCGGATCTCCCAGCACAGAAAAAAACACTAATGTAGCAAGAAAATGAAAGGAAGAAGAAGAAGAATTTTAAAAAAGACAGCGGGGGAAAGTGGACATTATGAGTGCCCTGGGGCATTTCCACATAACACAGCTTCATCCCCTGCATCAGTTTGCATGTCATTGACCCAATACTAAAATTTAGGATATGGAATCTAGGGAATAATATGTTTTTGCCTGCTTGCTGCCAAACACCCTAATTCCTTTAGGAGATGGAAAAAAATACAAACAGGCAAAATCTGTACAGGATTAACCTAATGCACAACTGATAATAAATGCAGTAACAATTTTATTTTCATTACACATTATCGCTGCCTCTCTGAAATGTGAATATTTCACAATTCATTTAGGATTACTGAGATAGAAAAAACAAGCTGGAACTAACATTGGGTTTACACTAAATATTTGGATTTTAGGCAGATCCAAACACTGCAGCAACACAGTGCAATAGTGGTACATCAGGGTTAGGAGTGTGTGTCTGTGTGTTTGAGGACACAAGAGCTGTACAAAGTGTTATATCCCAAATGCTGTGATAGCAAATGTGTCACACATTGACGTCTTGCACAAACTGACAGGCTGATATTTAAGTGTCTGGGGTGAAAGTCTGGTCTAGACACTGAACTTGGGTTAATATTTTTTACTCAGATGAATGACAACACACCAGGTTAGCAGGTCTGAAGGCTGATCCTGGATCAGCAGTCTGGTTTTTGAGAGTCTGGACTCATGTGTACAGTAGATACAGGCCAATGAGTGGTTACAATGTCTGAACACAAACACATATGGAAGCATACAGGCTCTATCTAGGGCTTACCTCATTAAATTATAGGCTATACTGTTACTTTTAATTTGATGCATACCTAGCCTCTTCTATTATTAGTTAGAACCACATTAAAGTAAATATTTTGGCAGTTTGACTCATGTTGAGTGGGAGTGACTAATCCTAAGCATATGACAGCCCTGTCTCTAAAGCCTGTGGGATCCTGAGAAAGAAGGCATTTTAAGCAAACAGGCAAAAACATATATTTACAACATGCCCCAGTGAAAAATAGCCTATACATAATTCAGCTTCAACAGCCTCCTCCCTCAGACACGAAACTGAAGGTGGTACAACCGGTAACCCATAAAAACTCGCTGCAGAGTGCCTGGATCTGCCAAGACACAGTTACAACCACTGCACTTTCAATAAGGGAATAGAAAGCCTTTAATGCTGCTAAAAGTACCTCAGACTTTCCACTCTGAGGCAAAGGCATCTCCAAAAGCTTTAAGGAGTCACTGTTAAGTATCCAGATTGACATTAAACTCAGTGCGTAAAAGGATAGACATTAAACTTCGTGCGTAAAAGGATAGACATTAAACTTTGTGCGTAAAAGGATAGACATTAAACTTTGTGCGTTAAAGGGAAAATACATAATTACTGATTGAAAGTAACGCATTTGAACAATCCAATGTGAAATCTGGGGTCATAAAAGGAACAAAAAAGTATAGCTTGTGTGTCTAAACGCTTATTTCTATACAACGCGGTCATCTGCTGGGTTGTTCAAAGCCCTCATTCATTTTTAATTCACCCCTGTCTGCCTGCCTGTCATTATCTAAGTGACACTAAAATAACAAGTTCACTTACCCCGACGTTCAGGCTTCAGGAGATTTGGCGTCGTCGCTCTTGCGCAGCTCAGACGGGCGGGTTTCACATCAAACCATTAATGAAAGTGACAGAAGAGAAGGCAGGCACACTCAAGGATCCGAAAATCAGGGCTCGGAACAGCGGAGACTGTGGGTTTTTTTTTTTCTTTTGGTGCCAAAGCGAAAGACAGGACGGAGGAGAGGCGTTCAGGGATCCCATTCAACTGGAGGGGCGGCCCGGTGAAGTCATGACGGGGGAAGCCTCTGGAGCTGAAGAAGCGCCGGTTTGCATTCGCAGAAATTCGCTCGAATTAAAGTAGAAACACGTAACCCAGTGGCAATGCAGTGGGGAGTTTCTGGCACAACTGGGTGACGCGCAGGAGGGACACCAAATCCAGACCAAAACACTGGGATGTGATGTGAGAGGGACGGAGGGGCGGGGCCTCCTCTGGAACGTCAGGCTCTGATTGGTGGAATGGTTTAATAAATAATAAGCGTCAGATTTGGCTGAATGGCGCATCGCGGAAGCCCCTCCTCACCTGACAGCGCAGGTTCAGACCTGCATCTCTACTGTACATACCTAAAATTTAGTCACTACCAGCACATGAGATTCTGACTTTTGGATGTTTATGATTCTAGAACTAAAATGAACTAAAATAAACCTTTAATTGATTTGACCACCTGTCTTACTGCAATAGCTAAACTCTAATTAGAATGAATGAAATTAATAATAAATACGCCTATAACACCGAGAAAACCCCTCTCAGACTTGGCGAACTGAAAGATTAAGATAAAGCTGAAAAAAAAAAAAAGTAAAAGATATTTATCATTTGGAGGTTAAATCAAAGTTGCTTGTCCTTTGAGAGTTACAATGCTGCCATCTAGTGTTTACACAAGGAGCGACAAAGAAACAAGCAAAGAAGACAAAATTCAATTGAAATCACTTTCAGAAAAGAAATAAATTATTATTAACAGCCATGGACAGCAATTACAGCAATTTCACACACATTAATGCATCAGTTTGTTCAGAAATTACCAAAAATTGCATATGAAACTTCAAGAAGAAGAATTAGAGGGGCAGATAAAATGTTAAAATTAGCCAGTGTCAGAGTGGGGATATTAAGAAATCCAACATAATTTTTTTATTAGAGTAAAATAAAAATTTGTAATGCTTCAATGGACGAAGGATTACATTTTTTGCTTTAAAAAATTCACTTAACCTTAGGGGCAAAAGCAAAGAGCATCTTCCATTAAATACAATGACTCCCAGGAGCAGTTCACATCAACAAACCCATTAAAATGTTTGGAGAAAAAAAGAGACAAAGAAAAAAACATCAAAAAACATCATTATGCTGTTGGACTGTAGGGATGCTATATTTGTGCTCTTTAACTTTTTTCAGTGTCTTATCACACACTTCACTCTTCTAGATATTGTGGGGGGATTTTTTTAGCATATGACTGTTAAACTATATGTCATTGTTATGCTTGAATACTTTCATGTTTTGTGATTTATATATGATCAACTGTTACCAAGCTGTAATGCACTTTTTTCCCGGATTTTTTATTTTTATTTTTTTCAGTTTATTTGTAATCCTCTCCTCATTCTCTTCTCTCTTTCTTACGGTCTATCCAGTCAATGCTACACATCTCTGGGAAGAATAAAAAACCTTTTTTGCTTCTGCCACTATGACATTTTCTATATGTTTTACTGTCTGATGTGTTGGGCTGTCACACCTCCACTATCCTCAGTAGACTCACTCTATTCTTTTACACTACCAGTCAAAAGTTTGGACACACCTCATTTAAGTGACATGAGATGGACCACAGATGGCCAACAAGTGCTCAGCATCACTGGGAACTTCTTGAAGACTGTAGGAAAACATTCCAGGTGACTACCTCATGAAGCTCACTGAGAGAATGCTAAGAATGTGTAAAGCAGTAATAAGAGCAAAGGATGGCTTTTCTGAAGAATCTAAAATATAAATCATGTTTTGGGTTATGTCACACTTTTGTTTAACTACATAAATCCATATGTGTTCATTCATAGTTTTGATACCTTCAGTGAGAATCTACAATGTGAATAGTCATGAAAATAAAGAAACACCAGGTGTGTCCAAACTTTTGACTGGTAGTGTATGTGCCATCTTTCATTTCCGTGTCTGGAAATGACTATGAAAGCCTCAGTCATCCAAGTCTCTGGTGTCAGATGACCCTATAGGGAAGAGCATATCACTCTCCAGTGAGAGGTTGCTACCCAGACCGGCCATTCGGCTCCGTAGCAGAAAATGTGTCCTCCTCTGCAGTAGCCTCTGCTGCTCCTGCTTCAGCTCCACATATGAGCGTGAGAAGGTGTGGAAGATGGATGTGACAGGGAAGGCCATGAGTAGGATCCCACTCAGGATGCTGCTTAGAGCCACCACCTGACCGGGGATGCTCCTTGGCACCATATCCCCGTATCCCACTGTTGTCATGGTGATCACAGCCCACCAGTAGGTAGCAGGGATGCTGGTGAACTCCTGTGTTGTCGCCATTTCATTCTCAATCAAATACAGCAAAGGGGAATACAGTGCGATGGCTACACAGAGGAAGAGGAGGAGCAGGCCAAACTCCCTTGTACAGCGGCGTGCGGTCAGTCCCAGAGTCTGCAGGCCCAGAGAATGGCGAGCCAGCCTCATCACGTAGAGAATCCGCAGGGCCCTCAGGACACGCAGCACCAAACCCACTTTGTCCAAGTAGCTGCTGCCCGATCCCAGCCGCTTCTCCCCTTTAGAGGTGCTGTCCACCAGTAGGGTGATGTAGTAGGGCAGGATGGCCACCACGTCTATCAGATTCAGGGGTTGTCGGAGGAAGGTGAGCTTACTGCGGTCCTGAATGAAGCGCAGGGTGAACTCCAGGGAGAACCAGGCCACGCACACGGTCTCCACGATAAAGATATTGTAGCACATTTGGGAGCATGTGCCCTGTTGAAGAAACATAGTGGAGTCAGGCATAGCTGGTATTGTGTGAGTGATGGTTGTAATCACTAGAGGGAGCCACTTTAATGTGAAATATAAAGTTCTGCTGGGAGTTCAGCACATTACACTTTATTAACTCACACATAAATAATATTTTCTAATTACACATACACAATAAATATACTATTGGCAACACTTGTGATTGTTTTCTCCCCCTTCAGAGAGTTTACAGAGTATTAATGAAGATTTAACAAGTCATTAGTTTGACTTTGTTCATTAGACTTTGGATGTAGTTAGTATTAGTATGAGTGTCTTGTTTGAAATGTGTTGTACTGAACAAGTGTCTGGATTTAAGAGGGTTTGGATTCCAGGTTCTGTGCTCCCGAATTGGAAATCAGATTAAATATGTCTGTTCTTCGACAGTAGGGTATTGTATTTTATACAAATAATTGTATTATTCATTCATTCATCCATTCATTCATTCATTTTCTGAACCCGCTTTATCCTCACTAGGGTCACAGGGTATTTTATTATAATATATTTTATTTTATTTTATTTTATGTGTCCACTTGTCTGATATTGTGAGTTTTTTTCTTTTCCATAACTGACAGATTAAAAAAGACTCATCACATGCTTTATCTACAGCCTGTTCACTGAACATTGTATGCACGAAATGAGAAAAAAAAATCATGCATATTTTTAAAAGATTGTATTAATTTTTCCAAAACTGTGCTAAAATTGAGATTATAGCAACTGTGGAACTCTTGAAATGAATAAGAATACACAAATACTACTACTATTACTACTACTACTACTACTACTACTAATAATAATAATAATGATTTTCTTATTCATATTCTTACCACTGGGAAATTTCAAGAATTTCTTGGAAGTATTTACCTTATTTTAGCATTCTACCTTTAGCTCTTAACTTTTGCAGTTATTATTGAAAATGTCTGGTTTCATTATTCACTCCTTTATGCATCATCTGTATTTTTATTTTATTTTATTTTTGAAAACTTATCAATTTTTACTGGCTTGATTACTCAACTTGAAAAAGCAACATAAACAGTGTAAAAATCAGAGCATTTCAACTTTTACATCCATAGAAGGAGGTTACGGTATTAATGTCTATAATTTTAATGTAGAATTGTTTTAACTATATGTAACAAAAGGGGGAAGGGAAAACACATTTCAAAATCTTGAGGGTTTCAATATTCTAATTAAAACACAATAACTCACAGCTGCAGTTGTTCTAGTGTTTTAAACAATAATCCTGATTCAAAGTGTGGCTGAGATACAGTTAAGAGCATTTCACAACGCAGAGGCTTTGAATGCTGTGTTGAAAATATTATTATGAAACACACTCCCATATGGTTTGAGTAGATCTGTGTACAGCATAAGCACCTGAAACCTGCAGTGAACCTGCTCATTCTCAGAGAAAGGAACACTTGTGCACTTGTAAATGCAACACTCAACTCAGTAAAGCTGTAAGAGTAGGAACAGGAAACTATTTAATTAACTGAGAGACACTAAAGTAAGACTATAATTGTGTAATCCTCTCAACAGATGAAGTACTGGCTTTTGCATTTTGTTTCTTTTTCTTCTCCATTTATTTTTTCAGAACATGGATTTTAATTGATGGAGCAGAGAGATTTCTATGGATGTAGGATGATGTTATTGACTATTATAATATATAACGGACCTCCAACTCATAGCAGAAAGTTAGACGTTAATTTCCCACTTGCAACACTTGGATTTTCCCTTTTCCTTCTTATCACATATACTAGCACCTTCAAACCTGAAAACAAGTGAAAGCAGAGAATTTACAACCACCATAACATCATTTATGCAAAGTAATTCATTGTGTTTTCATCAAATACCAAATCAAGATTCCATTCAAATCTGCATGTGTTCCATTTTGATTTGACTGAAGACATCAGGGTGTTAATTATGGTTGTGACTGAAGTCAGACATAATAATGAAAGCATTTCATGAACACAGAAAAAGAGCTGTTCTAATACGTTTTGCAAATCTGGCAAAACAACTGCTTCTCAGCTCTCTGCTTCTTTTGTCGTTTTTAAGTGACATGACAGACGAGACGAGCTCTATAGTGTTTCACCGTGACTGCTTTTCAAAATAACAAGTCAATTTACCTCGGTGTAGTTTCTGAACACAGCTGCTTTCACATCTGCTGAAGAGTAAAGACAAAAGCAACTCCCTCAGAGTAGGTTTTTGTATGATGTAACAACAGTATTTACCGCAGTTCCTGGACTCTCAGGGACATCTAGGGTATTATTAGATATTCTCCCTCTGTTTGCCTGAGGGGATATAGTTTATAGACTGCCTTGCAAAGGAAGACTTCAAAAGCTTGACACAATTTATAATCATTCTGCAATTCGATTACCATTGGTTTCCAGTGTATTCAGCCCCCTCTCTAAGTCAGTTGCTGTGTCCAATATCTGTGTCCAATTACAACACAGTCTTTCCTTTACATCAGAGTAAAGACCCATAAAGCTAATACATCCATGAGCCTGTTGTCCTTCCCCTTTGTTGCTGCTGATTAGGAATTTGTTGTTAAAAAAAAATATATTAAAACTGGTGAATTTACTTTCAATCACTACTTGGGAAGATATATGGACATTTAATGATATAAGTTAATGTTAATGGCTTTCATGTTTTAATTTGGTTGAATTAATTGCCTTTCTTCTGTTTTGGACCCAAATAGCCACTGGCAACCAAAAGAATCTAATGATCTGAAATGCTTAAAAAATATTGATCCACTAATCCTATCAATACATGCAAGTAATTGAGGTAAAATGCAGTCTGTCATTTTTCTGTGATCATCAGATATGACCCATTTGGATGTTCAGAGGCTCCACAGTGAGTGTGGAAATGCCGTCATCGTCTGCAACATTGATTCACCAGTAAAACCCATGTAGTCTGACTAATGACAGTGGAGGGAGACAGGGTTTTTTGTACAGTTACTGATATCTTTGCTGAAAAAAGTCATTTTTTCTTCAGTTTTCTCTGTTCTGATGTAATAACTCTTGAATTTACTCTGAGTTTTATGAACATCTACATGATCAGTGAATTTAGTATAGGAAAATGCATGATTTACACAAAAAAAAAGCTAAATATAGTTGATAATATTATAATAAATGGTGATAAATCACTTCAGAAAGGTTAAATAGAGAGAAAGATTCAATTGGGAGCTGCCACAAAAGTAGCAACTCGACTACTTTTTGGTAATTTCCACATACATTACAAGACAGTGACAGTGAGGCAACAATCTCTGGTCCAATGTGGTGTCCAGGGTCTGTAAGGTCCACCTCTGCATGAACAGTGAGTGTACCTGCTTTGTTAGGTACCATGAAGTAATGGTACAAATGTAAGGAATTATGTTCAAAGGGATAATGTGGATGTGGACAGGGGTCTGGATCAGCACTGATGTTGCTATAATGTTCTAAAAGTGATGTTCTTTTCACCTTACATGTGCTTTTCTTGTATTTTTTATATATACTTCTTGCATTTTTTTTTTTTTTTGGCCACTTACAGGAAGGAACCAGATATGGTAACTTCATTGACCTTGATTTTTTGCATAGCAACAAAAAATGTTGACAAATTTTACAAAAGTATTATCCCATAAAGATCCAAACAGCCACTGGTGACCAAAACTATCTACTGATCTAAAATGTTTAATACCTGTTGATCCACTAAACCTATCAACACATATAAATGATTGGTGAAAAAAGCAGTTTATCTTCTTTTCATGGTCATCAGATATGACCCATTTGGATGTTCAGAGGCTCTGTAGTTACCGTGGAAACACTGTCATCTTCTATAACATTGATTCACAAGTAAAACTCATGGAGTTTGACAAATGACAGTGGATGGACACACTTGGTTTGTGTTCAGTTAATGAGAGATTTGACTGAAAAAGTCACTTTTTCTTCAGTTTTCTCCATTTCTGATATAATAACCCTCAACTTTAATGTGAGTTTTTATGAACATCTACATGATCAGTGAATTGAATATAAGAAAATACTTGATTTTCACAGAAAACTCACAAAATACAGAGGATAATATTATAATAAATGGTGATAAATCACTTAAGAAAGGTTAAATAGAGAAAAGTTAATTTGGGAACTGGCAAAAAAGAAGCGCTGGGTCTTTATGGGTTAAAGTCTTGTTATGTTCTCCAATAACACACTAGGGTTGAAAATTTGAATTTCAGAGTATTTCTATGAGTGCCCTATGAGTGTTGCCTGATAAAAATAAAAAACCCATTGTTGGACCACTCATGAACTGCTGCTCTGGCCACTTGGCATCAGCCTTTTGAAGGCAATAAGTTTAAGACTATAATTGTATGTGTGATTTGTCCACTCACCGCCTCCTCCTCCTCCCTCATAGCTGGCATGGTGCTGATGGACAGGTTAATGGCAGTGATGGTGACAAACAGCACTGACAAACAGGCGAAGATCTTCCCCGGGAGGCCGGAGTGAGGCCTCTCCACCATATCTCTGAGCTGGGCCATGCACCGATTCAGCCTGGACTCTGCACCATGGTCTCTGTTTCCACTGTCTGAATCCAACAAATCCTCTAAGAGTTCCTCCTCCTCCTCTGCTCGCTCCATTGCTTCAAACTCCTCCATGCGTTGCAGCAGACGCCGGCGACAGCACCACTCCAGGTTCTCCTCAGGGACCCCCCAGTAGAGCAGCTCCTCCCTGAAGGAGAGTGCACACATTTCCCTGAGGGAGCGAAGCTTACCTGCCCTCAGGAAGGTCAGGATGGTACGGAAGGCACACGGGCTGCGGTCGAAGAAGAACTCATTATGTGTGACATCATAGTCATCACAGATACGCATAATGTCATCAAAAGTACTGCAAAGGTGCAGCTGGCCCAGGCGAGACAGGGGGAAGTCCTCTAAGGTGGTCCAAGGCAGCTGGTAACGCAGGCCACCTACATTTATGATGACATGGACTTTACGTGCGCTGGACAGCGGTGTGTCTCCATGGATACCGCCGAGGTCAGGGGCATGCTGCGCCCTCTTGTAAAAGGCCCCTTTTCGAGCCTCCTCTTCATGCAGAGGTGGCGGGTTGAGGGAGGTGTCAGAGGCACAGCTCAGGGCGCTGTAGTCATAGTCAGATCCATCACCTCCCAGCAGGGTCATCTTTACTGGTCCGATCACATCCCGGTGCTCACGTCCTCACCTGCACACTGTCACCTGAAGAGCAGAAAACAACAACACACTCATGTACTTATACTACTTTAATCCATAGCTACTCATCTAAACTGTTTAATACCTGTTGATCCACTAATTCTATTCATGAATGTAAAAAATTGGTGTAAAATGCAGTTTGTCATCTTTTCATGGTCATCAGATACGACCCATTTGGATGTTCAGAGGCTCTGCAGTGAACGTGGAAACACTGTCATCTTCTACAACATTGATTCACCAGTAAAACCCATGGAGTTGGATCAATGACAGAATTCATAGATGCTTGTTTTTATGTTCAATTATTGACATCCCTACTGAAAAAGTCACTTTTTTGTGAGTTTTCTCTATTGTAAAATAATAACCTCTGAATTTACTCAGAGTTTTTATGACCATCTGCATGATCGGTGAATTAAAAATAGGGAAACACCTGATTTTAACTAAAAAGAATACAAAACACAGAGGATAACATTATAGTACATGGTGATAAATCACTGAAAAACAGTCAAATAGAAAGAAAAATTTATTTGGGAACTACCACCAAGATAATTCTATGGCTGCAATACTTCTGTGTTGTGAGTGTTTAAACCCAACTCCAAAATTTATATTGTACTTTTTACTTCAATAAACTGTCTGACAGGTTCAGTTAAATGTCATATCTAAGTTCCAGATCTCCAGTAGTGTTGATTTTGAAGGTTTTAACCTGAAGAATGATGTGTTCTTTTATGGGCTCCAGAAAAATCTCCCAATCCTTAAGCTTCTCTTTAAAAAGCCTCTCATATCCACTGGAAAACACATGGACTTTTTAGAGATAGGTATGATTTTCACAGGGTCGCAATTCTATTAAAATATAACGACTTATAATGACCCTATAAATAAAATATGACATATGGTTGTAGATTAAATAACCCAACAATATATAGCAGTAATTTCGCTTTTTGCAGCATGTTGTATTTACTGAATACATCTTCTGGCACAACTTAACGTTCTGCCCCACCTCTTAAAATCAGTATTACAGTGTATTGTTTTGATTATTGATTATTTGATCAAATGGCCAGTAGTGATTATAAAAAGGAAAAAAAAAACAAAAAACCATATGCTAATAGAGTTTCTTTGTGATACTGATTCACTCAGGGAAAATGTGTAATAAGAACATCACTAAAAACTTTCTCATGTTGTTAAACTACAACAGGAAGACTCCAGCAGCCTATTTTTTGGGGTTTCCAAAATATACTAGAAACTCCAAATAATTAAGATGAATGATAAACTGGATAATACAATCAAGCTGCAGTTAATAAAACTCTTCAGGTACCATTTTCTTGTCTCTGGGTAATTAATGAACCATGAGGTTTTTTTTTAATTAACTCTCTTCACATGGCAAAACTACTTGTGAAACCATTTTATAAAGACAGAGGTATAAAATAGTAGTAAATGAGAATTTAACAATATGTAAATTTTCCTTGTGCATCCCTTGTAAACCAGTCTACACTGGATTTTATGTTTTTCTTGCAGCATAACAAATACATTTATTGGCTTTAGTGTTTCATCAAAAAAGAGTCATGTGATTGAGGTTAGAATCATGATTTTATGTTTCAGTTAAAGAAATTAAACATGATAAAACACAGACTGTTTCCAAATGTAAATAGTGTATATTAAAATGGAAGCATCACTGTAGTCATGAGGGCCATACATGGGATATAAGAGTGAAATTTAGACAAATGATGTATTTGTCTACTGGAAAATGAAATCAATGAAAACTGCTTTGCAAAGAATGCATCATTTATTCAGCATATTACTCCCAAGAGTCAAATGAAATGAAGACGTAGTTATGGACTTGTGGTTCACAAAAGCATCTCTTAGCCTTGTGTCAGTTTTGCGTGATTAAATGATCACTGATCTAGATACAGCACGTACCAGGGGACAAACCTTATATTACACTCACTGTAGTGAGTATGAACATCTGTTACCTAGAGCAGTCTGGGAAAATAATAAAATAAATGCAATCATTCGTGCAGTTACAGATAAAGCTGAATTTAATGAGTGAAGCCTTTAATACTTCTGAAGTGTCTGATTGTGTAACTCTCACACACTTCATTCCTGTTTGGTTAAGGTGTATGTGAACTGACTTGCAATCACACTGTTAGTCAGGTTTTACTGAGTGTAAATGCACCGACATCAATGTTTGCTCCAGGCACTAACATCACAAGGATGAAGTTAAAAAAGACAGAAAAAAACTAAATCGTATAACAATAGAGAAAAGCAAACAGAAGATGCTTATTGTGTATCAGCAGTGCAGTGAGGACCTTGTGGCCTCTGTCCAAACTAATTAAATTAATTACAGTAATTTAGGGGGAGGCAGGTTAGCCAGTCAGGAATTAAGACGTCAGTGCCTGCATGTGCATTACCACCAATTTTGGTTCAGGAAGGAGGCCTTAGCTTCTAAATCTGGGATGTGAATGTGCCACAGAATAGTTATTAGGCACCTGCACTGTCAGCTTCTCTGAGCCACTGATTACAGTCAGCACCATCTTCTATCCATGAAATTAGAGCAAATCCACCCTAAGTTCTCCTCTCTGACACTATTCTAGCATCATGGTGGAGTTCACATGTGAAACAGCCGTGGGTTCAGGAGGCTTTACTGTGATCATCTTTTACTACACTGTAAAATATTCAGTGGATCCTTAAGGTTGCTTCTGATGAAACTTTTTGTTTTATTTTGGGAACAAGTTTCGTTTATCCAAACACTGATGGCCAGTAAACAAAGCCAAAACACAAGAATGAATGTCATATTTCAAAGGTTGTTACATTCCTCCTTTTTGCTGCTACAAATCTGCCATTTCTCACACTCTCCCTCGATGCGACACGGGTTATTGATACGCCTATAAAGCATCACTTGTGTGGACATACACAGGCCTATGCTGCTTTTCTACTACATTAAAACACACTTAACCCCTCGGGATTGTTTGATTTCTCACTTTGCTTTTAACCGATTGTGCTTTTTCTTCTCCAAAGTCACAGGAGTGTGTGTTGTTTTTTTTTAAACTAGTGTTTTTTCTCTTCTATGCTCTGTTGAGCCTCAGATGCTTCCTCTGGGGATGAAGTCTATCTCGGATGGAGAGATGAAACACTGCAAAGACGGCGAAGCCTGCTCTCCCCACCAGATCGGCTGAGGTCTGGCCTCTCTCTGTGCCAGCGTTATCACAGCTAAGCCACGGGGCATGTTCTCCAGATTGCCTGGTGAGTCACTTGGTTGAGTCTCTGTTGCTTAGCTGAATTGCACATGCATTTCCCACATTGCCCTCCTCAAGAGGCTTTAGTGCTTTAGAGAGCTTCAGTGTCACTAAAATTGATTGAAATGATTTTAATGATCGTAATGATCATTGCAAGGTAAAAGAAGAGGTGTAAATCTTGTTACCAGTCAAGTGGGAGTGTCTTACGTAGAGAGTATATGATGCTGATCGATGCACATTTGCTTTTTAAAATAAACACAGTGACTGATCACCATCCTCTGAGCTTTTGTACATGAACATCGTGTTAAATAATGATGATGTCTGTTGGCTTCTCTTGGTAGAAGTAATGAATAATTTTGACAAAAAAAAAAATTGAATTGGACACATTTGCCCAATCTGTCTCAAAATAAAGGATTTCACAGACTTGACTCAGCCTGTGAAATCCAAACACATGGTAATTTTATGAGTGATCAGTGTTTCTGATGAGAATCACAACCTCTGAGACACAATTAAAGCGAAGCATATTTCACAGGCTGTATTCCTTCCAGTGACAGCTGTGCACAGTGTCCTCTTATTTTCTTGCTTGACAGCTATGTTGTTTTTTTTTGTAATCAACTGTTTTTATTGATTTTAAATTTTTAGTTTACAAGAATAAACAAACAACATTACACAACAAAAAGTGTACACTACACCGACATTACACACAGAACACACCCCTCTGCCCCCCCTTATTCCTCGCTTGACTGCTATATTAATACTTATTGGCTCAGCAGCAATGTGTATTAAATACTCTTAATATACAATAGATGTTTTGTAAAGAGAAGAAATGATAGATGGCACTTGAAAATGAATATATCCTGCACTGTATCCTGGGTATAATAGTCATCCGGACTGCAATGTCCTTTTTTCTTCCAAACAACCAATTCTCTTCCCATTCACTTAACAGCTCACCATCCTCTAATGGACTATAAGAGGGTGGTGTTTCCAGAAATGGACCACAAATGCTGCCAAGATCCAGATCTGTCTTTCTCTCACACGTTCTGTCTCCCTCAGTCTCTCTCTCTTAAATCTGGTTAAATATTGAAGCAGCCAAGCATGCCTGAAGCTATTTTACCCCAGCAGAATTTTCCTTACAGCAATTCCAGTAGGGAATAAGTGTAAACAAAAATGTTTTTTTAATGCATACTGAAAATAATAGTGTATACACCTCCATGTAGCTCCAGGGCAGGAACGGTCATCCCTACTCTGTGGTCCACCACAATGTAAAGCTTACAGTTTCAGAGTTAACCAGAGGTAAGTAGTAGAGATGACATATGATGAGCTACACTGACTCCATTTCTGCTGGAATTCACACTGTCTCATTCTAAATGATGAGCATAACTTATATCTTCATCAAAAAACCCCTCTTCTTTCTGTCTTTTTTTTAGGCTGGACTCATTATATTCAAGTAATAAAAAGAGAGAAACCTTAAGAAATGCCATTCCAGTATAAAATGTCTCCCATGCAAAGAGCAAATGGGAATAATCACACCTCTGTCATTTTCTGTCCACAGTTTATTTGCCAGCCCTTCGCTCTCTCTCTCTGTCTGTCTGTCTGTCCTTCCTCTTAAAGCACTCTATCCCCCAGACAGTGTCTGAGCCGACCAAATCCCCACATTTCTGCATCGCTGTTCCACATTATGCCTGGTCCACTTAGCCCAGGAAAACTTTGCAACATTTACCCAGCACCAAAGCATCTCACCATTACCAGAACTTCATCATATTGAATGCATAATTGTGTTTTTTCCTTTGTTTTTATTCATCCCAAGCTTTTTTCATGTCTACGTGGATGATTGTACACTCTCACACTTTGCAAGTGCTCAGATAACTTGATTATATAAAAATTGCATAATATTAAGTTCTCTGTATTGACTGTCTCTTCATCTTTTGATGCCCTTTTCCTGTTGAACATCTAATCGCTCTAGGCTGTATAAACAATTTCTTTATCACAGACATCTGATACAAAACTAAGTCGAGGCATGTGCAAGCAGGCTTGCCCTCATAACAGTGAAGATGAAACTGTCTGTCACTGACAAAGTGTTTTAGCAGATCTCTTCACCAGGACCTAAAGCAGGTCCCTGAAGGATAAGGTGAAACAAAGGGCAAGCAAAGACCGATCAAAGAAATGCAAGCAGAAAGACCTGCACTTTTAACACTATTAAACCATGAGAGAATAAGTACTTTAGCTGATGAGATGGAATAAATGGACCGGGGAAACAACCACAAAGGGCTTTTTCTGCCGCTGACAAATGAGAACAGAGCTACACAAAGAAATCAGATACGTTTGTTCGATGGTAACGTCTGGAGGGTGCAGAAAATTACAGCATTTCTGTCACAGGATGTAAGATATAAACTCCCCCTTAACTGTACACTGTAATAGGAAGAATTCAGTGTAATTTCTTTATTTTTAGCACAATGTGGATTATTTGGCACTTGGAAATACTCACCCTAATATTACTGCAGAGCAAAATCTATAATCTTTGCAAAACCAAACTGACATTCTTCAAAGCGAGTGGAAAAAACATAGTGTTTTCAGAAACAGAGAAAAAGACTTTATTCTACTTACACTTTCAAAGCACATCCATCACTCAATTTGCTGACACTGACTGAAGATCACTCTGTGTACCCACTGGTGCTCAGGGAAATAGTGTTGCTCGCTGGGACCGTGACTTTTTGATCTCCTCTAATGACACTTCAGGATTTCTATCTCAGATACCTTACACATAAAGACACCTGGGAATAGCAGATTATAATTACTTTGGTGGCCCCTTTTTCTGGAGAGTCACTATTAGCTGTTAGAACAGGAAAAAGTCATTAGTTCATCTCATTATAGTACCAATTACCTGGAGGAGGGAAAGAGGATGATCTATTACGTATCATATATCACTGATCCAGCGTCATACAAAGGCATTTGCATTGTGGACTGATAATCACATTCAGAGCCACTAACATAATCTTCAAACTGAGGCCACGCGCTGTGATGAAAATGATCCCTTGGATAGATTTGCTGTAACGCAACATCAGCCATGACTCACTGTTTGAAGACTTGAAGTGGCTCTCATTGTGAAAAGTTTCCCAATAATTTTACGTTTTGAAGTTGGATTTCAGAGCGTAGTCGCCAATTACATCACGAACACATTTATAAATATAAATCCCTGCCTTCAGAACCTGATGTGGAAAATGTCTCTCTACAAGACTGACCCTCTGATGAGCTATCAGTAAATGTTGACAGATCATAACACACTGTAATGTAACTGCAGCCTTGTTACCATGGAGTATGTGCAGTGTATCCAGCATGCAAATCATTGTCATCTGTTAAAGACATATTGTAAATGGCTTAATAGACTGAAAATAAAACATCAAGTAATTTTAAACCTGACATTTAATTAGCTCAGTCTTGAAATCTGCTGCATTCTGAAGCAGTGCATCGCATAATTACGTAGTTCAAGGTATTTCTGCAAAGTGGAAGACAGCAACAAAATCTTACAAGTTGATAGAACCCATTCTTATACATCAGCCATTGAAAATAATTTGTAAAAATGGCATATGTAT
>JAPQRP010000028.1:8558021-8574364 GCA_037367295.1 Apogon hyalosoma
ACACACACACACACACACACACACATACATACATGGTAAATGGCAGCTGTCGTTTCCTTACTGCCAGAGATTTCAGTTTTTATCAGTGCTTTAAAAATGATTTCAGTAACATGTAAATGTGTGAGTGCTGCTGTGAATATTATACACCTTGGCTCTGATTTATAATTAAACTGGAGTCACTGGTGAGAGGGCTGAACATGTTTGTCAAAGGGCTCAGATTAACCGAATTCCTCATTAGTAAAGGTTCATTAATTCACACAGGCTGCTTCCTGCTGTCCCTTGTTTTCAAGATTATTTTGAGCCTTCTTGTTTTTGTGTTTAGACTTTATAGAACAGATGGTTTTAAAAAAAAAACCCAAAACAATAATTTAGAAGAAAAGGCATACATAAGCTAAAAAAAAAAACAAAAACAAAACAGCATTGTTTCTCCTCCTGCCTCTCTTTAAGTCATTTTTAAGTGTGAGACGTCAACGTCTGCCGCCAGTGTTAAGGACATGTCCGTTTATAACTCAGCAGGTCTGTTGATCACTGTGGCTTTGATTATACTGTAGCTGTGCAAAATAACAGCTGCTCTTTCATTGCTCTTCCTTGGTCTCCTAAGCCATGTAATGGGGCTCTTTGTTTCTTTCATGTGTTTCTATGATAACTGTTATTATTATAGCAGCTGCATATTATTTCTATTACTATATTCTCTCTTCATGTCGGCTGGTTGGTAATTAAATACAAAACTTTAACAAAGTACCTAGAACTTGTGATGTTAAGAACTGAGTTGATAAAGTTCCTGTTCTAACCTGTTTAAACTGCTATGTAAACATATGGTCTGGTCATGGTATAAAGATAGAGGGTCTTAATACTTATGTTACATCAATATTCTGTTTTACATTGCATTTGCATTATAAGACACAGTTGTATGCAGGTCATTTGTGTTATAACATTCTATTCTTTTGATCAAAATAAATAAATAAATGAATGAGTGAATAAATGAATGAATGAATGTGCAAAAAATAGAATAAAACTAAATAATAGACAAATAAAGATGTCTTTCCAAACTCCATCATTTCCTTATTATTTTATTTCTGTTTTTTCGTGGACAAAGTTAGTCACACCATTTTGACTCAGCTTCCTGCTGTTTGACACAGTCTGTGCTGGATGTAAATGTCTTGGACTCGATGTATATGTGAGATGAAGCAACAGGAGGCTTTTGGTGTCTGTTCTCAACTTGGCAGATGGAACTTCTTTTTGCAATCATTTCTCAAAAACAATATGTGCCTTCAGAAATGGTAAACTCTGGATCAGTTAATTCATCATGAAGTATCTTGAAAGAAAGGTGATATAATTTTATTTATATTCCTTGGAAAATAACTGCTCTTATGCATTTTTTAAGATTTTTTTTTTTTTTTTCCATTTTAGTACTTTCTACGAAGCCCATGTCTATAATGCATTGCAATACGTTATTAACACACCATGTCTCATAATCTGTTTACGGTGCTGTATAATAATTGTTATAAAATAGTATGATTATTATTATTATTAATACTATCATTGCTTCATTATGTCGCATGACAAGAATCATTAAATTATTATTAATCTTCAATTTTGAATCCACATGTCATTATAATCATTATAAATGAACGAATGAATGAATGAATGAATGAAGGTCTTTATTGTCATTGTACAGGTCCAACAAAATTGAGAATACTATTCCTTTTCTGGTGCATGAAGAGAAAATAGCATAAACATTAAAAAAAAACCAAAAAAAACACTATAAAGCTGTTAAGAATAAATAAAGTGTAAAAAACAATAATAAAAAAGATTGACACATTCTGCAAGCATTGATCCCAATGGGTGTGTTGTACAATGAACACTGAAAAATGCAAATCTATACTATATCTACTGTTTCTGTATCATTCAAAGCTTACTGAACCAAGAAAACAATAAAGAGGGCAACAAAGTTAGACGTATCTACAGTAATGTAATTTGTGAAACTCATTTTGTGTGTTGATGATGTTCGATTACTCTGTCTGCATGAAGTCCAAACTCATAAAGGCCATTGGTGATGTGCAGATGGGAGTAAAGTAGTTGGTAAATGGTCTGACTTCTGAGATGAAACCACTGATGCCACTTTCCCTCCCCTCTGAGACGTCCCTGCAGCTGAGTGCATCTGAAATGCGAGAGGCCACAAGGTCGGCCGTCCATGTAATCTGATTTACTGGCAGCCGTTTCATGCTGTAACAATCAAAACTGTGTCTCTGACAACAATCAGAGGGAGAAGTGGGATGCAGACTGATCAAATGTCTTCACACCGTCGATACGATACAGTTCCTCTGATATCCAGAAAGACGTCATTCAGAAGGAAATGTCAATAAATAATGCAGTGGTTACAGATGGAGTAGATTGGTAACAGTACAGTGTGTTACTGCTGTAGCTGTGTTACAAAAGCAGACAGGATGTGTTCAGCTGTGAAGACTGGATCATTTTCTGGCCCAAAAGTCAAATACAGTTACTGTTCAAGTTTGTACAAGACACTGAACTCCAAAACTGTTGTGACAATAGACTACAAATCTGTTGAAAATGAACAATTGTCATTAATTGTAATGAGTGTTAGGATAACTTTATTTATTTATTTGTTTATTCACTTACTTCAGGGGTGTCAATCATTTTAGTTCACAGACCACTATCTGGTTTTAAGCGGGCTGGACCAGTAAAATAATAACATTATCACAAATTGCTCCAAACTTGCTCTTTGTTTTAGTGCAAAAAAGTTACATTTCTGAAAAGGTTTGCAGTTAAAACAACTGTCCTTTTATTTTTATTTTTTTAAAGGGGGGGACAACATTAAAATCATGAGTAACCTGAAATTTCTAAAGAAAGATAAGTGCCATTTCAACAATGTTATGCCTCAGCTCATCATTTACACGTGTGCATTACAACTTACAGATCCCAGTGGAGCTACAAAGGCACAAAACATTTAGTAACACACATCAGGAACTGAAAAATATCATATTTAACTTTATGATCAAAACAAGTTGTCAAGACTTAGTGACACCCTTGACATACACTTTACAAATTCATCTCATGGGCCAGATTGGACTCTTTAACGAGTCGGTTCTGGTCCGCAGGCTCTATGTTTGACACCCCTGCTTTATTTATTTATTTATTTGAAGGAAGGTTTTTGTTTTGTTTTGGTTTTTTTTAATGTATATTGTCAAATTTGTAAAGCCCATTTAGGTTAATTTGTCTTGTTATATTACAATAAATGATGAGATGAGATTTGATCCTAAAGAGAAGGGAAAAAAGGAGGATGTCTTCAGAGATACATTATATTATTTGACAAATTCATCAAAGAACAAGCAGCCTCAAGATGTCAACTGAAACTAAACAAAAATGGTTTTGTTCCAGCAGCTGAGTTGAAATTGAAACAAACTGTGTTGACTGCATGATTCTTTTTGGTGAAATGTGAGTTGAATGCCTTTTTAGGTACAAATAATGCAACCTAAACCTGCAGAGACACATTGGTTGACAAGTGTAAACCATTTAGTGTACCACAACGTTTAATATGCCGACTTTTAATTAAGTACAGGGCACCCTTGTACAAATTACTCAGACTCACTGTGCCACACATGGAAATGACATGAAACACATTTAAGGGAACAGTGAAAACCAAATAAAAATGGACCAAGAGTCTCACAGCAAAGTATGTGACAGACTTATTACAACTAATAACTGCTCTAAATGCAAATACACTATCTCTGCAGTCCATATTCGCCTATACCAACCTATTTTCATTGAAGTCAGTTATTTTATATAAATTTATATGGATATCTTTCAAATTACTCCCATTGTCAGGGGTGGACTGCATTGAAAAGCAGGCATTATGTAAAGGCAGGAGCTCCAGCATGGGTGGTGCTGGAGGGAACTATATAGGCTTGAACTATGGAGCAGTGTTTTGCTTGTGTTACCAGTGGTGGGCGGCAGCTGTATTTACCACTGGAGCCTGTTGTTTCCTCTGATTTAATGAGCATCAGAGCCACTTCAGAGCTGATGTCACCGTTCACCTCAGTGCTGGAGTGGTGTTTTACCAACCGCTGATAATAGAAGATAATGAACCATTATAACAATTTGGGCAATTGGCGCAGCTCTCCATTCTTTGTTTTTTGGAACTGTAAAATTGTGTAAAAAAAAAAAAAAAAAATGCTTGCACTAAAAAAGAAAAGGGATTTGAGGAAACTGTTCTATCAGATTGTGAAAGGTTGGATGTAGTTTATGACTGATTTTCAGGATATAATGATTTCTGCTGCTGTTCTGTCAACAGCAAATATCTGCTTTTATGTGCAAACAGTTCTATTGATCTCCTGGTCTTTTGACTCAGAGAACAAAAAGGCTTTAAACATATTTCTAGTAAAATACATTTTGCACAATTGTCTCTTTTTATGATTCCATTATTTTATATCTTATTGTGGTGCTGTCAAGGTTTTCTTTACCATCCTAAAGAACATGTAAACAAGAGATTAGCTGTTGAAAATAAGCAAAATACATATAGTATCTAGAGAAGATGTATAAACACATATTTTAGATCTGTACAGGGTCAAACATTAAGGTTTCAAGCAGGACTGTTTTCCTATATTTAATTTATTGATCATGTAGACATTCATAAAAGCTCAGATCAGAGTTGACGGTTATTATGTCAGAAACAGAAAAAAATGAAGAAAAAGTTACTTTTTTCATCAAATATATCAATAACTGAACATAAACCAAGTGTGTCCATCCACTGTCATTTATCAAACTCCATGGGTTTTATTAGTGAATCAATGTTATAAAAGATGACAGTGTTTCCATGTTCATTACAGAGCCCTTGAACGTCCAAATGGGTCATATCTGATGACCTTGAAAAGATGACAAACTGTATTTTACACCAATTATTTACATGTTTTGATAGGATTAATGGGTCAACAGGTATTAAATTAGATCAATAGACAATTTTGTTTGATGGTAGATGTTTGAGTCTTTATGGGTTAAATTTGTCTTATTTCTCCACAGAACAACACCTCTGTCCTTTTACATATTTCTATAATTGTCTCTTCAATCCAGTCGAGGGCTGTTGAGCGGCTCCTTATACTCAAGTTAAACAAGTACTTGTCTCCCTCTGTAGGGCATCACTGGATCTGAACACATGCTTCAATTTCCTCTTTTTTACACTAGTAGTCAGTGTAACACAAGGTATGAACATGCAGCAGTATGTTTGCGCTCAGACTTTTACTCATTTTTACACAAATTATATAAAATAAGACTGCAGTATATACTGCAGTGTATTTAATTCCAAAGCTGCAGGTCAAAGTGACATTATGTTGGAGTAAATTATTCAAAGTTTGTATTCTGACATTATCCTATACAGACCCAAACAGCAACTGGTGACCAAAATCCTCCACTGACCTAAATTTAATACCTGTTGATCCACTAATCCTATCAATACATGTAAATAATTGGTGTAATTGGTGCATTTGAACCTTCAGAGGCACCGTAGTGAACATGGAAACACTGTCATCTACAACACTGATTCACCAGTAAAACTCATGGAGTTGGATCCATGACAGTGGATGGAGACATTTGGTTTATGTTCAGTTAATGATATCTTTACTGAAAAAGTCACTTTTTCTTCAGTTTTTTTCTGTTTGTAATGTGATAACCTGCAACTGTAATCTGAGTTTTTATGAACATCTACATCAGGGGTGTCCAAACCTAATCCTCGAGGGCTGGTATCCCGCATGTTTCAGATATTTCCCTCTTCCATCACACCTGGTTCAATTAATGATCAGCTCATCATCAAGCTCTGCAGAAGCTTGATAATGATGTCATGGCTTCCAGGTGTGATAGAAGAGGGGAATATCTGAAACATGCGGGATACCAGCCCTCGAGGACCGGAGTTGGACACCCCTGATCTACATGATCAGTGAACTAAATGTAGGAAAATACATGATTTTCACTTAAAAACAAAAAAATACAGAAGAAAATATAACGATAAATGGTGATAAATCACTTAAGGAAGGTTAAATATAGAGAAAAAATAATTTGGGAAGTGACACAAAAGTATCACTGGGTCTTTATGGGATATGGTGAACAGCAGATCCATTTAGCTCAGAGACTGACATATTTAATCGTTGCATATTTAAATAATGTTTCATGCAAATTTCCTCCATCTGTCCTCCACCCAGTCAGTTCAATCAGACTACCCTCCTCTGTATTAAAAGGAGCATTTACGCACCTGAAGCTCAGGAAACTGACTCATGTCTCTGAGAAAATCATGTGGAGTTTTCAGAAATGTCTGTAAATGGACAATGTCAACTTTATTCTGCACAGACAGCCCATTATACCGAGCCTGTCACTTTACTTGTGCTTTGGCCTTCTTTTAATGCCACATCAGGGCACTTCAGGGGTCAAACAAGAGCCCGTTCATGTATGGAGGTCATTATTTACAATATGGATGCTCTGTATGTGTGGGATTTAATTCAAGTCAATGCTAATATTGTGGCCATTTAAGTTGATGCCCTGTTACGCTCTTTGGCTGGATGAGATCAGCGCTGTCTTTGAATTAACACAAAAGTCAGATGAATGAAATGCCAAACTCATCATGTATTTCATTCCTGTTTGATTTCCCTCAGTAAAGCTGTATGCAGTCAGTCCGGACTCATTACACCATTGAGCACTAAAGGGCGCATGAGTCATCGTGGCATATCTGTATGAGTGGGCTGGAGTCTGTCCATGCAGAGAGGCCCACGTGCTGCTTTTTCAGCCACGGTGATGTCATAGCCAGAGACTTCCTGAACACAAGGTTCATTCACAGAGCCCTCCTCCCGCCACAGGAACCAAGCACCAAACAAGCTGTCTCCATAGTAACTGCAGCTGCAGGGCATGTGAGCTCCCCTCTTTGTTTTTATTTGTTATTTGAGAGAGGGGTGGTGTATGAGTGCGTACATGTGCATTTGTGCCTCGGTAAATAGCACCTCATATTTTTAGGTTTTTGCCTCTGAATATTCATTTGCTGCCAAAATTATAAACAAATATACAGGGTGTCCCATGAGACTGTCTGTTCCTGGATCAGGGACGGGGGGGGGAGTTTAACTTTGGGGAGAAGAGGAGGGGAGGAGCTGAACGTGATGAGTCACTGTCTGCTGTGGGTCCACTAATTTTCAATTTTCCTCTCATAATATGCACCATAGAGAGTAAAGAGACACCTTAAATTTTCCTCTACATGCAGACAGTGACAGTACTATCTAACCAGAGCTGAATTCTCTGGTCTGTTTTAGTGTGTGTGTGTGTGTGTGTGTGTGTGTGTGTGTGTGTGTGTGTGTGTGTGTGTGTGTGTGTGTGTGTGTGTGTACACAATAACAGCACTGTAATTCTTGCACTATATTTATTAGAACTGGACTGATTGGACTGTGTGCTGATGTGATTTTTTTATTATTTGTAACCTGCCAAGTAACTATAGATGCAATTTAGCACTTATGCTAACTCTGGCATATTTACATTGGTGTTATATACTATGTTCATTAATGTGCAATGGTCCCTTCCAAATCAAATAAATAAATAACTCTATATTGTTTATTCATCTGTGAATTCCATCACTGAGGCCATGCGAGACACGGATTAAAACAGAACAACAATGACTGTCTGTATGTGGTTATTATTTATTGCTACTTTCAGGAATACAAAAATAGCATGAAAGAGAAGCTTTCTGTTTCAGGAGGAACAAAGTCTTGTAGTTTCAAAATGGGACATATACATGAACAACTATCAACACAGAAAATAAAATAACAGCGTATTAATAACCATTTTAATCACAAAAAACTTCTTAAAGAATGTAAAATAACAAAAACAAAGGCATGAACAAAAAATAAACTATAATGGGGAAAAGAGTTGGAAAACACATTTTATGTTGCAATAAACAGATAAAACATATGATGATACCTTTAAATTTGAGTATAAACACAATAAACATATAAAAGACACGTAACAGAAGACAAATGCTTTCTATTTTAGTATAATGAAACTGAACTGTAAAACATACTATTTTATCTAATATTTACAAAAAGGGGAAAACCTACAGTATAGATTACATTCAAGAAATGACAAACAACCCTTGTGCTGCACTGGCTCAATGGAAAATATCATTTATAGACCTTTCATTGTTACCTGCACCAATAAAACACAATAAAACCTTCTGTCAAATAGGTTCATATCAAATATTAAACACTGAGATTCAGTCTCACATTTGCATTTATAACTACTTTACTTCACTCGCAGCACATTTTAATACAATCATTTAAATGGCACTTGGCACTTTTAATAAACTCCAATTCACTCAGTGAAAGGTTATTATAAAAATAAAATTTTTAACTAATTCCTTTTTCATTAAAGCGAGTATATGTATATGTGTGTGTGTGTGTGTGTGCGTGTGCGTGTGTGTGTGTGTGTGTGCGTGTGTGTGTGTGTGTGTGCGTGTGTGTGTGTGTGTAGACAATTACAGGAAACTGCTCTACACACTGGCAAGCATTAAGTTTGTGCATAGGCAAGGCAATGAGCTTTGATTATACAGACAAAATTCAACTATACACAAAACAGTACACAATGCAGGAATTGGATATTTGGTCTTCAATTTCTGTTTTACATTTTGGCATATGTGTCACAGATTTTATTACAATCATCATCAATCTTAAAAAGAATGCTAAAAAAAATATATAAAATAAAATAAAAAGGCAAGAAATCAATTTGTAAAGCTGAGTGTACAACCTCAGAATTTGTGAGGCTCCAGATATATATATTTTTTTGATTTTCAAAGCAAGATTAAATTAAAGAAAAGAAAAAAGAAAAAAAAAGAAAAGAAAAAAGGCTATGCTCTCACTATAATATCACAGGCCCCCTTGAGGCCACTTTGGCACATCACCTGAATATAACGCAATATATATTTAGGAACAGAAAATTATACATTATTCACATGACTCAAATTTTATATATAAAAAAGTAATAACATTGACCCCCTGTTGTTGAAAACAGTGCATATTAGGAGGCGTCACAATAAGGCAGCGTGTGCATCGGTAACACACTTAAAATGAGATGATCAACATGTGTCAAACTGCATAAAGTCACACAAAACAAACACTGTGTGAGAGGAAATTTACAAAAACATACTTTTGGTCATGAGAAATATATGACCTTTAAATTTGGGAACTATATTGTTTTTCTTGACATAAATACATTTTGGCTTTTTTTTGACTTCATGCTACATAACCATCATTTACTCGACAAAGGCAAACATATGGGAGAGGACCGTGTGAGTGTATTGCCTGGATGCTATGGCTAGTACAGTTTTGTTTCCGCCACCTTATCGTCCTTCACTTGTAAAGCAGTTTTATCAGTTTTATTTTGATCATTAAACTGAAGCAGTAACAAAATAAGGCACATCCACCTGTTGATTCGTATTGGTCGGTGTGAAACTTGCTGGACGTTATCAGTTAAGGGTTAAATTAGTTTGTTTTTTTTTGTTTTGTTTTTTTTTTGTTTTTTTTTTTGCCAAATGAAATGGGTGAACAGAATGTGGAAAATATGGTATGAATGCTGCTGGAAGTGCGTCACCACACTGGAAGGTTGCGTGTTTATGTTTGATATGTTGTCATTTCCTGCTGAGGACCCTCCTCTATGTCTGCCCTCTGGCCTGGACGCCTGTCAGGTCTTTTCTTATGATCTCATTAACTGTAGAGAAAAGAAAGAAAAACAAGAGGAGCTGTTAATTTCACAGTTTCTATGACACACCTCCTGGAGTGAATGATAATATCTGCACATCTAACAACATTTAAAAGTGAAATTGCTTCTGTGGTCTGATAAGGATTTGTGCATCGTGTCGGTGGGAGGCAGATGAACGCTGCATTGATGTTGAGTAACCACTAGAGGTAGAACTATGCAAAAACATATAGGTGATTACTTCCTTTATCTAAACCCATGTTCAACTGTGTGTAGACAGATCAACAATAGAGGAAGGAGGTTGAAATGGAAACTTTACAGTGTCACAGTTCTATAAATAGCAGCACAATGTGACAAGATGTCTAACAGTGTCTGTCATATTGTAAAACGTTGATGAAATGGTGAATGCTTGGATTCATAAACTACCCACTGTCACACCCTGCAAAACACAAAACTGTAATGTGTACAACTTTGAATATGTGGATCTTATTCATATAGAAGGTGTTTTATTCTACTGAGATGCAGGAAAGTAAAAGTTTTGTTTTTTTATATTAAATAATTGTCTTCACTGGAAATGGCATAATGCATCAGATACATTTTTAAAGGAACGTGCTTTGCAGTGGATAGTAGGTTTTTTTTTGTTGTTTTTGAGATAAAGCTGTGAAACTCTTGTCCCTTACAAAGGACAAAAATGCATGTCTGGGTATACAGACAATACACAAATGACACAAAGAAAGGAGGAAGTGCAACTGCCTGTGACTGTGCTAGTCCACCTTCACTAAACGCAGCCAAAAGCCACAATGTCAACAGGTAGGATTAAGCAGGAAGGAATGACAGGTATGTATAACATGTCATCCCTCCAGATACGCCACTCTGTCTGCGTTGAACTCTGTTTATGTGGAAGCCCAGGCCATGAAACCTACTGTGGATAATGCCTGTGTGTGTGTGTGTGTTTGTGTGTGTGTGTGTGTGCGTGTGCGTGTGTGTGTTTGTGTGTACACTGGCACTCACAGACATTATAGACTGGTGCCACAGCTTCCACTGTGCCGCGGGGAACTCATTAAGGCTGATGAGTAATATAAGGATTTCAAAGGGCGCCAAAAAAGCTTTTTGCCTGTAACGGAGCCATTACAGAGCATATCGTTTCTGTGATTTTGTATCCATGGCAACTGTCCTCACTTTGGATTTGGGCTGTTAAACTTAAGTTAATGTGATTATGAGGATTAACAAATTTTGTTACAGTTTATGACAGAGTCACTGCTGTTCAAATTGGCATTAATAAGTCATGTAAGGCTCCATCTACAATAACTTAACAAAACTAAAGTGGATAAATGAAAACTTAAAATGCTGGCATGAAGATAATTTGTTGCTTACAAGCCTCTATCTTCATTATGTCATTTTAGAGAAGCTGTGATGGGTTGGCGTGTATGAATCCTTATTCAGGCCTCAGTTTACTCTGTACAAAGGGTACAGCTATTACATGTAAATGGAATTTACATGCCATCATATGTGAGGGGGTGGCAGACAGTGATGGAAACAGGGCTGACAACAAAATTTAAGACTAAAAATAGCTTATTCATAACTGATATGAGGTGATTTCATATTTGTATTCAATAATAAGACGACAGTGCTTATAATAAATTTGGACATGGGTAGAAAATATGATTCTTAATTAAAGTAATGGGCACTCACATATTCAGAGATGTTAAAATTCTAATTAAATAGAGACTGTCTACCATTCAACAAACCACTCCTTCTCTGTTCTTCTCCCTGTCTTTCCCACTGCCTATCTGATCATTTGCAGATGTGAAAGAGAGAGCAGCCGCTTAACACTGAGCACATTTTATAGCCGGAGCTGCCTGCAAAACTGCAGGAGTAGCCAAACTGGATGCTCTGCTGTCGTCACAGCTTCATCGTCCCTGTTTATTTTAGTCTGTAGTGGAATTCCCTCTGACACCTAATGCCTTAAAGAAACTTTCATCTCCCCAGCGGTGCCACAGGATTTTTCCTGAGCATAAAACGAGCTTAGAGAAGCAGCAGGAGCGCCGCAATGGGGCAACATACAGTGAGGCTTTACTGAAGCTAATGAAGGGTTGGCACGGATCAGCTATTTGAGGCTGGCCTGGGGAACACTCGAGCTAGTTTGTTCAATAGGTGAGTGTCTGGCTCCTGGTTTCTGCACCAATGAGCTGCACTGTTTACCAACCATCAGTGGGAGGAGAGTCAAAGAGAAAGAGAGACACCCTGTACAGTAGCTGACTCAGTGGCTGTACGCTGCCTACTGTGAGCTGGAATGTGAGCATCTACATGTTTATACACTACGACGCTATAGATGAGTTGGTTGAGAGGCTGATGTGGGTTGTAATGTCAAGTGTGAAGATGAAAACCATAAAGAGAAAAGAGAAAGTAGCTTGAGTGCGTTTGTAACCACAGATCTGATGCGTCAGCACATAACACGAACGAACAAACTTAATGAACTTTAATACTAATATCACCTCCTGTGAGCAGTGTGAGGACCAGACAGAGTACAGCTACACTGTGTGTTTGATCTAGCCTTCCAAATGGGATGCAAGTGAGCTGAGACTAATGTGTGTCCACTGGACTGTTGCTGTGTGCTTTATCTCTCCTGCCCTGATCTCTACCTGCTGGAACAATTTCACCTGCTCCACTGCCTCTGGGCCTTATTCCACACCAAATAAATCTGTCACCCTCAGCCTTTGTAAGATATGCCAATGCCTCCTTTTTTGTTTTCACAAACTATGTGGCATGCACCGTGCAATGCCAGACATTCTAAGTGAACGGCAAGTATTAATAGGTTTCTTTGCCGGTAAAATGAATCAAAATGAATATCAGTCGGTAGAGTTTTAGTGGGAGTTTTCTGAGAAACAATAGGAGGCATGGGAACTGAGGGCTTGAAGCGACAAGTTTTATGTGTGGGGGAGACTGAGAGCCAAGGTTTGGTACCAAGATGAAACATATACATGGCTTTCATTTAGCACCCTTCACTACAGATGACACAGTTGAAGCACCTCAGTGACAGTTAACGACCACAACACTGTGACGATACCAGGATGTGGTAACACCCCTTTTACAAAAATGACTCCAGACTGAAACACATGTCGAGATGAGTAATGTTGACAATTTCACTTTGGTGAAAATGTCTTTGATGGTTCCAGCTTAAATAGTTGTTTTGTGGCTGGGTCAGTCTGCATCACCTTTGCAGTAAAACACAGAGGGGTTTTTTTGACTTTGCTTATCTTCATTACCCTGTTTTAAAAAAAACTGGTTTGAATATCGGGAAGTCCCCCCTTTTTTCCTCATAAAGTTGCAATGACTAGAGTCTGTAATGACGTAGGCAGATGGGTTATCACCTGTGGAGTGATAAGCAGGAGACACACCATTTAACTGCAGCTGGATACTGGGCTATTCTGCTGAGGTGATGCAAACTACTACCCCATGAGTGAAAAAGAAAACCAAGGTTAAAAAGCAATTCAGTATGCAAATCGTAGATGCATGAAAAAGTATGAAAATCCTTATTAATATGATAAAAATAATGAAATATGAAATAACAGCATGCCTTGTGTATACACACTGTTGCCTATAAAGTTGGAATAATGTTGTTTTCAAACACATTCCTTTTTCTTATTCCTATTTTTACAGATCAGTAATCACCTTTGACCAGATGCAGTGATTGCATACTGAGACCCTGTTATATGTTATCTATCAAGAATAAATCACATTGTCACAATCATCTCATGAGAATATTTTATTCCAACTTTATGGGCAACAGTGTATCATCACTAAGCAAAATTATTTCTGTAAAACTTCTTTAAGATTCAATTTAGAGGGTTATGATTCAGGATTGACATTCTTCATTGAATGCTCTTTCATCTTTTGAGGTTTCAATAGATAGCAGGTGGCTTTTAGGTCAAACTTATGACTGAATAACTATTGAAATTAATTTTTACTGTATAGACAGCGATTTGCACTGATCTGGAAAATGGCTGTATTTATGAAAAAACTCTTAACAATGAGTGAAATGGTATTGCAGAAGTTATTAAAAAACAAAATCATCTGGACTCACTGAATGAAATAAGGCTATTAAATTTAAATATCTGCTAATCTGCAGTTATTTTATTTGATTTCCATGGAGGCAGTGATACACAGTTTGGGTTGAAATCCAAAAGTACAAAACTGAGTAAAGATGCAGAGTTAGTTGCCATCATCACCTTTTCATGTTGGGAGGATCAAACAGCAAGGCACAGTATGACTACTCCTATAACTCCTTGTTAATTCACCGACTCACAACACTGTTGCTGTTTACTGTGGAGGGAAACCCTACAAGTTCCATCCAAAAAACACAAATTCCATTGCTGGCCTTTTTTCTTCGTTTCATTTTTTCCATTGAAACGCACACATACACGGCCCCTTCCCTTTTCCTGCAAACTACCCTCCACCCTCCTGCTATCTTACAGGGATCAGGCTGGATTTCTGGAGGAGAGCAGCTGCAAATAGGAATTTCTTGTGCCAGATTGGCAGAATCCCGTGGTCGGAAAAAACCTAATCCTCTAGTGGGTTCCCCCACAGAATCGAGGGGCGTAAGGCCAAGGAGAAGCCCCGGCCAACTATAACAAACAAAGAGGCTTTCCCCAGCTCTCCCAGGCAGCCCGTTCCACTGTTTGACAATGGTTACCATGGAAGTTGTTTTTCACTTCATAACAGTGTCAACATGTCCAGGCGGTCAGGAGAGTGACACTTTTTTCTCCCTCCCTCTCTGTCTTTAATGCTAGAGAGAGAAAAAAGCTCATTTCCTGATGTGTGGCGCTGCCAGACAAACCCCTGCGACCGACAGAATGAACACTGTTGAACAAAAGTGTATGATGACAACCTCAAGCTGCCTTTAAAACCTCACCTTTCTGACACCGACCAAAGACAAAATGTATAGCATTTTCAGGAGCTGTCATTATAGTGTAAATCATGATATGGTTTTGAGAACCTTTACCTCCAAAATAAGGGAGAGGTTCAACCTCCTGCTTGCTGCTGGATGTGGCCTGACATTAATACCACCAGAGGGTAATGGGGTTGACAAGCATAAGTATAAACATATGACTCATAATCCCTGTTATTTCCACCTTGAGTGGAACATAGCTACACCTCCTGGCGTGGATTGTTTTAACAGTGTGAGCCTGTTCTCTTGGCTTTGTTCAGAGGGATACTATAGCACGTAGATCGGACAGGGAATATGCGAAAAGGAGATGGCGCAGATATTGTAAATATCCTTGAATTGTTCTAAGGAAAAGTCATATCTGTGTTGGCCTGTCTTATCATCAGTCTCTTTGACAAAATGGAACTACACATATTCATCACTTTCTCTGCCTTACACCACAGTTTATCTGAGGGAAGCTGCATTTCCACAAAAGGACCCACAACTTCTAAACCAACTGCAGGCCCAGGAACTCAAAGGTTCCCTCAGACCAGTAGTTGTATCATTATTATACAACCATACACTAATTGTATACGTGTATAAGACCTGGATATTGTTGTCCATCCATCTGCCACATACTTTTTAAAAATCATGGCTAAAATAAAATGCTGTAAATGTTGAACAATCAGCTCTCTGTGATGACAGCCCCATCCCCAGATTTCCTGAACTATTAGAAAGTATAAACCCTGACCTTGGAGCTAAATTTAGACCTTCATTTTATTCCCTGTAGTAGAAAAGCAGCTACATATACATTCTATAAAAAGATACTTAATGATAAAGTCATGAACTTACACTCACCATCATCTAGGTAAGCCTGGTCCAAATTCTCCTCCTTGACCGTCACCCTCCTCTGTCCATCTCCGGGTGCGTCCATCTGCCCGGGACCGGGAGGAGCCCGGCCTTTCTGCTGTCCCTTCTGGACATAATTCTGCTGCTGTATCACGGTGGGATAGTGCTGGGTGTGTGTCGCTGCCGTCTGAGCCTGTGGGGGTGTGGGAGAGTGGGTGGCAGCCGCCTGTGGGGAGTAGCTGTCACAGTAGATAATCTGCTGGTTGTCAGGCTGAGGAGTAGTGAGAGTTTGAGGGTCTCCTGCCCGAAGCAGATGGTGATTAGTCGGGGAGAACTGGATGATAGAGGGGTGTTGTCCTACAGGTTGAGCAGGGGAACCAGTGTGGACCAGGACGGACCGATGGGGGTCAGGCATCATCCCTCCGGTCTGCTGATAAAGGCCAGGGCTGCCGCTCAGACTCTTTCCCCCGCGTGAATAAATGATGGCGGGGCTTTGCTGCTGGAAGCGTCCGTCCTGAACGGGGAGGCTGGAGCTGAGACGGGCCTGCTGGCAGGAGGCCATACCTGACACCAGGCCGTTGTCTGGGTGGAGGATAGTGCGTGGGCTAGAGTAGTACGAATGAGGGGAAATACCCAGGATCTGAGGCATGGCGAAACCCATGTGATCGGCCTCATACTCATCTATTGGCTCTGTCTTAATGGATGGAGCTGGAAGAGAAAAGATGCTCTGAATAGTCCGATTTATGACTTCTTAGATAGACAGATAGATAGACAGACAGACAGACAGACAGACAGACAGACAGACAGACAGACAGACAGACAGACAGACAGACAGACA
>JAPQRP010000028.1:8574402-8587455 GCA_037367295.1 Apogon hyalosoma
ATAGATAGATAGATAGATAGATAGATAGATAGATAGATAGATAGATAGATAGATTCATTCATTCATTCATTCATTCACTCATTCATTCATTCATTCATTCTTACATGCCAGTGGTGTGTAGGTGAAATGTTGCGGCTGGCTGCGCTTCCTTTTGCCATTAATGACATAGAAGTTGACTTTGACCGGGTGACAGATGGACGTTTCCCGGTAGGATGGCACCTCCACAAACAACATGTTCTGCAAGACAATGCACTATTATACGTCTGAAAAAAAAGTCTTGTGTTATTTCAGAATGAGCAAATAAGGAACGTTTACAGGTTTGGTGTGTATTACAGGTATTTCATGTCAAGGAGGCAATTATTTTGGGAAACTCTCTACTTACAGGTTGACTTTTGTCTTTGTCTACTGTTGCTTCCATATCCCATATTTGCTGTCCATCTGTTAAGACATAAACCAAACCCACAGGATTAATGTAAATATGTGAAGATGTAAAGATCATTTCAACTTTAGGCAAGTGTGCCTTGTACTTCCTGTACACTGGGTGTGCTGTTAATTTGTTTACAGGTTCATCTGTTTGTGATGTATAGAGACTGATTTTATTGGATTATTGTACTTACACTTAATTGTTTATGTAGATATTTAGTTGTTTTTGGTTGTAATAAATAATCCTGATAAATCTGATTCTGATTTTGATCCAACAGTCTAATATAAGAAGGGACAGGGTTGGTCAATAGTCAAACAAATTATGAATTATTCTCTTGTCGCAAGCTTGAATTCGTTTCTTCATGAGCTGAATGTACCAGGTGAATAAAGGTTACATAGATGCTCAGATACGTTTTGCTATTTCAATCTGATTTAAAATTATCAATGAAAGAGAAGGCCTTGTTGTTGATGTCTAATACAGTTCACAAAGACCAAAAATACATATTCACCCATGTTCCATTCATTCATGTATTCCCCCATTTTTATAAATGCATGGATGTGTTTCCCACGCATTCATCATGCATGAACAATAACACTTCAAGTTTTTTATAAAAGTATTACAGTGAAAGAAACTAACAGTGACATACACATTAAGACTGATTATGGTTTACATTTACTCTCAAAGTACGTCACACTCATTCAGGTTACATCGGAACTGACAGTTTGGAAAAACAGTTAAATATCCTTGTAAATGTAAGCTCCATATGCTCTAACACATGATACAACATGTGCTGCCGTGAGTTCTGTCTGAATGTTACTCTAGGTGGGAAACCCTCTGTCAAATTGCAGATTAAAAACACATGGCTTAAATGAGTCAGCAAGAGAAAGGGGGATTCCACACAACCTGCCAACTTTTTTTTTCTCTAAACGTTATTTTTATGATCAGCTTTCTCCACTCCTTTTACAAAACTTGATGACTACTGCTTTCTTGGCACTTGGATTTGTTTGCGTTTTGTTGCAAGTCTACTCTAAGGGATACCCCAATTTTTGTTCTTCCCCCCGGAGATAATTGTGAGCAGAGGAGGAAAGTAGGAGTCGGAGCAGGACTGACTTGGCCGGAGGACGCTTTCCTTCCCTCCCCGTCCAAGCAGCAGAACCGGGGCCGCTCCAGCCAGAGGCAGCTGTCTCTGATTCAGAGAGATTTCACAGCTGCACTGGTCCAGAACTTTGTGTCATAAAGAAACTCTCCAAAACAATGGCATTCCCTCTTTGTAAGATTTCTTTTTCCGTCTGTGTCTTACTATCCATTACTGTGGTGTGTCGTAACACAGCGGCAGGGAACCCCGAAGAAGGAAAAAAAAAAAGGAGCCAGGGCATGTTGGTCCAAGGTTTAGTTGAGTGCTTGCATTTTAAAAGCCAGGCACTCTGCTCTCAGACAGCAGTGGAGTCTGTGAGTCACGGTGTCGTAGTGAGAGGAAGAAGTATTTTAACATGACCATCCCCATACCACAGAACATTCGAGCAGAAGCTAGAAGTACACTGCTACAGCCCTGCTTTATGAGCGTTGCAATAGGGCCGACTCTATGACAATTCTATGACTGACCCTTGACCTCACACCAGTATGAAGTATCATGTGTAATGGTTTTATCACTTTATCACCAAATAAAGGGTAAAACATGTCAAGAAATATGTATAAAGGCGCTGAAACATACACTCTTTGTTCCATCCAGGATTAACAAGGTGCAACAAGAAAAAACCCTTGTCATGTGACATGTCAAACTATCAGTCACACAACAAAAGGTGATGATAAGAGATCATGCAAGTCAGTCAAAAATAAAAGGGCAGAAGGAAGTGAGGCACGGCAGTCTTATCATTTGGATCATGCAAATAGCTCATGCAAGGCATGGAGCTTCATCTATACAATGATAATGGTGAAACATGAAAGCCATGAACTTAAATGTTACACAGACCCAACTAGTTATGAGTCATTAGTTGTCACGGTGTTACCATGACTCCACTGTGTTAGCACCAAACTAGGGATAGAGATTCACTCATAGATTCAGGTTCCAGACAATCTGTCACTTTACAGTTTAGCTAAATGGAGTAAATTAGTAAAACTAATCTTTTTCAGACTGGAAAATGACTCTGGTGAGCAATGCCGGGGCTGTGGCTGTGGTAGCAAGACTCACCCTGAGTTTTCTCCATAAAAATGACCTTGGAATCAGAGCTGAAGTTCTGCCCAGTCAGGATCATCTGCTGGCCTCCGAGCACAGAACAGCTGTCCATATCCTGCTTCTCCACCATGGGAAGCTCATGAGCTGAACGCTGGGCTGCAGAGACACACAGAAGGGCGGTGAGTTACATTTACTGTCCCTCTGAAGTTACACTGTTCAGTCATAATACACAGAAGAATGAGGGAGGAACAGTTTTGAAGCCCTCCACCTCCACCAACCCACATCCACAGCTATCACTGCTTGTTGACCTCTCCTCATGTAATGTTTCATTCCACACTGAACACTATAAAAACATGAAATGAATCTATTGAATGTAAGGCCAAGCTGTCAGCTGCAACTGGTCTGTTCATACATGGACGTAGTTTTCAATTAAACTTTATATGTCCAAAAGACAAAGAAGAGTAGCTCATTAAATTGAAATTAGTAATAATGAATGAATGAATTATTTATTTATTTTTAAAATGGGACAGTTTGTATTAATGAACATTTACACATAAATACAAGAGATTATAACCATACAGCTAATTTCCATCTCGAGTTTCAGTGGCAGGTACAATAAAAAAAAAAAAAACAGCTTATAAATAACATAATACCATAACTGAGGTAAGACGTACAAAAAGAAAAACATGCAACAACACATAGTGCACACAAATAGACAAAAACAGGGACCAAGGCAAACCACCAAGCAAAAACTGATTACGGTTTGCACATTAATTCTATTATAAATATCCCATTGTTGCCATTAAACATGTTTATAATGATAACATTAACTAAACTGCAAATTAAAATCAATAGTATGAATTGAAACCACAGATTTGGTGATTATGATCATATAACACATTATAAAGATATCTAATCTGTAAATAGACTGATATGACAATAATAAGTCAGGAAGCTGCCATGTGCAGCTGTATTGATTTCTCACAAAAGCACGAATACCTGTTACCAAGAAATGACTGCACGGTGCAATGAAGAGGTGATGCTGAGTCATTCAACTATCTCACCCCAGTCTTTCACTTTTAATAAGCAGTCATGTTAAGTAACAACTTGGGAGAAGAAACAAAAGTGCAAAGTTTCTATTTCAGATGGCTTGAATGCAACTTACGGACATACTGTATTTACAAAATGGGACAAATAATAGAAAAGCCTGACTGTCTCATACGCATTCAAGAATGTGTCAAAATAGGTTTATTTTTATGTATGTATTAGTGCACACCTTCCTAATCTCCATCTGTGTTAAGGGTTTCTCAGTGATCGGTGGCACATCTGAAACTCCATGATCACTGATGCAAGCTGAGGTGTCGACAAACAGCCCGCGTGACCTTTGAACAGGTTTATTTGCCCTACTACACAGCGAAGCTGATAAAACAAAGAGGATGACATCAACAGGGGCCCCCGACTCCTAAAACACACCATCACTGACACTCTGCTTGTCAACAGGCCTGACAGATGTAATATGTAGGTAAGCAAATTTATGCTTGATTGGGTTTACAGCGAAGGCAATTGTTCTGAGGTTCATCTTACGACAGACAGGCCCTTTTTGTATTGGGGCGACAGATGGGAAATGACGACTGATGATTATAAACTGATATCATATTCTGTGTAATGTTTTTTTTTTTATATATAATGACAGGAGCATATTGTATGCACCCGCTGTCACACTGATATGATGAATGTTCTATCGTGACCAGGGTGTTGGTTAAACCAGATAAATGGCCCTCTTGTTTGGGTTTAGATTACACCCCGTGCTTTAATAACACTATGTACACATGCACTGATGTTCCCAAACACAGACTTTACTACAGCGCACATACAAACAGGTACACAAACACTGAAAAATGCAGCGCCCACCTACTGGATGGAAGCCCTGCTAGTATAAGGCCGTCTTTGTGCGACAGCCTGTGGACTATCAGATCAGCTCCAGCTCATTTGAATACGGCTCCCTTTTTTACAATGTTTATTTTGTATTAAGTTTTGTTAACTGATGGAAACTTCAGCAGTTTAACCTCGACGGGAAGCACACATGAAGAATTCACAAAGCGCACACTGTGTCAGGAATTACACCCATTCTTAAAGATACAGCTCAATGAGGGGACGGTGAGGGTGTTTTGATGTGTAGCTTACAGCATTCAATGGGATGTGAGGCCACTTGGAGAGAGACGTGCTGTCCTCCAGGCTGAGGTATATGCACACGAAACACTAGACGGACGCGAGTGTTTTTCCGGCCGACGTCTGTCTCGCCCTTTCTCAGCTCAATGTCAGCGTTCCTCAGCTTCAGGATCCCAGCGCAGTCAATTCTGTGACATAGAATAAATATATAATCAGTGATCAGCATAGAAAAAGTACTGTATGTTTAAGAAAACAGCTTTTTACTTTAACAGACAAAGATGGAGTGTGTGTTTCCACCCGGCTGAGAAAAGCCACATGACAGCTATTTGGCTACACCCACTACCTCACATAAAAACTACATAATGTAACATGTAAATCTCCATGTGTAGGAGGTCATGCTGGATGAATCAGACTCAGGATTTTTACCCAGAAAACGGTGGTTCGATTGATGTGTGAAAGGACTTCTATTTCTGTGTGAAGGTACTTGGTTTGGTAAACACAGACCATAACACATTGTTAACCACATATTAATAAGATGAACATTTCATACGGTAGTCTTCAACACCCAGCTGTGGTGAATAGAATCTACATTAAAATACACTAAATGAGTTCTCACATTGCTTTCATGTTGTTCTTTGGCTCTAGTGGGATCTCCAGGACTTTGGTGCCGTGGATAATCTTCTCGTAGCTGGTGGTTGTGACTGTTTTGCCAGTGATGCGATGGACTTGATAGAAGGCGTGGGGTTTTAGGATGCGCTCATCTGCCGTACCAATGAATATCTGCAGGCCGAGTGGGTCCTTGCCTCTGTAGCCATGTAACTGCAGACAGAAATACACCATAAATGGACTTTTTAAAAAATCTTCTTTACATAAACTCCCTACTGCTGGAACAACAGAAGATATGAAGGAGGTATTAACAGCACTGGTTGTGCTTCTCCATATCCTCCTATTCAAACTTTGCTTTTCCAGATGTTGCTCCCCCCAGAGGTGGGTAATCCGTGTCAGACCCATGTGTAAGAGCATGAGTCTTCTTTTTGCAGCCTTGAATGAAAGCCAGCAGAAAACTCACATCCTACAACCTTGCACAAGCTCTTTCATAAGTATCAAATACATTAAACATGGGTCCTGTCTCTCATTGAAATGCTTTTGGCATGAGAAAGAGTGAAGAAATCATACTAATTAGATGTCAGAAATAAAAGGCAGGTGGAGGTGAAACTGCAGAAAGAGAGCGAGAAAAGCTACATTTAACCTGAGACCGCCTACTGAGGAAACCTGCAAAAACCACAAAGCATCAACATGCATCTAAACGCTGTTTTTGTGCAAACAGCGTAGTGCATCACTTTTATCAAAGAATATTACTAGAGTGATGGAACAAACACTGAACATAACAGCATTTTCAACTGACCTCAACATAAAATAAAGATTTGGGTTAATTTAAAATGTGTTGCGGTGCTTGGTTTGATCTGAATGTCTGGCCTAAAAAGTTCCTTTTATTTGTGGTATGAGGAAAAACTGTGCATTTATCAGGCTGTAAAAATGATTATTGCCATTCATGTAACATCCCAGCAGCTGCTTAGTGTGAGCAGAAACTATGGCAACATGAATGAGCATGCTACCTCCATGTCCAGGTAACTAACAAAGCAAGTGAAACAGAGGAAGCTCACTGCAAACAGTCACCAGGCCATGTGAGCAGTCGGCCCGTTGTCATGGCAGTGGCAGGAGCAGTGAGTCATGTCAGAGTGCGGCGTAGGAAAAGTAAAGTGGACGCTACGAGGCTCAGAGAGAGAAACAGGGAATGGGAGAGTGTAGAGGAAAGAAGGAGGGGAAAACAGAGCAGAGGAGGAGTAGAGGAAGAGAAAGGCGAGGTGAAGGAGTGCAGTTGTGGCCAGTCAGGCCTGACCATCTGATTGGCCTGGCAAACCAGGCAGAACTGACCTCAGGGTGAGGCCTTTGGGGATGGGCAGAAAACGGAAAAGAATCAAGAAATGCTTTATTTCCACTAAGTCCCTACTGCTGCCTGCAAAAACGGCTTTAACAAGTTACCACAGTAACACAAAGAAAAGGAAGTCAGATCTGCTCCTGGACAATACAGTCAGCTGTAATTGTGTCACTGCTCATTTTACCACGCTGAGCTTCAACTCCAAGTGAAAGAAATATCATCAGCTATTTTCTTCCTGCAGTGTGCAATTATTTTAACCACACAGACAGGCTTTTACTATTAAATATTTTCTTTGCACATGTCGAGTATTACAAGTCGGCTTCCTAGTACGAGACCCAAAACAGTCAACACACCAGTGTGTAAGAGGAAGTGAGGGACAATATGACCACTGATCTGTTTGTGCGGTTAAAACCACGGGGGTGAGGGCACATCACAGTAGACTATACTAAGCAGGACGAAGAGAAGAAAGTTAAAAAGAAAAAAATCACAGTTACAGTATGTTGTTCACTGACCTGGGTTAAATACTGAGGTGACACCGTGGTTTTCATGTGTCATATGTCTGGTGTTAAAACATGCTTTATTTGTTTCAGAAAGTGAGATGTGGGTAAGATGTGTGCCAGAGGACTAATTCATGTTGAATTATTTTCATACCACTGGCCCTGGGCAACAACATAACCAGATGCATAATGAATAGGAAATACTCTAGGCAAATCCTGAATACAGAATACTGGACAGCATGTCGGTTTATGTGCCAAATATTATAACTTTATACTGATCACATTAATGTAAAGTCACAAATTCAGTTAAGCAGCAAGGGATCATGGGAGTTATTAATGACATGACTCCAGCAGTAATTACATTTAAACATTAAGTAATAAATGAAAATCATAAAAAAAATATTCTGTTTAGTGACATTAGTGCATCAGAATATACTGACATGAAGGCCTCATATATTGTAATATAACCATGAAAACACAGGAACAGGTGATGATTAAAAAACAATAATAATTCTGGAATCAATAAAGGCTAAGAATGAATAATCTAAATTTAAGAATTAAAAAGGAATTACCCTCAGAACATGGGTTATCATTATGATAAAAGTGTATTCATGTAATGTACTTTCAATTTAATGAAAGTGAGGCACAAAATGTTAAATGTTAGCACTAATGCACATGTAATTTGATATGATATGATATGATATGATGCCTTTGACTGGAGACCAAATGAATTCAGAAATTACATTGACCATGTCATATAATGTGGATTAACACGTTACATATGGTTTACAACACAGACCCAGGTGTTTTCACACATTTTAGTGTGAAAATGTGACATATTATGTTTTGGTCATACCTGCACAACAGGATGTCCTCCTGTGGGGGCTTTGACTGCACCCCTGCTCCCCTCTGTCTCATAGTGAGCTCTGTGATGTGGCTTCGGCTGCACTTCAATGTGGAGCTCATACTGGTCTGTCCGGCTGGGAATCGGCCATTCTAATGGAGGGAGAGACGCCACAGGGATGCTGTGGAATATGAAGAAAAAGAGGACATAAACCATCAGTATATACTTGAAGTATGAGTAGACTGTCTTTTAGAGAGACTGAAATGTGTTCAGTGAGCTTTGGTCTTACTGCCAGTTTACCTGCAAATGCTGGAAACTAGTGGCTTGGACCAGATTGGAGGGATGACAAAGAAAGGCTCTGCAGGAGCTTTGGTTTTTATGTCCTGGTCACATGGTACCAGGAAGTTTGGTTCTCCGTTGTTCTCTGGGTACAGAGTGTAAACCTGGTTGGATGTTTTGACTATTTTTGTGGGCATCAGTCCAGGCTGCCCGGTGCCAAAACCATTCATAGCATCAGCCAGGCTGCTGTGGGTATAGTGGGCGCCCACTATGTTGTGATCGTCATGGCTGCTGTGGGGCGAAGGACTACGGGAGCGGTGCCCTGGGACGAGCCCTGGGTTCCTGTACATGTCGTAGGTGCGTTTGCCCTGAGGGGAGGTGGAGCGGGAGCCGGGCCTGGGGGAGGGTGAGCGGGCTCCCAGGCAGCCGTCCTCTGTTAGGCTGGTGCGAGGAGAGGTGCCCGGAGAGGTGCGAGGGGAGCCAGTGTGGATGTTCTGTATGCGAGGGCAAAGGTCACCGGGGTTCTGTCCACTGCTGGGGGACACACAAGGAGACGCCCAGGGTGAGTAGCTCTCCGAGTGCCAGCTGGTGGATGAGTTGCTGCTGGCTGGACTCAAGCACTGCGGTTCACGGTAGGCAAGGTTGTCATGGCCGGGTACGGTGAGAGTGGGTCTGGGGCTAAGGTTCTGGTGGTGGTTGTGCAGGGAGTCACGGCCATGGCTGTAGTGCTCACGTGAGGGGGTGATTTCAATCCGTGGGCTCAGGGCCAGGCCCGTGGGCCGGGTGCTGTCCAGGTAGCCTCTGGCCTCCTGGTGCTCGTATCCTGAGAGAACCTCAGTGTTGTGTTCGGTGTAGGGGGGACTGCAGGACTTGATGCCGTAAGGGGAAGTTTCCTCCAGAGGGAAAGGCTGTGCCGACTCAGCGCTGAGGACTTTGTGTGGTTCAAGGTTTGGCTCATCTACAGGGAACAGAAGGTAGAGACAAATGAAAACACACATATATGAAAAAAAAATTGCCATGAGGTGCATGAAATTTGCAATAATAATGTAAAAGTATCCCTGTAATGTTAATGTGCACCTGCAAAGCTCTTGGGTTTAAAGTGAGGAAATGCCTCTTCATGATGGCATTCTTTAACAAAATCCAGCCCTATTGAAAACCCAGGTCAATTTTACTTCCTCTTTATTTATTCCACTCAAATGAACAAACCTTTCAGCCCATTTATTAATTTGGAGCAAAAAATAAATGAAGAAAGTAATAGCAGTGAACTCAAGTTGGCAAAAAGCCTCGGACAAACCTTGATTTCCCCCAGCAAAGTCGTTGCAAGGTGGCTCATATTCAAACAAGTACTCAAACTGCAAATCCTCATCAGAACAGTTGACTCGACTGAGCTCTTCCTCCAAGTCTTTATCGTTGTAAAAGGAGGTCATCGGTCTAATCTTTTGTCTCCCTAACAGCTCCAGACGAAGGGACAGAGACGGTCGGCTGAGGTGTTGCGGCGTTGATGTGGATTTAGGGAACCTGTTCAAGTGTCAAATGATGCATCGGTGAGCTGCGAGGGCTGAAGCGCACAAGTTTCCTGTTCGAGCTCACCGCGGTTATTTTCAGATGAAGGCGGGTCTATTTTCACACTGAATGCAGAATTTTCGAGTTCATCTCCGAGTCTAGATCCGCCTCTCTGTTTGTTGATGCGCCACAGGTTAAAAAGCAGATGCGGACTGGGAAGTGATGAGTTGAGAGCCCCATTCAGACAGATTCTGGGCTGTCCTGTCAGACTGTGCAGCCTGGTGCTGCCCCCGGGTGTTTGACATGATGCAGTGACGCATCAGGGTGCTGACTGTCCTCAAACCTGTTCAGTAGTTATTTGACAGGCTACATCTAATTATAATAAAGAAGGGAGTGGTGGCTGTCATTTCAGGTTTGCACGTACAGGTAGCTTATGTAAGCGCATTTACGCACAGCATATTAAACTGCGTTACGCATTATGATTCCCTTTGTAGCCAGAATGTCTGAAGGGACAAGATTTCACTATATCAGCCAATATGTTAATCAGCTTCTTTTTTTTTTTTTTTACACTCACTGCAAATGTACTCGTAGGGAGTCCCGAGGGGTTCCCCAGCTTTACGCACGAACCAACACAAATTGCATTGCGTTCCTTCCAGTTGTAACTACTACACCGTGCGCTAAGTCAGCAAAACTGGCAAACACGCACGGAATAATACATTTTTGATCTTTTACTGGTCTCTTATAGTTGATTCTTCAATAAGTAATGGGAGAATTGTACATATGAAACTTAAAGGAATCAGAACGACGCCAGAAGTGGCAGGATTTTAATTAAAAAAAAAAAAAAAAGTGCCATAAGTCTATTTTATGCAACAGACATGCGCGAAAATGTTGAGAAAGCATCACTCGCTGGGTATGGCTTTAAAACAAACTGGTGTAAATGTAAGGGTAGCTGCAATTTTTACATTTCATGTAGATTTATATAACTCATTAAGACTATAGAAGTAATAGAAACTTTATTTTATAGTCTCACAAGTCTAATCACACTATTATGCATCTGTCTCTGTTACTTGGTGACTAAGTTCAGTTTATTTTATTTGTCACTTTACTAGCTCAAACTCACTTTCTTAAGCTGCTGCAGCTTCTACACTCCGTACATGTTTCCCTGTGATGCCAAGGCACGCGTTGTGCGCTGTTGGGCTAAAGCGCAGCACCCTGTCTCTACCCAAACACCAACATCTCTGACAGAATAACTGACAGCAGGCCTAAAATAACTTAATCAATTGAAAATCAAATGGGTTGATTACCAGATAATCACAACACTTCAGCAGTACCTTGATCCATGGACCTCATGGTGTGGTACTGTGCCAGCCTCCAAGTCTCTCTAAACATCTGGAGAAAAAAGTGAAAAAGCAAATAAAAAAAAAATAAATAAATAAAAACAGAAGAAAAATTATTCTCCTCTGACAATCATAGCAGAAGAGACTCTCTTCGGTAAAAAATGGTGAAACGAGACAAAATGGGAAAAAGTTTCAAAAAGTTGAAGAGTACGACACAGCTGCGACGCGCAAACTCCCTTTCTGTTCAAAAACATGCAGTCGTATCAGCTTCACCAAAGGTTCTGGTATGAAGTCTCCCTTCCTAGAGCTCTATAAGGATTACTTAAGTATCAAGAGCGGCTTCCTTCCCCGCTCTGGGTGTTTATAATGGTCCAATGCTGTAAAATAACGGGATTCCCTCAGTGTTTCCTCCTGTTTGTGCGCCTTTGCCATGGAAACCTGGAGCCGGTCCATGTTGGAGACTCTGGGCTTTCCTGCAAAGCCCCACACTCAGGAATCCATGACGTCTCCAGCTCCTGCGCCAAAGCATTTCTGCGGCTTCTCTCAGACAGTAGCACACAAGAACTTCATTGTGGGACACTGTAGGAGAGGGAGAGAAAAAATGAAAAATTGTACAAGTCTGATTACAGTATACACCATGAAATTTACTTAACACAGTTTACCAGACTCTTCTGTCTAGAAATCCAGTCTTTCTTTGGATTTGTAACATGGTTTTAGAAAAGACAGCACTAAAAACGTAGTCTTCAGCTGAACATCATTCAACATTTTCTGTTTGTGAACAGCGAGTATAGAGAATTCCATTGTCCCCAATGAGAGAAGCCACTATCTACTTCCTAATGGAAATCTGCTGCATCTTTCTCATTTGATTTTGATATGGAAAAAATGCTTAGCAACCACTGTATGAGTCCAACAGCCATGAGAACATGTTCATAGTGAAAAAGGACATCTATAGGTACTTGAATCCCAAAAAAGTAGATAAATGAATGAATGAATCCCTCCTATAGTAAATGTCTCCTGTGTTTGCCGGTGAATTCAAAATCTAAACTGTGCACACATTTTGCCAACTATATTCTTAACAGTATCATGATATACGAAGGAAAACCACAACCTATTCTAACCTCTGCTGAAGTTATCATGAGTCAAGACATGACACAGGAGCTTATCAAAGTGCTCATACTCACAGAATGACATGAACTTAACATACCCAAAGAATGTGAGTAAAACATGACCGGTACTAAACTGAGCTTAAATCTGATCCACCAGGCAAAGACTTAGTTGGACAATGGCCTCTTACAAAAAGCAATAAAGAGATGTTTAATCAGGTAAACGGTCATGAATATAAATCCCAATAAATCCCAAAAGTCATGAAAGAAATCCAAGAAACCTTTTTTTTTTTTTTTTTTAACATCACATTTTTTGCAAGAGAGGAATAAAACATCTTGAAGAATCTATGTAATTAATTCTGTTTTTGTTCCTAATGTTCCTTTTACGCCATATATTTATTGTGAAATGCTGGATAGTTTTGGCTTTTCAGACTCCAAAAATTTAAGACATTTATGAATAAACTGCTCAGACTTCATAAATATTCTTGTTTGTTCACTTATTCCCCATTAGCTTTGCATAGCAGCAGCTATTCTTCTGGGATCATAAATAATACACTATATCAAAACACAAAAGACAATAGATGAGGATCAAACAGGTTAACCCTTTATAGGGTGCACATTGAAATACTCTGAAATTCAAAATTTCAACCTTAGTGTGTCATTGGACATTGCCATTTACCTTCTCTTGCCATAAAATATCCAAGCAGAACTTGCTAAAAAGTAAACACATGCAATAAAACAACTGTTATATGGTCATAAACTGACAAAAATCACTCATATTCACT
>JAPQRP010000028.1:8596835-8661835 GCA_037367295.1 Apogon hyalosoma
GTTGATTTATTATAAGCATTTATAAAAACCAATAAAAGAACATTAATATCAATAAAAAACATAATTTAAAATATCCCCATAAAATTTAAATCATGTAACTCAAACACACATCGAATAAAACATGGGTAAGAAAGAAAAAAAGTTTAAATTTTATCTGAAATTTTATTTAGTTTTAGTTTGTGTTACATTGTTTATTGTAAAAATAAATAAATCAAAACTTTAATATTTGCTTCAGTTAACCCTTAATAATAAAACATCAGCAACCAAAAGCATCTACTGATCTAAAATGTTTAATAACTTCTGAACCACTGATCCTATCAATATATATAAATAATTCAGGGAAAATGCTGTTTCTCAGCTTTTCATAGTCATCAGATATGACCTAGTTCAGAGACTCCAGAGAACAGGGACACACCATAATCTTATAAATACTTTGCTGAAAAAGTCACTTTTTCTTCAGTTTTCTCTGTTTTTGATGTAATAACATTTGTATTTCCTCTGAGCTTTTATGAGCATCTACATAATCAGGGAGTTGAATATGGGAAACAACCTGATTTTCACTGAAAAATGCAAAATCCAAAGGAAAATGTTACAATAAATGGTAATAAATCACCTAAGAAAAGTTAAATATAGAGGGAAGTCGCCACAAAAATAGTTGTAGCTTTTTAAGGGATAACAAAATAATTTCTCTACTAACTTTTGTTTATGCCTTAATTTTAGTTACCTATGATGACCCAAAGTGGTTTCTGGAAACAGACCAATAAAATGTGTTGTTCAAGCATCAGCAGAACAGCCCGTTAAGTCTATTCCAGTCTGACATCAAGAGGGAGGAACAGTGTCAAAAAAAAAAAGAGTACACTTGACCACATGCCAGTCATGATCGCCGGTGGTCAAGATCGTAGGCTGAAAATGGAACTCCACGCCCCACATAAAGCTGAAAATAAAGACTCGGAAAGCTCCGGTTAGAGTGCTCTGTATGTCACATGTCTAAATATGGCACAGCTAAATCTATTTTTTAGACAGTACAAGTAAATAAACCTTCAATAGCCTGGTAACACGTAGGCTGTAATGAGGGTAACACAAACCCCAACAATGCTCTTCATGTTGTTTATGTTTCAGAATAATGGTGAAAGTGTTCTTATTTAACTCTGGGGACAACAGTATTTCTTTGGACAGTTCTTTCGACCAAATACCCTATTTGGTCTATAAACATAACATCCCTGGCAGCCGGTGGTAACAGGAAAGTTACATGACAGTTGGCATTTCCTCTTTGATGCTAGGATATTCCTGAGCCACGTCCACATCAGGACAATTTGTCACTGCGCTGACCTTTAACCTTCCTAATATCCAGCACACCCCAGCTTATTGTACACTAGAGGCATTATATGAATGAGCAGGTCTCCCTTACTGTGGAATGATGACGTACTATTTCAAGGTCGTCCAAAGCACAACAACATCAATCAAGCTACAGTGAAACGAACGAGGAATGCATCTGTTTTCTAGTCTTTATGAAACACAATGCAGCAGACTCCGAGTCAGCTTAATGCGGTTGCAATATGTGTTTTGCGTGCATGTGTTTGGGCTCGCTCACCTATGAACTCATGCAGGAAGACGAGCGAGGCGATGTAGCAGGCCAAGCTCAGCAGCTCGGCGACTATTATGAGCCAGTGCCACGTCTGAATGGTCAGGGCCACCATCAGCAGCTCGGTCAGGATCAGAGAGGTGAAGGAAATGGCCACGATGTGCACAAACTCCGAGTCGAAGAGCAGCAGCGCTCCGTACATGATGATGCTTCCTATAAATGAAAAAGACCACAACCTGAGACTGAGATCTACCCTATACAAAACAACTTTAAAAGGAACTCAAATATTTGATTAAGGTTGGACCTGGATGATACAGAGAAAAACAGAAATCTGAGTTTTTTGGTATTCACAAGTGACTGGATGATTCACAAATCAATAATAAAAACTTTTTCCTTTAAATGTTCTAAGTGAGTTCATGCTTTGGTTTCAGGTGCACTTACAGGCTTTTGGTGTTTGTTTTTTGTACATATATAATGGAAAAATACAGTGTTAGGCTAAGAATTTTTCTATCAATATAACTCTACGAGACTTTTTACAAACTTTACAAGGCACTCTAGCGCTGTTCTGTGTAAAACCAAACTATTTCCACATCATGGAGGTAATGATTTTTGGATATGACATCAGGCTGTTTTTATATTTCTATAGGCTTGTAGAGTACATAGATTCATATAGATCTTTACATGTGTGTATTAATATGAGTATGCGTATATATACAGTGTATGTATATAGATTTTATTTTTTTTTCAAATCACAGCAGTTTAATGCAACTCTGTACATTTTTAATTACTTAATTTCAGTGGGCTTTTTTATTTGTTTTAACTATGTATTCCATGTTTTTCGTAATTTTTCTCTCCATGTCCAGTATCTCTTAATTGAATTTGTGTCACTGGTAGAAACACTGGGTAAATTTCCCTACATCAACAAGTGAATCTTGGCTACTTTTTTTTTGCTTTTATTTCATTGTGTTCTGTGACCATTATTCAAATTCACTGTTAACTGATAAAGCACCTACATGCCGGCGTCTCCAGGTGATTGTGTATGTTACTATTGTAATTACAGCCAACTGCTGGTGCTGGTGTTTAACTGCAGAGGAAGTTCTAATCTTGATTTAGCAATTCAGGCATTGTTCAAAACACAAAAACCTGTATTAATCTTTTATTCTGTATTAAATACAGACTGTACAGACTGAAAAGTCATTTGAGGCAAATCTGTCATTTATCATATTAGACAATATAAATAAAACCGAATTGAAAAATGTACTTGACATATTTCCCAGCCCTACATGAGGTGATCTGGCATTTAGGTTAACAAAGAAATGATTCACACACAGAAATCACCCTCCTCACTTTAGCAGACACATCATTTTTCTCCTGATATATCCCTGTATATTTCTGAGCCACCGTCTTCACTATACACCAAAACTCACAGTGGAGAACAAAGTGATAAAAGCAATAGCAACAAACAGGGCAGATGTGGGGAAACTAGAAGCATTTAAGATCAACAATTAAACAGTCCACTCATGTTTAGACAGAAACAGATAAAAGGTTTCAGGGCGTAGCTCAAGATGCCCCTGCAGATGCCTTTTCACAGTAAATGGCCCGTGTCGGAAAGTTACCTCAGGTTTCATCTTTGACAAACGGCATTAACATAAATAAACTAAGAAGAAAGCATGTGGGCTGACAAGGAGTAATACATCTCAAAGACTAAACTGTGTTTGAGAGGGAGTGATTTGTGATAATGGCCAGATAAAACATTAGATTTTCAGCTGGTCTGAGTCTGACCTGATGTCTTTTGCATTTATATACAATTATAAAAATCACACTGTGTGAAATAGCCTTCGCATGACTGGGTCTGTGTATATACAGTAAAGCGCCTTTAAACAGTACTCTGCGTCTTTTTTTATGTGTATGTATTGCTCATAGCAGCAGGTTTATATGATTTCTTTCTTACCTTGGTAGATACTTATTAGAACCCATATTAGAAATGTCTTGAACGATAGTGGCCGACCCTGTGAGCAGAGAACATATTTGTCATTTATGTGTTTAAGTGTTAAGTGTAGTATAGAGATTTAATAAATATGTACCTTCAGAAGATCTTTGTATAACTCTGGATATAACATGGCAACCTCTGACTTAACGTCTTTGTCCAACACCAATGAGAAGACAGGGAACATGGTGTAGATCGTAGAGTAGCTGAAACAGACAACATCAGTGTCAGTTTAGTTGGCTCCACAGTGGTGAACATGCTACACATGAAAATGGCACATAGGCAAGAAACATCTCATTGTTCAACTCAGCAGTGAAATGGATTAGTCTATTTCTCAATACTTTCATATTTTCCCCTTCTTACATTTCAACAAGATTTAACACAGAGGAAATGCCAAAGAAACAAGGCAGCCAAATGCTCTCTTGATAAGTCATCACAATTCAGAGTGTGTGTCTCACCCGATAATCAGGAATCCTTGGTAGAGTGGGACTGAAGCAAAGAAGAAAACAGAGGAGAAAACCGCCTAGGAGAAGAAGATAAGAACGGTTTCATATGAGTATAATGGCAGCATTACAGAAGATAATTAAATAAATCAAGCGCATCACCTTTATCACATCCACCATTTACTGTTTTTAATTAAAGACATGCTATCAATTTAGTGGGCAATGCACAAAACACGTGTGTAACTCCCACACATGGAACTCCATGCCACAACTCTCACTCTGAAGCAGCATGACTGCTACAGACAGTTAACATTCACTGACTAGTGTGTCAGTGCTAGTACGTAATTCACACTATGAATAACGCAAATACTGAGTGATGGACTGGTCAGCCTGCCCTCCTGGTTGCCCCAAACCAGACAGGTCAAAGCAGTGGCTGTGGCTGGTGTTAATGTGAGACATGTGGAGGAGGGCCTCCTTAAAACCCCAAAGTCCATGATGCAGTGAGTCATGGGTTTCCCTCCATGTGCGGGGGCTGATGTTGGCCTGGGACATGGGAACTGGATTGGGGACTGTGTCGAGTGCGGGGGAGGCTCATAAGGGCATCAGGGGCCCAGACTTCTGAGTCACCATGGCCCCACCCTTTCATGACCAGCCCTGAGTCCTCTCCCTGTCACCCCTAATCATTTCTTCATTGCATACATCTTGTAGGTGTTGTGGATAAACTATGCCCAGTTTAAAACATATTACAACATATCAAACGTTTGAGATCACAAATAAAGTTTAAATACACCTTATAAACACAGATAGTATAATATCAGATGTGTACTCTACCTGCATGGTGCTGATGCACAAACTTCTGTGGATGACAAACTGGCTGAGGGCTGCAGACCTCTTGTAGCTGTTCCGACCGTGGACCATGAGGAGACGACCTAAATGTTTGAACTGAGTCACAGAGAAGTCGGCAGCCAGCGACGCCTGCTTTCCCTCCTGAGAAACGCACAGCACAGAGGCTAGTGAAGGCAAGCTACAAGACATTTCTGCCAACCTGGAGGTACTTATTATAAACAGAGTGTTGTGAAAGAAATACATAGTAGCTCCCTTATTTGGATGTTCAACAATCAAACTTAAATCCGCTATATGTAGTATTTCTACTTTAAAATGTTAAAAAAAATTGTACCTAAAATTTGCATTAGTGTTTAGAATAAAGACCTTTGCAGTTATGCCACAAACACCAATGTATTGGATTGTACACGATTACACAATTGCACCATCAGATTTATGTGACCAGTAGAGGAAGTAGTGAGTCACTCTGTCACTCTCCCACTGTCAGGAAAGAAGTTATAGTTATTATATGATTTAATTATCTTTAAGTTGGCCATTTGTTGATCTATGATTTAGACTAAACTGTGACAGCAGTTCACCGATTCCAAACAGATCTTTAGTGCAGCTATTGACAACACAAACCATACAGAAAACAGAGGTGGTTTTACTATGTCTGATTTCCTTTTAAAAACAGACCTTAAAAAAGATAATAGAGCTATAATGTAAACTATCAGCAGATAAAGCACGACAGTTATAAGACAACTTCACCAGCTATTTTTGTATAAAGAAGAAACCTTGGTGATACCATAATACAGATATTGGTAAACAATGTGCTTTATACTTTTTTCAGTGAGTGATACAGTCCGTGGATACATAGTGTTGATTTGTTAGTGGGTTTGGTAATAGTCATTGTTTTCTAGATAGATAGATAGAAAGCTTTATTTGTCATTTCTCACATGGTATTACAGAAATACACAGGTTGAAACGAAATACTGTTTCTCACTAGTACCTGATAGTGCAAACAGTGCAGTTAAAAAGACAGTTTAAAAAAGAGAGCAATAAAAATATAAACGAGTGGTGACAGGCACAACAAACCCCGCCCTTCGCACGTATTGTAACTTATTTTGGCATTGATCCACCTGATGTCATCATGTCTATGGGTGTGCTGATGTCAGCAAATCAACTGCCTCTATATATGTGCCAAGTTTGAAGTAAATTGAAAAAAATTTGATGTTTTTATAGACATTTGAAATTTTGCCCATTATTAGTAAATTGGAGGAAAAAAAAAAGATTAAAAAAAAAAATCATAAATAATTTGAACTTTGACCAACTTTTCCCAAAATGTAATCATACCTATTCTGGGTCACTGGTAATCTATAAACCAAATTTGATATGAATTCAACCAATAATTTTGCTACTACAGACATTTGAAATTTCACCCCTTATAAGTAAATGGGGGAAAAAAGATTTAGAAAATCCATTAAAAATTTTAACTTTGACCTACTGTTCCCAAAATGTAATGAGATCTATTCTGGGTCACAGGTGATCTACAAACCAAATTTGGTATGAACTCACCCAAACAGTTTTGCTGCTAGTGTTAAAAAACAAACAAACATACATACAAACTGAACCAAAAACAATACCCCTTACCTCCCCTTTGGGGGGGTGGGGTAATAAAGATAAAAACCACACAGTGATTATAATTTACAAAGTGTAACATCATTCTCACAAAATGAGCAGTAGTCCTCTCATGGAGAGAGTTGAATATGGATGCGTGTTCTGTGTCTGAGGATTGAAAAGGGGGCACAGTTCGTTTGTGAAATTCTCAGTGACATGGATGGAGGGGGGTCTGTTGAGAGTTGAGAGCAGTATGGGTGTGTGTAAGGATGGGGAGAGGGCACAGTCCATTTCTCAGTCTTACATCTTGTGCAAAGAAGCTGTTCTGGTACGTGACTTCCCCCTGTTGTTGTGAGTTTGGAATATCAACACTACATATAAGCTCTTTAATTACGACCAACTGCTAACATAGCTGTAGTTGAAATCAATAATCTTTCAGGTATCTGGTTCGTAGACTCATTAAAATATAAAAATACAAAAACTGTCATTAGTCCAAGTTTCACCATGCAGTTGTGCATGTATGTCCATGCATGTTGTTCTGCATGCATTAGTTATATTTCATTGTATATTCTGGTGTATGTATGTAGTATTCAATGTATTGTGCTACTGACATGGAGAACTTAAATGTAAAATTCATGAGAACAAGAGGCAGACTGATGACAGACTTCGACACAGATACAAAAGCATCCTGTCCTTTTTTTTTCCCCCTCTTCACACACACAAAGAAGGAAAGAGGAATCATCTGTGCAACTGTCCCTCTACTTCTCTGAGAGAGATCTTGACAGGAAACACAAAGTGAAAATCTGTGAGAGCAGCACGTCAATGTGAGGCGATGAGATTGGAGAGAGTCTTACTTTTCCCTCCACTCCCACGCCACAGTCGGCTTCCTGGATCATGCTGACATCGTTTCCTCCATCCCCTATGAGAAAACAAAAGCCATGGAGGTGTCAGTATTCACATCAGTGACTCACCAATAAAGACACGTAGCGAGATTATTGTGTATTATTGTGCGCATGGATTTGCCGAGACACTCCCTTATTTTGGCCTGATTAATAGATCAAAACAGGATCCAAAGAAATGTCATCTTGGAATTAAGCAGATAACAGAAAAGTGATGTTAGTGGGGTGTCATAACTGAAATTCTTATCTAAAGTTACATGTACTCATTTATTTCTGATATCATGATATCACTAGTGCAAATGATCAATTAAATGAACTATGTTCCATTGTTGATGTATGAGGAAATACACAGAGGAACAAACAGCTCAATCAGATAATCTGATTATACTAATGAATAACAATCCAACAGTTTAAACAACCGGAATTTGTTTCATATTTGGAATTTGTTTGATTTTTTTGGAATTGGTTTCATGTTTGGAAATTCTTTCATCTTTGTTTCTGGAATGTTTAGAATGCATGTAATGTGTGGAATGTATTTGATGTTTGGAATTCAATGTTTGTTAATTTTTTGACCTTTGTGGTTTAGATTTTTGGAATTTCAATATTTCAAATTGTTTTCATGTTGTCAGTGAAGTTTTTGGCCTTTTCTTGATGTTTGGAATTAATTGTAAATAATCTTTTTTTTGTTGTATCATTCCTTTCTTTAATAAGACTATTTTATACTTTCTGTTAATATTTCTATTTTCCTTTTACCCTTTCCTTTCCTTTTGTTTGTTATTGTGATTACTATTTCTATATTTTAATGTGCAGCCATGCACAGATGTATATATTAATGTTACTATTTGTTTGCAATGTGTACAATATTTTTACTATTATCATTACTTATGTGTTTTGGTGTGCATGTTCACCAGTATATGCTCTGTGTGTTGCTTTATCACCTCCATCAGGTAAATTTGGTCTCTATATTTGACTCATCCACACAGTACCTAGCATTAGCAATTAGCATTAGCACTTAGCACACATTGGGAGCAGTGAGCTGCCATTGAAAATGCTTGGGGACCAACTCCAGATCTTTATTGGTACCTTGGTCAGAGGTACTGACATAATAATTATTCTATATGCACCTGTTTGTAAGAATGTATATGTTAATTCCTACGTGTTGGAGAATATTTAAAAAAAAAAAAAACAGCTGAAGTGGTGTAAGATTAAGTCTCTTTTAAAATGCTGAACCACTCACCTACAGCGCAGGTGAGTTTGCCCGTGCGCTCTTGCAGCAGTCGGACTATCTGAGCCTTCTGAGTGGGGGCACATCGGCAGCAAACCACAGCAGGACACTGACATGCAAGCTCCATGAACTCATACTCATAGTATTTCAGGCAGACCTGTAAGAAAACCACCAGAACGAAGAAGACCACCGCTTACAGTTTAACTCCAACTATGTTTTAGAAAGTAACTCTAACCACAGATACCACTTCCAGAGATGCTTCAGTTGGAGTGATATTATCATGCATCACACAGAAAAAATATCAGTTTCATGAATACAGACATATGCGGGGAAGAGGGTTAAAGATATACAAAAGGTTTACCTCAAGCGAGTCCCCCGATATCACCAGCGCACAGTCGTGTTTTCTTCTGAAAGCGTTGAGCTCCAGGTGGGCTTCCCCTCGTGTTGTCACCTATGGCAGAAGTGACCACAATTTATAAATATAAGCATAAGCAAGCATGCAAAAAACACACAAAAGTATTATCAATGATCTGGCAGGTCTTGCTGTGCTAAAGGTGCACCAAACTGGCAGCTTAAAACAGTTGTTTAGCTATGTAGTGATGAGGACGCTGAACACATGCCAAAGACTCAGATACATTAAAAAAAAAAAGTAGAGCTGAGACATAGGATTGTCAAAATTTAGTACTATTGAAAACATGTAGGCAGGAAAGTAGGAAATCATAAAATAATCAATCATTTGTGGAGCAAAGTACAAGTCAATTACATCACTAACTTTTCTCAAAAAAGACAAACTCAGTTCTTTTTTTTGTGGGAAATGGTAACAGTCAAAAGAATTACTTCTAAAATTCTATATATAACTATAGCTGTTACTTCTACATTAAGAAAAACTTCTAATCACTCATTTAAATAAAAGATTTTTTGTACTATAATCATTTTTAACAGTTGTATTAACTCTACAACTAGGAAATTAACCCTTAATTGAACAACTAAATATTTATGTCATGTCATGTCAACAGTAACTCCACTGAAATCTCAAACAGGATGCCAAACTGCCGTGTAGAAAAACATACTGTAAAATAAAATCAACTGAGGTTTGCAACAATTGTGTCAGTTTCAAATATAGACTTATAAATTCTCTAAAAATGCAGCACTGGTGTTAATCTGTCAACGGGAGTTATGCTCTGGTATGAATATCCTTCAACCACTGACTATTCATACGTCAATTCAGATCATTCCATTGGTTGCGACAAGGAAACTAATCCAGATGTATGTGTTGCGGGCCCAGTCAGCACTCCCCCCGTCCCATGAGATAGAGGTTTTAAAGCTTTGCCAACCATTGTTATTCACTTCCAGTAACTGCAGTTGTACGCAAGTTGTAACCTTCCTCTATGGCAGGCTCTCCTTCTGCTCTGGCATGGCTCCAGAGGGGAAGGCAAAGAGGGTCTATCAAAGCAGCGAAAGAGCCTGAAACCTGCAAAACAAATTAGGAAGTGAGCCCTCTGCACGTTCCCTCTGGGAGTGGTTCAGCTGGTTTCTCCTCTCTGTTTGAGCGAAGGCCTGTTTGTTCTCTTTGACAGTGGCTTGGATGCTTTCACTGGTGGGAGGTGATTTATTCAGCTGTGGATGCTGGCTTGGGCTGTACGACCACGAGCTAATGGGTCGTGGTCTTGCAGAGAATGGATGCCCGTGGGTCGACAGAGTCAGGAAACCATCGGGCCTGCGCTGAACTGAGATGAACCTTTTGGTACTAAAATTGAGCACTATCCAATTTATATGCACGCAGGAGTAAAAACAGGTGCTTGTTCAGCACTTACGGGTCTGAAAATATGGATGTCCTGGTTGCGGGTGATGAGGTGGGCGTTCTTGGCGGTACATGTAGCCGTTTCAAGTTTGTCTCCTGTCAGCATCCAAACCTAAAAAACACAACGAGTTTTGGATTTATAACATCTCATCGTAGATGCAAAATATTACCAAAACTGTAAACAACCAAACTGTACATGTGCATAACCTGTAATTTAAATTATTTTTTTTCCAAGAATCAGGTACTCATTAGGTACTCTTGCTCAAAATGTTGCACATTTGATGCTTGGATGTTGAATTGGTTAGGTTTTGAGATGTCCATGTATCCATGTCTAAGATATTTGCCCGTATCCCACTATAACTTAAATAAACAATACTTGAACTCATGCAATTTAATAGCCACTTAACAGTACATTTAAATCTATAACCATGTCTGCAGCCCTGTGAGGCTGATTTTAGGCAAAACTGGTTTCAGCTGAGCTTTACAATATTATAGTGATGTTCAACAAGTTTTGTTACACTAGTATTACTTGAAAACCTTTAGTAAGAGTCCTTCTGGAAACATGTAGCTGAGAGAATGTTATCTTATATTTTGAGTCAATTACTCTTTTAAATTAAGATTCATACAAAACCATTAACAGTGGCTTTTTCCTGCACATAGCCATCTTACTTCCAAAACATGTGATGATATATTTAACCAACCATCCAAAGTTTACCAACCAATGGTGTAGACATAATCAAAAGCCTTTCCTTTATGAGAAAATGTATAAATAAGTAAAGTACTGTATTTAAAACCTTATTTAAGTAACAGTATGTGTTCTCACTAAAAGGCACTTAATTATGAAAAGTTAAAGTCATCGTGCAGTAAAATGGTTCTGTTCTGTATATTATTGCTATACATGATGTTTTTGGATCCATATTGTTGCGTATGTTGCATTTTACTGTTGTAAATGTTTAAGAATGAGGTCGTGTAAACTAGTTTATTACTGTGGGAAGATTTAATCTACAACCCAGAATTAGCACTAAAATATAGTTACATTCCACCACTAGTGCTGACTGAACACACCACTCAGTTTTGTCCAATATTAGTCCTGTTGTTTCTATTTTAAATTAAAGGTCTTAAATAAGGCCTGATCATGGAGCCAGATCTAGTATATTTCAAGGTAAGATGAGAAACATATGCACGTCTGGTTTCTATGTTTTGTTGTTTTTTAGTTTGTTGCTACTGTCCCCCAGACCTTCATCCCGGCATTGCGGAGGATCTCCAGGGTGGGCCTGACGTCAGCCTGGAGCTGGTCCTCCACTCCAGTCAGACACAGCAGCTCCATCTCCATCTCCAGACTCTCAATCACTGTGGCCACCTTCAGAGAGCGGTCGTGGACACTGAGCTTGGCCTGGACGTATCGCGCCTGGGAAGCAGGGGAGAAATGGGGAGAGGAGAGGATAAAAAGTGTTAATATCAATGGGGAAGAATCATTGCTAAATTTGGAAACAGGAATTTAAGCAGACCACCAGCTGTGAAAGACATTACTTCTATTTCAATATAAACTTCCAGGTATTTGCTTGTGTGCAGCCATGAAAACCACTGTATTTAAAAAAAACAAACAAACCTGGAAACACAGGCATGATCAATTGGTCAACGCCCATCTTTAGCGCTCCAGTTTCAGTGCAATTTGTGAGTGAGATAAAGCAAAAACAATCTGAGTGTGACTCATACAGGAACCCAAACTGTGTGTGTGACTCAGTTGGTGAGTCACTGCTGCCCACCAGCTCAGCTCACACAATTATGCACTTCAGTAATGGGCCTGGGGCTGAAGACTGCAGGGGAGACAGCCCTGCCCTGCTCAAACAATGAGTGGGGCATGGGTGTGTGTGTGGGAGGGGTGTGTGTAAAGGCTAACAGAGGTCAGAGGTTAGGCTTGTAACCCAAAAACACTCTGACATTTGGAGATACATCATTCTGCATTTGTCTTGTTTGTCAGACAACAGATTTTGGGTGTAATCTGAGCATAAACCCAAAATAAGAGACCATTAATACTGCTTTAGCTCATGGTTATAAGACTGCAGTGGCTACAAATCTGACACAGGTGACAAAACAAGAGTAAGAAAGTGTGGAAATCATGCTCTGATAGTACTAACAATAGGTTGGAAAACAGAAAAAGACATCATGGAGATTAGATTATTCCTATCTCGATAAGGGATTTAGGGCTGAAATTAATCATAGGAAAACCTATGTCCAAAGTAACAACTTAGAAGGAATGCTTATTGTTTTACAGGTAGTGGCAAAAGCAATGATGCATGAAAAAAAAAAAAATCACATGGAACCTGAAAACACAACACAGGAAAAAAAATAAATACTGTCTGCAAAGGACAAACAAGAAAAAGGGAGAGACAGGAAAAATATGAAAAGGAGAACTTTGTACAGGAAACTATGGGATGTAAATAGGAAAGTTCAAAATGCAACTGGAAATGTACTGTGAAGATAAAATGGTAAGAGTAGATAAGGTAAGATAAAGATAAAGACAAAGATAAAGCATGAAAACAAGTGCAATTCCCATAACTACCAATGTGTTATTTTGGAGAGAATTTTCCTGGGTAATAAATATAAAATATTGGCAACAGATAATATTGCAGACACAATAACTTCTTCCATATCAGCATACTTTCTAGTAGAATATTTACTTTTATAGTAATCCTTATAAAGCCCTTATTAATGCTTTATTTTGCATGACTATATTCTTCAATTTATGTTTTTATTTTAACAAATATTTTAGTTGGTGTATTGTTGCTGTAGCCAGTGCAGATCCTAATAAACTAAGACTAAGTGCTTTATAATGACTGGTAAACTGACAATGAACTACTATGTCTTCTAAAAATTAACCAGTTAATGGTGAATAGATGTGTCTTAATATAAAATATTTCTTGACCTACAAATGGCATCTAAATATCAGTTAAAGAAAGTAAAATATATTATTTAAACATTTTGTAATCAATCTAATGACACATTCTGATTGAAATTTTAGAACATTTATAGGACAAGCTTTTAGAAAACTTCTAATTAAATGGAGAAATACTGATAAAATCTCTCGCTGATGTTCGTCAAAAAGAAAATTATTTATTCTAAATACTGGGAGTCAGTGCTGAAGCTAAATACAAAAAAGGCAGAATAAAAACAAAACCTCACATTTAATAAGATCAAGGTATGGTTCCAGAAATTAAATTTAAGTAAGAAAAATTCAAAACAGAAACTGAATTTTAGATTATGACATATTACAACCAACCAAAAATATTATATATCATATAATAATAGGAGAATTAGTTATATCCAAGATGTAGTTCAGATTCCTATTGCTGTAGGTGGATGTAAAGGCATGTTTACCTCAAAGTCTTGGTACTGTTCTTCTGTCAGTGATTTCTTAGAGACTACCAGGACCCTCAGACCTTCCCTTGCCATATTTCCACACTAAAAGAAAAGGGTTAGGTGTTAGATTCTAAATTCTGGAAGAGTAGGAATTACTCCAGTTACAGGATTTATACATGTTTCCATCAAATGTGTGAAAAAGATGGTGTCTACCTCCTCTTCTAGCCAGTCGTTGTATTGGACAATGCCTGCCATCACCACATCAGCACCCTTCATGTAGAAAGTGATCTCTCCTGTTGATTCATCCTAGAAAACATATACTAACACTTTATTCAGTGCAACATATAAATACATCACAACAGCAACCATCTCTAATATTAAATCAAACTGGATATTAAATCCTGTCCTTATTCACATGAACCCAAGTGTACAAACACAATTTCATGATTTTGTTTTGCCAAGAAAGCCATAACTTATTTTTGTAATCACAAGGGTTTTTGAAAAACATCTGAAAATATTATCTTAAGGAAGTCAAATTTTGATCCAGGCTTCCTGAGTTTTTATTCTAGTCAAGCCAACAAAAATAATGTTAGTCATGAGACTTAGTCACAGTTCATTACAAGGGGACTTTTTTTTTTTTTTTAATTATCTGCTTTAATAAAAAGTATTTTTTCTTGTTTATGTCAGGTCCTACTTAGTCTCATAGCAACAAAAGTAGAATTACAATTCAAACTCTGTAAATGGGAGTACTATTTTGACACAAAGGAAAAAAAATAATCTAAGTGAAGCATTTACAGAAACAAAAGTGCACAGCAACAGCTACTAAACAGGCAGAGAAAACAACAGAAATAAATCATGTTTTAATACTCACACGCACTATGATGCCCATCCTCTTGCTCTCATAGGTGAAGGGGAATATCTGCAGGATGGTGAAGTTCAGGATTTGACCAGTAGGTGTCCGCAACTGCATAGAGGACTGATCCCTTCCCACAAGTGTCAGACCTACACTTTCAGTCCACTGCACCAGCGACACCTATCAATCCAGAATTGTAAGGTCTTGGGTATGTTGGCAATAAAAATGCATTTGTATAAAAAAAGAAAAATACAGATTTTAAAATTTATTTCACAGCATTTTTTTATATTGTTTAAACAAAAAGTAAAGATAAAGAAGGACATGAGGAACGAGGAAAGTGACCATGTTTAGGGATTATATTATTCTGATTGTAAAATCATTATGTCAGCATAATGTTCTATTACTTGAACTGCAAAAAAACACTGACAGACACTTGTCAAAGAGCAAAGTAGTGATTCAGTCTAAATCAATGGCTAAAGCATTTTCAGCACTCAAGAGTATTGACTGATAAACTAGGGCGATGTTCACTTTTGAACTGAAAGTATTGTTTTGCTGGATCTTTTCTGAAGGACACAACAGACGACATCTATTAATGTAATGCTAATGTGTTGGGGGTGGGAGCGTAGGAGGAGAAGAGAGGAGATGACATTGCCCAATAACTTCCAGACCAGAAACCAGATCACATACCCAATTCATCATCCATCTCCTGACAAGACTAATAGCAGCACAGCCAAATGGATACAGATGAGAGCAAACGACAAAGATCGCCACGTTCCAGTACTAATTTTAGACAACAGATTTTGTGCTTCCAAGGTTACTTATTTTGGACATAGATGACCATGTAGTCTGACAATTCCTGACCAGGGGGGCTTTAACGTCATAAAAGCTCAGACTACCGTAATGTTTGTCATCCAGGTTGGGAAATAGGAAGATTGCGCTTAGTCATAGTCTAGAAATATTCACTGAGGGGGCATTTTGGATCTGGTGTCCACCACAAAAGCACTTCCTTTAGGGATGGTTACAGATTTCTATTGGACTGAATAATGTTGGATCCAGTTGGCTTGACTCAGAATAACCACAATTCTCTTATGAGTAACTACTGAAAAGCTAAGACAGTGAGTAATTAACACATTTTTGACATATGTAGCTTTTAATTATTGTTGCATATGAATAAGATGATCCTGGTTCATATAAAAAAGCAAAGAACACCCTTATATCTTGAACTGTAAGTCAGTAGTAAAATGTCAGTTTTGACTTCAGTAGTGAAAACCATGCATTTAACAGTCACTGATGTTACGTTTGTGGTGCTCAAAGCCAAAACCATATCTATATTTGGACTTCCTGAACGCCAGAGTAAAGCACTTTGAATCTTGGTTGCAACTGTAGAAAATGATACAAAGCACCTTTCAGGATTACAATCTGTGTGACTGATAATATGGAAGAATACAAGAGCTTTAACTCCTATCAGAAATAAATCCATTGCTTTGTCATAACAGCTACAGTGGGCTCCATTAAAATATGTTATCAAGGAGGAAATTCAAAAGGGGATAAGTGCAACGGGCTGGGGAGCACATTAAGGAAATCCGTATTTACAGTGCAGGAAATGAATCAAGTTGAAGTCTGCAGTCCACTTCCTGATGTTCAAAGAATTCATACTGATCAAGGACATAAATGTGGAATGCCATTTGGCTTGTAAATGCCCCCAATAAAGGAAGAAACCAGTGAAGACAGTAAAGATCATGGCTCCTACTGACACAAGTTCTTCATGTCAAAATTGGAAACTGTTCTTTTGTAAAGCCTTTTTGCTTGGCCTTGGAAAAAAAAAAAAAGCAGAATTGCAGTTAAATAAGAGTACGTTTCCCAACAGGCCAAGGTGAAGAACATCAGTGGGTATTTCTCTGAATGTATGTGCGTGTGTTTCCTTGACTACCATAAAATGTAGTGTACATTTTGCTGTCAACCTAGTAAAGGTGGAGGTCAAATGCTTCAAGATTCAAGCTTTCATTTGGACTTCACTGATCAAAATAAGATCAACTACAGTAGCAGAAACTGTTATATTTTGGATCAAAGTATGTCTTGCAATATTAAATATGAAGTCCTGTGTGCTACAGAGATGCCTTGGCCAACAAATCATTTCCTCCATACACAAGGAATGTGGTGGTTTGTTACAGATCCCAGCCAACTCAAAGCCTTGTGCCTTTTGGTGAAAATGAAATGCAAAAATTTGTATTTCCACTTAGATGACTACTCAGTGATATCAATGATTTTTGTTTGTTCTTTTTTGTTTGGCCCTCGTCTTCATCTGTTATATGAATAGATATATTTTAAAGACAAAATTCTGTGATTGTATTCTGTTCATTACATTCTGCTTTTTTGCTTTGCTTGGACCACCATGTATGTAAATGAGGTGTCTGTCAGTACCTCATCAGGACTAGAAGCCTGATAAACCCTGCAAGTGTCTTCGTAGTGCTGCTCAGCTTCAGCCTGGTCTGTCACTCCATTGGCCTCGTACACAGGCGTCACGTTGTGCACCAGGGCGATGGCCTTCACTGCTTCATGGACTCTACTGCTGATGGTTTTGCGGACCTTTGTGGCTGCTGGAGCCCTGGAGGTTGGAAGGTCATGGGTGGGCTGAACACAATAACACAAAGTGCTGTGATTAGAGAAACGGAGAACAGCAATCTGTCTGGGAACTTTTCTTCGAGATGGTTATTTTTTTCTTAGTGTACTAAATAAAAATTAACAAAAGGGCTATGAAAATTCACTAGAAATACTAAAAGACAGGTTTAAAACAGAGATAAGACTCTTTGTGGGAAATAAGCAGCTTTGGCCTTTAAAACAAGCAGATTAATTAATGTTACAATGATAGTGGTCTGTAAGCAGAACCAGATGTGTTAAGAAAATATGAATAATTTGCTTTTGCACTGTGCCCTTGCTATTTTTAGAAGACTGTGCGTTCCTGGGGTTAATGGTAGCGTCATTAAAGGAGTCCAGTCACTGCTTTGCTTGTGGGCTAATCCTGTTTCCTGCTTCACTAACCTCTGGTGTCAAGGGGGACAAAGAGTGTCATCTGAGGTCAGGAAGCATTCATCCAAACAATAATCACAAACTGATATGTTTCTTAAAACAATGCACCAGTCTGTTTGCTTTAGTCCTTTCCCAAGCATTTGTAATTTTTAGCATTTCTCTTCAGTTTGTTTTCTAAATGCTTAAAATGTGTCCATTTTACAGGGTTCCTTTGTATTGGACGGGCTACTGCATGTTTTTTACCTGTGTGTAAGCACTGAACACATGGCTCTGAACTTCATCCATCGAGTCCATCCCGTATGCCACAGTTCCAAGATGGAGCCTCCTGAACACCATTTCATTCTGGGTAAGAGTTCCTAGTACAGACAATAAAGTTTAATTGCTGAAACTTCAAAACTAGTGACAATAGCAACATTTCATTGAGAGTCGTTCTTGTCCCATGTGTTAAATATGACATCACTTCAACAGTACAAGTTATGAAATGGTGATTTAGACTTTGTTTGACTCAAGCAGCAGAATGCTTTTTCATCTCATATTAAATTTCAGTTTCTGGCCCTATCACAGCTTGGGATCTATAAACATTAACCAGTTATTTAAAACAGAAGATGTATGTCACATATGGTAATTGTAAAAAAAATACATTGGTGAGAAAACCAGAAGCCCTTCCTTCAACACTGCACATAACCTCTATAATCTCACACTCACTTTAAAAGCATTTTCCGCTAGTATATCAAAAAGACCTGAGGGGCCTCGCGCGTACATTAACCTGACCTACAGACCCCACCAGCCTTATCACACTCTGAATGGGGAAATGGCTGATCAGTTTATTGGGCATGAGGGCTGTAAATCTGATGGGTAACACCTCATGCCGAAGGAAGTGCACTGGTGGAGGTGTCGGATTAGAGACTTTGGGCTCTTTTTATGATTTATGGGTCCAATAAGTAGCATGTCTACAGGAGCAGAAACCCCACCACACAACAATCCACCCCCAGGGAAGGAAATGGCTTAACCCTGTCCTACTGGATGCTTCCTTTCCAAATCCTCAGTACCAGTGCTTCTCATTTTAGAGCGTATACTAGTTTTTGTGCATGTATGCTATTTTCCAGTATAATCTCTGGCATTCTAACCTGTTTTGTCAGTCAGAAGGTAGGAAATACGTCCAAGCTGTTCAGGAATGGTGCTTGCCCTAACCACTGTTCCAGGGATTTTGGAGTCTTTCTTGATCATCCAACTGAAAACCATCTTCCCCATATCTAGATTGACACGCAAACTGTCAAAAAAAAGGGAAAGAAAGTAAATTCATTGTTATGACATATTTGTAGATACAATGAGAAGCTGCAAACATGTTAAAAGCAGATGATCGCACCTGATAGGTACAATGTGAGAGAGGAGCAACAGGAAACGCAAGATCTGAAGATACCAACGGCCGGCAAAGTGTTGGAGTGCCACCATGACCAGTGATACCACCACCAGGGCCCCAAATAGGATCTTAGTCAAACAGTTTACTTCCAAGTCAAACAATCCAACCTGTCATGAACAACAGAGGGGAACAAGGAGAAAAGAATTTGCATGGTCTGCAGCTCTTCGAAATACATGAAAATAAAATTCTTCAAGTAAATAAAACTGAATATAACACACTAGCTGATGAAATGCAGGTTTTTGCAGCTCTGGTTCACACTACTGTACCTTATTCCGTGGGTTGGAGGTGTTCATGACACTGCGCAGCTCTTTCCCTGTGTAAATCACAACCCCCACCACTGTGCCTAGAGTGAGTGAGAGAAAAGACCAAAAAAAAAACTGCCTCAGACCAATATAATAAAAAGACAACATGAAACACAGAATGTCAAGACGATGTTTCCCAGACGTATAATCTTGACATGAATAGACTTCTTCAATGAAAAATGTCATTTGAGATATGTGATCCAGATTTCCAATTGCTTAATGGATAACACATGTGGAAGAGAGTTAACGTGTATTCCATCTAATATGGACGATAAAGTCTTTCCTGGTCATTATCATGAGCTGCCCTAGAGTTATCAACAAATAATCAAAATATCTGACTGTCTCATGAATTTTCTCTGTGTGTTTGGTTTTACCAGTCACTGGATCCTATGTTACAAAGGAAGCAAAGATCCATCACAGCTTTGAAAGAAACACTGAATCACAGGTGCGATATTTACCAGAGGCTACAACGGTGCTGGCCCACAACGTATTCTCAATACTGAGGCTTTCATTAACTGGAGGGTCTCCATCTTCCTGTAACAGTTAAGTAAACATACAAATACACAGAATGATAACCTTACAAAAACCAAACATATGTTATCATAGACAAATAGACTTCACAAACAGGGCTACATATTCTAGTTAAGGTTTGAGCCAGTAATATACTTACCCTGGTGAATGTTCCAATAAAGTTATGGATATCAATGTTTGGTTCTTCTGCATAAACATATGATCTGATCTGAAGAAGATCCTGCAAAGCAAATAAAACAACACAATATCACTGACATGTAAATTATGTCATAATTATGCAAGATCTAATACCACTTATACAGACAGGTTTACTTTGTGGTCTTAAAGTTGTCCTTAGCCTGTGTTCATTTTACAGACCCAAATCTACCTACAATACAAGCTCTACAACTTGATGGAACCAAACGGTTAAATGTCAATAAAATGTCAATAAAATTCAGTCAGTCGAATCAAATCAAATATCCCATCCTTAAATATGATGTGTCGCTTAAGCACTAGGAACTTTTGCATGAGGCTTAAATTGTTGTTAACCTAAAATTGCATGCGTCACAATAACAAGATGAACACTGCCTGACAACGTTAACATGACAGTTATGTCTTTATTAAACACTCTGAATTGGGAACGCTAAATCTCCTTGACTTTATTGTAATTTTACAGTGCAATTATGAACATATTTTCATACTGGACTAGACACCATGGTTGCAGTGTCTTGCTGTGCATGTATTATGAAATGTTTTTCAGCCATACTTTGGATCAAATACAAAAAATAAAACAGACTGACTTTCTGACTATCTTATTGTTTAGACACTTCTGTACATAAGGCCTGCATTGAGGCTTTGACCTCTTAGTCATGAAACTCTCTGATGATCAGACCACCCTGCACTCTTGTTAAAAGACTTCTCTGTCCAAATGAAAGACTTGTCTCTCTTAACCTATTGTTAAGATGTGCAATTACTGTTGTGTTCATCAAAGCTCTGCCAGTAATTGCACAAAAAGAGGCAATTCAAAAGTGTAACAGCAGAGTTGGAACATACAATTTTCTCCTGCATCCCTGCTACCTTTCCATCTGTATTTTATGACTCACAGCTGCAGTTGGTAATCTCTGCGTGCAGGCCACTGGGAGGCGTAGTTTCCAGTCCGTCTCTCCGTCCAGCTGGTCAGTCCGCAGGAAACAGGAGCCTAAAGAAGGACAGGGCAAGACCTGCTACTGATGCCAAATGGAAAGACATTTACCCCTAGAGGGCAACAATGGATTGGCTTTTAAGATGGAGCAAAACCATGACTATTACGCTTAATGACTGCTCAATTTATACTTTATTGCATACTGAAGGCTACTGTCAAATGTTTTATTAAATAATTAAAAATAACACTCATTTGGAGGCACTAGTGAGGGATGGTCCTGTCTGTGAAGGGGACTGAGCAGAATATATTGTAATAGTAGGTTTCACATTGGGGTTGAAGCATAGGCTTCCACCAAACCCCTCCCCCACCCAGCTTGCATGTGTCATCCTGCCCAAAACTCCAGCCCTGGCCTAGGCCCTTCATAATTGACCTAATGGCCTCCACATGGAAGAGAGATAACCAAGCACTATTTCCAGTAAAACAAAGCTGATGTTTTTCTTTCCTCAACAGGAAGATGCAACAACAACATGCATCTAGGTTCCCTTACAGGTTGTTATTTTGAATAGACTTGTATATATTTTGTATATGTGCAAATAAACAGTCCAATGCCATTTATAGAGTTTGTATTATCACTGACCAATCTTGTCTTAAACCATATTTGATTATTCGGATGAGCCATCGTCTTTCATGGTGTTGCATCGGATTTTTGTGTGTCTTGATTTTCCTTTTCATTATCTTCTCATTTGAAAGACAAAATTAGTCTGAGTGTATGTCATAAACAAAGATAAAGAGAGAACAATGTTTTGGCTATAGCATCCAGCTCAGCATTACATGCAGCTCCATACAACTCTACACTTTGACTGATAATTTAGTACTAGTCCCAATCACAATTTAGACATAGTTGGACTTCCTGTCTTGGCTCAAGGCTAATCCCTGCACCTCAGCGCCTTTTTAAACAAGTCATTTCCCCAGCTACCAAGCCTGTTGTGGAGATCTGGATGAATGACCAGCAGATGTTTACCATTTCTTTCAGAGGTCCTTAAAAAGATCATGTCAGCAGGAACACGCTGGTTCTACAAAGAAAGGCAGAAAGAAAAACACGACATCAACATCACTTCCTGATCCTGGACTTTTTCCTCCTCTGCTTTTTAACTAGAGTAAACTAAGACTTGTGGCGTTTCATGTGCCACATTACCTACCGCCAGTCAGTCAAAATAATAAGCCCTCCAGCAAATCATCCTGTCGTGGCCTGAACAGGACCCTGACCATATTCTACACTCGGCCTGACCTGGTCATGCAATGCCATTACTCAAGAGCTAATGGAAAATATTTTTTCATCATTTTCAATTTATCAGGACAACTTTCCAAAAATGTATACTGGTGCATAGAATAATATCAAATGAGCACTGGGAAATGAATGAATAATCTATTCAAACACTGTTTATGCATTCTAAGGCATTTTCTGTGAGTTTCTAGTTTCACCTTAATGGGTGGTTTAACCATGTCTTTAACTGTATAACACATAACATTAAATCACTCAGTCATTAGTAAAATGTTTAAGACAACACATGTGACCTTTCTTTCAGCTGTGTTGAGATGAGTGATTCAGAAGGAAGCCCTCAGCTGGAAACTGAAGACAGGACCCACTTCTCATATTTCACATACAAAGACCACAGCGAACCTACTATTTCCATGAGAAAAGCCACACCACAGATTTCTCGCTAAGTGGGACTAAACAATTGTGAAAAAATATCAATAAACAGTACTTAACTGAATTTGTGTTTAAGATCTAATTAAAGGGCATTTTAAGTTCACATCTGTCGGGTATGCATTGAGTTTGACAGGCTGAATCTCTGAATTGATCACAAAATTACAAAATCTTTACTAACTCCTTTCAGCTCAGCCACCAGTCGAGTATAAAAGAATAACCTTATTATTTGCTGTCATAAAAATGGTAACTTGACAATCTTAAAAAGCAAAACTGCTTGCGGATATAACAAAGCACAAACCTTTTCTACAATTATGAGGTCTCCAACTTGAATACCGCTGCTTTTAACCTTCACTGTACCTGAAATATGCAAAAAATTCTTACAGTTAATAGTGTTGAGGATATGATGAAACACATTCATAAAAATCTGAGCTAAAAACAACCAAATAAACTTCTCACACCAATAAGTTCTTTAACCAAATGTGGCCTTGGAGACTGTGACCAAATGTCAGCTGCTGCTCTACACAGTTCAGAAGCCCCTCCAGTGAATTTGTGGAGGTAGTTTTCTGTGCAGATTTGAAAGAATGCAAAAGAATGCTGGGGGAGTTGAGCCGTTTCTCTCATTCCATTAGGAATGAACAGGCAAAATTGTTTGGAAGAGATCGCTGACCCTTGACCTGCACTGTGACCTCTGGGCTTTGCATATGTAAAACATTAAAGCACATTAATTTTGCAATGCAGTTTCATAGGACACATTTGATCTCTAATTTTTTTATACTTTACCAAAAATGTTAGATTTTAGAAGATTGTATTTTAGTGACACTGCAACTGAAAACAAAATGCTTCTATTTGTCAAGTGTACAACAAAAGGAAAAGCTGCCAGGGTTTGATTTATAATAAAAGGTTTTGTGCAGATGTCTCATTCACATTTGTGGCTTGACAAAAACAACTCCAGTCAGGATTGTCCACAGTTACAAACAACATGCCAAGTTCTGACACCATAAAGTTTCAACAAACCGCAGATATGCACGGGGGCCACTATCATGGAGGCAACCAGTCATTGTGTTTATGGGTAAAACAAGCTGCCACATCAAAGCACCAAAGTGATGGAAACCACAAGAGGTCTCCTGCATTTTATTGCTGGTAGCACTTTATACCAAAGCCTCTTATGTACACTTTTACATCTCTGCTTTGAATTACCCACCATTTCCCATAGCCCCAATAAGCTTTAATAGGACCAACCTCCTACAGTTAATAGAGGCTGATGGTGAAAAATAAGTAACAAGGTTTAGATATTAACTAAATATAACAGAAGCATCTATTGCTCACCTCTTGTTGAAAGCTTGCTATAAATCTGAGAGTTTACTTCTTTGTCTCGTAGGTAGCATCTTATTTCCTCAACTGCTTCTCTTGTAATGGTGATAAGCAAAACAACACCCTGTAGAGTAAAGTGTCAAAGTGAAGTTATGCAGGTAAAAATGAAAAGAAAAAGAAAAAAAAAAATCTGTACATTCAGTAGAACTGGTTAATCCCAAATTTTAACGCAAGATAGAATTAGTTAACAAGAACAATAGGGATGAGGCTTTTTAAAACACTACATACCAGAGGGACCCAGTAGGTGTAGAGTGCTCCTAAGCGAAGCTCATTAACAAACTGAGAGCAGGCCAAAAGCAAAAAGTACAAGTTGAAGAAGTACTTGAACTGATTGAAGAGCACCTGCGAACACAAAAAAAAAACAAAAAAACAAAACACATTTCAGATGCTGCAGGGGTGGGCAATATATCAAATTAATTACATTAATTGTGGTTTTGCTTTCTCAAAATTGTGAAAATAAGCTTAAATCACAAAAAAACTGAAATTAATCCTTGAGATGATTTCTTGCAATAAAATCAACAACTTGCTTGATTCTTGTAATAAATTAATTGTAAAAATGTTTCTCCAGCCTGATTTGGCAAATAGTTTTAGTAATGAAAGAGTAAAGCCAAAAAACAATCAATTACAATGATAAATTGTACATAATATTTTAAAAAAAAAGGAAAAAAAAAAAAAAATCAAGATTTGATTTTTTCTTTTTTTTTTTACCCAGTTCAAGGATGCAGTATAAAGCTTAATATTAAGTACTGAAAACTTAATACTGTGTCTGTGTTAACATCTGATATAAACTACTGTACTATATACTTTAATGACATGAAGGCTAGCTTTTGATTTAAAAAACTTAATATACAGTATCACTCATCTTGTATACTTGATGGGTTTAGGTAAACCTTTTTGCATAAATTTATATCTGCGTGTCTTTGAAATTTCCTTCAGGCATGAAATAAAGTTGCTGAGAACCATCAATATAAGTCAGTTGAGCAAAATGCTTATGTATCATGGACTACTATAACTGGGCTATCAAAGGTTTCTTTCATCAGACAAACAGCTAAATAGATTTTCTTGCATCAGTGTTCCTAAAATCAACACCAACGCTACAACTTTGCCCAATTTCATTACCACCACTGTGTAAAATTACTACAAAGGAAAGCCTGTGTGCTCACTTTACTACTCAGTCATTTCACAAGAGGAGAGTGAGACACAAGAAACTCTGCACAAAACTATAAAGGTAAGAATATAGTTGAGTACTTCTTGACATGAACCAAAGTAAATAACAAAAATCATTATTTGCATTGCAAACATGCTTTGCTCTTCTCCTTTGCTTTCCAAACAAATTTGAGCTACTTTCAATGTCTGACTTCATACACAAAAAAGTCATAAGTTCTTAAGACAACTAGATGTCTGGAAAACAAATGCATATGTAAATCAGGGCAGGAAAATGCGAGAGTCAAAAGCACACAGCTTAGTGACTGCTGCCCATATTGTCACGGGTACGAAATCTCAAATCCATGTCAGATCTTTCACTGTCATTCTAAGGATGCAAATATGATCATAAGATCTGGTGCCAGGGGACTGTGGAGCTGGCTGAGCCTTGTGTGGGATATGTTGCTGTTGCTATTAATTGAAGATCATTAAAACAAAAAATATCCATCAGTCTTTCAGGATGGATTCAAGGATTCTTATTGTCATACCAGCACATATCTACACATGAGATGGCATGACATTTGGTACTCGAGGTCCCAGATTTAGCTCAATAAAATCTATATATAAACAACATGTACATGAAAAAGAGTTTTGTATAATAATAAAAAAAATAAAGAACAAAAGATCTATGTATAAAACTGAGCTGTTTCTAAATGGTGAAATATACCTTTACAATATGTGACTTGACTTTAGGTAACAAATATAGCCTCACTGGCAGATCAGGTGTATTTAAAGATATCCTCCAGTATAACTATTTTCTGCAAAAATGTATCCAGAATCCTTGTGTCTGAAAATGGGAGAAGGTAGAATAGTCCTTCTTAGACATATTATAAGAATATAAGCAACATAGATTAGAATATGCATAGGTTAAACAACTGAGACGTTAACTTCAATCTCTTTTGTGATACCGTTCCAATTTTCTGATATCCAACTTTAACTATTTAAGCACAGACACTGGAAAACTAGGTTCACAAGATGACTGTCTGATAACCAAATCTCCATTATTACGAATTTATGAAAGAAAAAAAACCCAACAAGTGTCCAGCAAAGTGATAAGAGACTTGAGGCCATGGTAAGAGAGGTAAGTGGTGGAGCTGTTGGGGTTAAAAGGTGAGAGGATGGTGGGGTAACCTTTGACTGACACTAACCGCAGGCAGGAAGGTGAAGAAGTTGTATTTCTGGTTGTTAATGACATTCCTGGGGTACCTCTGCTCCCTCTTTTCTGGGTGGCCAAGCCACACTGTGCGGGGACGGAAGTCACCCATGCCACAGCATCTTGACCATGGGCAGCACCTGAAACAGAGGGACAGAAAGTAAAAAAACTGACAGCATTCTGAAGATTAAGATTTACTTATAAGATAAGATACAGTTTTATTTATCCCACTGTGGGGAAATTTCACAGTTAACAGCAGCAGCATACAACAAGCAAGTGCAGAGAAAAAGGCAGGTAGGAAAACCGCAAATGAGTGACAAATGAAATATAAAGAGAAAAATAAGAAATTGATATAAATATTTATACAAATACATAATTAGAATTTAGAAATTAAAAATAAAACCTACTAGTATTTACTACTACTACTGTAATTTGATTCTTAATATACCCAGTATGTTTTTAGATATGTGTATTTGTATTCATTTATATAGTCCAATAATTAAGTTGATTAGTTATGACATCATTTTTAACACATACCCTCCACTCAAACAAATAAATAAATGAATAACTGATGGACCAAGGAGTGTGTGAACCACAAGTATACCATTTAATTTTTAGCATTTTTTACACTAAACATATGCAGTATTTGGGCACGATCAGTGTCATAAACATAGGCTCAGTGTCTCTATGAATCTCCTCTTAATGTTAATCCACATAAAAAAATAGTCAGCTCTGAGGTGTAGCTTGCAACTAACCTTACTAGTCTAACAAACTGATTACTCGTGCGTATCAGTAGTATACTTACTATTGTACAATATCATTTGATATTAAATATATATATAATATTCTGGGTTTTACAAGTGTCATGTAAACACAAGGCCTTTTTTCCAAATGGTGTATATGTCAGGTGTTCCACTATTATTCAAGTTTTATAAGGATACTTAGGACATGGAAACAGTACATTATGAATATGAATCTCAATAGCAGGTTGTGAAACACAGCCCCTGTTTACAATCAGCTGTGACACAGACCAAGATCATCTCTGGTGGAGATGGATGCTCCAAAGTAATGTCCAAAATTTCTGTTCAAAAGGAGAAACATTACTACTTTTAGGCATCAGAAAAGAGGAAATGATGGAAATGAAAAGACTTTTGTATTAGTGCAAACAATGAAAGAAATTACCTTTCCAAAAATCTGTTGATAGAGGGAATATTCATTTTAATTACCTATGTAAACCACTTAATAGGAATTTTACCTTTTACCTTTTCTGCAAAAAACTGAATATTCTATGTATGTAAACAGTCAGTGTTGCATTGTATGTGTTAAAATAGCAGTAGTTAGTTCATTTCATCTCACATCTCTTTGTTAATGTGTAGCTTGGTGTACCTATAAACCCATACAACAGACAAGGCTGGGATTAATACAGTGTGGACTGAGTAGGACTAAAAAAAAAAAAAAAAAAAAAAAAAAAAAAAAAAAAAAAAAAAAAGAGAGAGACGTTATCTGGGGAAATGTAACCACTCCCAACCCAAATAACACATTCCATGGCAATTCCCAGAGTCTAGTGACCATGTAATCAATAACTGAACTACTCTGCATATTATAAAGCAGACAATAAACAGCATATAGGCCTATACACAATGTGAGAAACACAGAGCCTCTCACAACTATAAAATGCTATTCTGTTTGGTGTGAAGGCAGGAAATAACTGGTAAATTTCTCAGAGTTGACTCATTCTTCCTAAATGTCATTACTAAGGAGGACCAAATAAAGCATATTTACAGTTCAAAGGCTGTTTGCCAAGCCTGACATCTACTGCTACTACTTCTCCTGCAGTCAATTCTTCAAGTCAAATTGTGCTTACCCAGCAGAGGGTGATACGCCAAACCTACTCCGCTTTATTGGCTAAATCTGGTTCTCCTGTGTTAGTTAAATTCAGGAAAAAATCAAACATACAATAACGACTGCATAGGGTGTAAAGCACCCCTCATGTTGATCCTAAACACCAAAAACCCTTCAGAGATGACCTACGGATTGGACAGCTATAAAATAAACAACACTATGTTTATTGAGGATTTTGATTAAAATCTGCAATAATGTAATGCATAAATGGTGTATTTGTATATACGTAAAGACCTATATTTTCTGCATCTTACCAGCTATTTCACTGCTGCTGATTGTTGTACATTTTCATTACAGGATATGACATCATTGGACTGCATTTCTGTTTATCATCCATGGTCTGTGTACAGTACATGTTTCTCCATCATTTAAAAAAGCCCTGCCCTTTACTGCAAAAATAAGCATCATTTTAGGACACATAAATTTTAGCTGGGTCTATATTTGGTAAATGTTTTTTCAACAGAATGAACACTAGAGTCACCAGAGCAAATATTGACATGGGCGTCAATGCACTTGCTACAGCTGAACCCCGGAACAAGGATGTCAATAAAAGCTAAAGCTAGCAACAATGATATTAGCAGAATATATTGTTAGCATGTGTTTATTATCTGTGTTAACCCCCTATTTCAGATTTTAGGGGTTGTATTTTTCCTGTGAAGCCCAAAATATTGAGTTATAGGTAAATATCGAAACAAATAACTGGTCCAACTGACACAAGCAGAAGCCGAACAGCGGTACATGATGAAGTGTTAGCTTAGCATGGATGTTTCTACGCTGTTTCGTGACCTTACCCATTTCTGTTTTTACTGTCGTGTCTTTTCGGCCGTCTGACGGGCTGGAGGGGGATGTTGTCGGTCATTCCTGCGGCCCCTGGTACAGAGGGTGGTCGCGGTAGGCAGGCAGGCAGCCCGGCTGTAGCGCTTCTGGGCGGAGGCTCCGGAGCCGCCTCATATACAGACTGACAGCAGCGAGAAAGCACCGGGACGGACACAAGCACAGCGCACACAGGCTGCACACAGGCTCCCAATAAAACAACAGATACGAGCAGAAAATACACACCTACCTGTGGTTTCCAGTGCTTTTATTTCACAATTTAGAACTCTGCTTGTTTTACTCTATATTTTAGTCTGTATCTATTTTGTATATGTATTGTTCTTAATTTTTGTCTTTATTGTTTTTGTTTTTTTGGGTTTTTTTTTTGTTTTTGGTTGATGTGCAGTCCCTTTGTCACCTGAGGTTGTTGTTAAATGCACTATAATAAATAAATATGACTATACTATACTATAGACTATACCAATACTGCAATTCTGTTTTTTATGTAAATATGAGTAATCTATAGTTTTATTCCGGATATTTTTCTTGTAATTTTATTTTTTCCACTATCTTTATGCAGGCACATTTTCTTGCACCTTATCTTATCTTATCTTATCTTATCTTATCTTATCTTATCTTATCTTATCTTGACTTAGGAGAATGAATATTTCTGAAAAAAGAACTTCTTTCTCTGTGCAGCTGATGCTACAGGTTATTATGTTATTATTTTGGTGGTCTGACCCACTTAAGATCAAATTGGGCTGTATGTGACCCCTGAATTAAACATCCTTGACCTTTATTGTTTTCAGTGTAATTTTCGCACTTTGCAAATTCATCCCATAAGCCTTTAATCTTGAGAGAAATATTGATTTGATATTCATCATAATTATTGACAACAACTGCCATGAACATTTTTATCATGAGAACATTTCATATCATCTGGAATGGGAAATCCTATAAGTTATAGCTGAGATACGTCCCAGTATTTCTGTCCATATGGATGTATTGAATCTGCAATCAGGCCTGATTTCTGTTTACATTGACTCAAGACAAAACCTAATTTATGAAGGATTGACTGACTGATTGATTGATCGATTTGATTTTTTTACAATGGACTTCCAAGACACCATAAATCAACAAAAAAGGAAAACTAGAGACCTGTAATAAATTTTAATCTTATACTCCTTAAGACACAAATGTTTCTGACAATATCTCCAAACTTTAGAAAGAACCTTAAACTTAACCATTCCATTCTGTCATCATCAAACAAAAAATTGTGAGCAAACATTTAATTAAAAATAGACATTCTAAACTCATAGCAAAAGAAAACCTGATTCATTCTCATCGTCAATCAGTCTAACCAGTTCACACAACCTGTCGTCTCCTGGGATGTTTTTAAAGCAGCTTCCTTCCAGGTTCTAGTGGAAGGAGTCCTGTTCTAAACTATGCAACTCAAGACCTTTGACTCCTCTCAGTAACTTATTGCTCAGGACAGTTTCTTTTTAAATCTCTATGCCTCTTCTGTATAACTAAAGAAATGTATTCACAACATACATATAATAACAAGGAAATGGGTGGCATTTTTGTCAAGTAAAAAATATACTGAGATGAAAAATATGGAAATATTAAGAAAAAGTCAATTCAATACATTAGCCAGCACTAGCAGAATGTTTTGAACATGATCCTAAATCCTGCTGAAACACATGATTGACTATTCAATCCAGTATTTCACAGTAATTGAAATGAATGGTATCCAAAGTTTACTTTCCTCCCTTTTTGTTTGATTTTCTTTTTTATTGAACTGATTAAAAGAGTGAATTTCCTGATAGGGATCAATAAAGTTCATCTGTTTGTGTATGTGTAGACACAAGAGGTCAGAAGTTATGTATGCTTATATGTGTATGAAGTCAGATAAATAAAAGTTTATTGTTAAATATTTGAAGACATTACAGTATGCCTAAAAGTCTATTATACGCTGTCATTTAGTGCTTAGATTGTTTTTCTTTACATAAAGACAAACTAATAACATAAAGAAATGCATAATTTTATCACTAACACTGAATTCACCTGAATCCTAAACTCATGGTTATAAGAATTTAGAAAATTATAGTGATACCTACTTTCAATACTAGAGGACAAAATACTTGTCTACATCAGACAGGTAAATGGTTTATAACGGAGTATAACTTGTGACAAAATAACTTGTAACACTGTAACCCAGTAAAGAACTGTCATTTAAATGTTGGTAAATGTAAAAGCTACATGTGGTTTATGTTGGACTGGTTACTGTAACAGTATGAACATGCAAACTTTTAACAATGGCCCAGTATGACCCTACCACAGAGAAGAGCTGTCAAATAGATTCCCAAGACATACCAAACTGTCTACAAGTTGTTAGATGTAAATTGCATATACATAAATTACTATTTTGCTGATAGCACATGCAGTATGCATGCTCGCTGAATGGTAGTTTCTGGTGATGGAATGACAGTGCATAGTGTTGTATCATCAGAATTGTTCAGGAAAAAGCCAGTAGAGCTGACCCATATTAGAATTGAGGATGGACATCGTAAGCATGCTTCAGCTGTGGATGCAAATAGCATTTCGTAGAAGATGCAAAGGGGAAAGGATTAATAGCTACTAGAGCACCAGCAAGACAAAGTATTTCTATGTGGATAGCTTGAAGGTGAATTAATGTAAATTAGGGATTAAGTGCATGCGAGCCTGCCAGGGCTGGGGGTAGGGAATCAGTTCAATGACTATTGCAACTTCATCAAATGCATCCAAGCAGTAGGAAAGGGTGTGCACAGGTTTTGTCTTAAACTGCAAGTTGAAAAAATAAATAAATAAAATCATTTAACAAAACTGAAAAAGTCACCCTGATTTTATTTTTCAAAATCAGAAAACATTTACACAAAGAAAATATTTGAAAACCAAATTAAAAAAAAACAAAAACAAACACAAACAAAACATTTACATTGTAAACAGGCCAAACTGGCTCAACATTACTTGAATTGTACAGACACCTTGAAAGCAGTTTTGACATGGTTTGCTAAAGAAAGGCACAACTTGGCAAATGCATATTGGTAAGGAATGTACAGCAGGGACCTACAAGCAATCTGACCATTCTGAGTTGTGTAAAGTGTCCAGTGATACATTCATTAATGTTCAACTCAGCAGGTTGAAAATGAAAATTCTATCGCTTACTCACGAATGTATCGAACATGTACAGAACATTGCATTGAGAGCAGAGGGTGTAAAAGACAACTATAATCTAAACGAGGTAGAACTAACCCCCTACACTCAAGCACTTTGTGTATTATAAATAAATTAATGCTACAAAATGATAGCCTAAGAAGGAAGTCTGACAATTACTATAACTGGTCATTAAGTCAAACTAAATCCTTCAGGAGGAAAGTTGGGGGAAAAACAAAAAGCTGATTTGCCCTTTCCCTTGTTGAGCATTCAAAAGCGGTTATAATGAAATGATAAAATGTTACTAAAAACCTGGAATAAAGTGCAGGCGTAAGAATTTTAATCATACAATAGCCTTCAAAATTCACCCAACTAAACTGACTTAGTAGATTTTAAGTATAATAATATATGTAGGGGAGATTGACTTGTAAACTGAAAATATGAAGCACATGCAATGCTACACAATCCAACATACTAATATACTAAATCTACCAGCCATTGTTAACTTTATGGCAGTATTACAGAAACATACAGCAAAAAGTACAGTTAGGCACTTGGAAAAATGAAGTCACCATCTACTGTATCTTAGCACTGATCGACCAAATATGTAAGCCAGGTTTTTTCATCACTATTATATTAAACTATTGATTGAATGGTTGCACCTTGATTTAAGACACAAGATGCTGGAACAATCCAGTCTGATCAAAAGGCCGCTTCAAATCTAATCATATTAATGACATTTACCACAACAAAATTGTACGATGTCATAAAATCTATGGCACACGACAGGAAGTAGTCACATATAAACACATGGTTAAATATACAATTGTTTCTCAGCAGTGACATTTCATCCTTAAAAGTCTAGCCCTGAAACAACTTCTCTTGGGTCAAAATCCTTCTCAGTACCAGGGAGACAGTCTGAATTAAAGCAGTTTCAAGTAGGTTCTACATTCAAACTTCTGAATAGACAGTCAAACGAAAACAAAGTCAAAGAAAAAAAAAAAATACCCGCATGTGTGAATATATATGTATATAAAATAAAATACAACTACAGTAGTTATACCATGGTAAACTAAAATAACACTTGAGAGATGTTCGGATCAGGGAGAGAGCTACTATGAATTTTGAAGAAAAAAAAATTAAAACCAAACTGAGTTCAATTATACAAGATTTCTAAATGTTGATTGTACCTCATTTGTAAGGAGACATTCAAAAACAGTTAAGGTGATATACCAATGGGCAGGTAAAGGCCTAATTAACTGCAATTTTACCCTCCTCCATGAAATGTGGAAACTGTGCTTTTGGCACACTGTCAGAGCTGTTTTTTTCCATTTCAGCGATGGTGGCAGGCAAGCCCGAGTGGGATCCATCCAGCTTCATCAGGCCTCCAGTGGATCCAATCAGAGGCCCACCAGCAGGGCTCCCAGGAAGTGGGATGCCACCACCCTGAATGACAGAAATTTCATTGGCCTTCATTGTCAGGCCACTACTGAAGGCAGCAGCATACTGGTTCCACAGAGAAGGGTCAAAGTTCAGTGGTGGAGCAGCCAGTTCTTTTGAGGATGGCATCATTTCTGGTAACATTTTAGCCTCTGTGTTCATTGCCATCAGAGCCATGGGATTATCCAAGGACAGACGCTGGCCTCGGCGTGAAGAATTGTTCCACATGTGGGTGCCGATATGCACCTAAAAAGTAAAAACAGTGAATGTTAATCCCTTCAAAATACTTCACTTCAAACACTGTAATAACACTTGAAACTGACTATAACCAGTCTTCTAACAGTCATGGTTAAAGTAAGATGACTCACCTTTAGATTTCCCTTGGTGGTGAAAGCTCTGCCACAAATGTTGCAGGCAAATGGCTTCTCACCAGTATGAGTTCGCTCATGGATCTGCAGTGCGCTGGCAGATGAGAAGTTCTTGCCACAGACATTACACACATGCTGCTTAGCTGATCGTCTCGATGCAGTGGAGCTGGAGGATGGCATGGCTGTTCCCTGAGGCATCTGGGAGCTGAACAATCCTTGAGACCCCAAAGGATTCTCTGGAGGAATCTTCATCTCCAGACTGGCCAGACTTGGAGGTATCCTCATGAAAGGCATGTTACTAGGAGCTGGTGAATAAAGAGGGAAAAAAAAGGCAAAAGATTAGATTAGATATGAACTAGTATTCAATTTGACATGCTCAGAATACTTTGACTCAACTCACCATAGTCTGCATTTGTGAAAGGTTCTTCCTTAATTGCTTTAGGGGTAAAGTTGCTAGAAGCTGTGAGGTCAAGGGCTCCACTTGACTCATTTCCATCTTGAGCACCACTATCGGAGTCTTGTTTCGAAGCACTGCCGGCAAACTCATCAGCAACAGACTCGGGAGACTTGCTGTTACCCATGCAGTTAATGTTTATTGGTGACGATGAGTGGAACGATATAGCGGAGTCTGAAATGGCTGGGCTGCGACCATTCTGATATTCCTGCTCTCTAGGAGCTGGTGGAGATTCTTTAGAGGTTCCCTCACTCTCTGAAGCTGTGCTACTCTGGCGTTTCAGTGCAAGAGCAGAGGTGAGATTCTTCAAAACATCTAGACTGGAAAATGCTGCAGATGCTGTTTGCTTCTGCTCCTCAGAACCAGTTGCAAGTGGTTCAGAGGAATCATCCATCTTCTGGGGGTTCAGCTCTGGCTCTTGTTCCTCAATGCCTGCATCAAAACTGCTGGTGTCCATAGACTTCTCATCTGGTAGAGAGGACTCCATTGCTTCTGCTGCTTCATACTGGTTTTCTGCCACTGGGGTGTTGGGGATCTGCCCACCCATGTGCATGCGGATGTGCTGCTGCAATACCACAGCATTTGTGAACTTCTTCTGGCAGATTGGACACGAGTGTTGCATTTTAAGAGGAGTGTTAGCCCTGTGCACTCCATAATGGGCTTTGAGGTTGCCCTTAGTGGAGAAAGCACGGCCACAGATTTTGCACTTGTAAGGCCTCTCACCAGTGTGTGTACGGTAATGCATTTTGAGTGAGCTCTGGCAGCTGAGCACCCTATGGCAAATCACACACTCATTGGGGTCATTGGTTCTCTTTTCCAGGCCATCCACCATCTGCTGAAGTTTTGCTGTTCCAGAGCTTTGTTCTCCAGAGAGACTATTACCATTCATATGATGCAGTGCTCCAAGGAGATCCTTTGAATCTTTCGGATTTGGATCCAGTGGAGAGCTTTCACTTGTTGATGTGGACGGTCTCTGGGAAAATGGGTCACCTCCAAAGCCATCAAATGTTGTCTTGAATCCAGGTATAGATGATGGGTGGAATCCAGCAGCTGGGTGTCCGAGCATAGGTTTAATGTCAGTCATATTCGATTCATCCATAGGCACAGACATGCCAAAGGGAATGCCACTACTGGTAGGAATATTGTCAAGGTGCTCTGGCACAGGATGAGGGTTCATGGTGATATTGGGATATTTGTCTTTATGCCTTTGGAAATGTACTTTGAGGTTGCCTTTGGTTGTGAAGCGATTCCCACAGATGTTACATTTATAGGGCCTCTCTCCAGTGTGAGAACGCAAATGTATCTGGAGAGCACTGTCATTGCCAAAGGTCTTTCCACAGTATTTGCACTTGTGCTTGTATAATGAGTCTCCACTTTTGGATTCTGGTGGGAGGGGCAGCATTTTGGTCTTTCCTTTTTTAGAAGAATCAGTTCCTGCTTGGATACCATTAAAGGTGCTAGGGAAACCCATGGCTCCAGGTGACTGGGGCAGTAGTGCTGGTAAACGGCTGGCCAAATCTGGAATGCTCTTCAGAAGGTCTGTTTTTGTGGCCACAGTCCCCAGTCCTCCAGTTATAGAGGTACCAGCGGGCAGAGGTAGTTTACCTTGCTTCATTGCCTCCACAGAAAGGCTCTGATTGCCTGTTCTTTTTCCAATAAGGGCTGCTGCAGCAGAGAGCTGTTGAGAGAGATGTGCACCAAGGGCTTTCAGTGGATCTACAGATGCTCCTAAGGATGACTGGAGACTCTGTGGAGTCATCATGGCTACTTGGATTCTGATCTGTTCAGTGAGCTGGATTTGTTGTAGCTGCTGTTGCTGGAGACACACCAACTGTTCTAGGATCATTGGGATGGCCTGGAGAGCTTCCTGTGATGCAGTCAGAGAGGTGTTATTCGATAGATGTTGAGAGACAGCCACTTTAGTGTCAGCCATGGTTTCAAGGGTGACATTTGAATCTTGCGGCGAGGTGAAATTAATCTCAGCGTCAGTGGATATATCTGGCTGGTCTTGCTGTCCTGCTTCCTCTGCACTAATACTGGTCTCCTCTTCTGTTCTTTCCAGCTGGTCTGTGTTGATGTTGGATAGGGAATGACTACTGGACTGGCCATCATCATGGTCACTATTTAGGCCTTCAGGAGATCCATGAGAAAATTCCTCAGGCACATCATTGCCGTCTCCATCTTTCATAATCACAACTTGCTGACTTTTAGTGCAATTTTTCTCATGTGCAATAAATTCTGCTTCGTCAAAGAATTCAGCACAACACTTGGTGCAGACTCTGGTCTCATCCATTCTGAACCGCTTCATTTCATTTACACATTCCTCAGCTTGATCACCCCCAACAATCCCTATAAAGTAAAAAGAAAAAAAAAAAAAAAAAAAAAGAAAGACAAGTTGAAAATAACGTACAGAATCTTGATATCTGAGCAAAACAATATTAAAAATACAATATTTTAAGTTGCAAAATACTGAAATTTTGAGGCCTAATTTTTTTGGTATTCTGTTGTTTAGAACAATGAAACTGTTGTTAGATAATCTTGTAAGGTCCATTAGATGCATTCTTTTCCTGTAATTCACTGCACTGACTTTAACTTTGCTTTTTGTCCATAAGGCCAGCAGAGGGCAACCATTTACCTTTAATACTACCCAGAACAATGTCTAGGAAGACAAAAGACCCAAAGGCAACAGATTACAATGTTTGTAAAATAACCTGCCCAACAATACACTCAAAATTACACTTTTTAGTGCCTATTTGAAGTGGCATTTTGTGGGGCCAGATGCACCCCAATATTTATTTTCAAGCGCAAGTTCCTGCAATAAACACTTTACATGAAAGTGGATGCCCCAGATGGTGTGAAATAAAGTTTCTGGTGAGAAACAGACTGGAGAAAACAATAGAGTGGTAATTTCTTGTATAACACCATTCAAAGCATTTTCACAAAGTGTGAAAGCCTGATAGGTGCTCCAAATGTGCATTTTAATTTATCTTCTAACCAAGAAGCCATTTCACAACTTGGTGCATTGTCATATGCTAATGACTTAAAGAAAAGGGACAGACCACCTGTTTGCATTTGCCTGAGGAAACTGTTAGACTTGTTAATTGCTCACCAGGAGGTATTGAAGAGGTGTCATAAGTTTCATTCATCCATGAAAAACTATAAAAATAGTTGCATAATCTGAAGACACTTTTCTGTGGTTTCAAGTAAATGAATTCTTCTTGTTCAAGTAGACAATTAACTTCAATTTGAACTGTAAAATATCACCATCACTCATTTTTAGACCTCAGAGCAAAATCTGCTCGTCAGTAAGTAATGGGTCGGCAACGCATTACTTTGCCACTTGACGGCGCATGACCTGATCACCTTTAGTGGGGTACATGACACGAGGTCAGACTAAACATTCAATTCCTGGGTATATGAATGTTATCCATCAAATGTAAGTATTCTGACTGAAATCAGAAAGTGTGCTTGATGGAAAAACATTATATTACTCATTTTTTTTAATTATAAAAGGTGAGGTCGACGGCTGCACTATGGCAACACCAAAACGCACCCCCACCCAGTCTCCACAAAAAGGCCACTGCTCCATCCCCCACCTCTCCACATATGTACGAAAGGAAACAGTCATGCATTAAACTGGGGGATTTATTGCCTTTAGGTCAGCTTACTCCAGACTCACATTTCATACAGTTTTCGAGTACCTTTGTTTTAAACTTCCAATGGGTGCAACTTGAAAACAGTTTCCACCAATATGTACTAAAAGCGTTACTAAAAACACATACAAGTACAGCAAAAAGTCAACTAATGCAACATATAAGTAATATTAATAACACGACTACCCAAATGATACAATTCTGTATCCATATCGACTCTGAGTGTTTGTTTTAGCTGATGCGTAATTGTACAAATCTAACAATATATGAATGAAAACTTTAGAAAAATGCTGTATATGTGCCCTTTTGCCCCGCAATTTCCTACAAAGTTCACAATGCATTAACAAGAGAAAGAAGCACAAAACGAAATAAAGAGAAAAGTTTTAGTGTAGCCAGTATCAAAGTTCAGAGACTTTGCGATCCTTGATATTACGCACTTCAGCCGTGCGTAAAAGGTTTATAGGTGAAATTTGCAACAGTCGAAAAGGTAGAAATCGGCACAAGTGTAAGTTTTTAAGGGAAAATAGTCTAAAAGGATATAAGTGAAACACAAAATGTGGTATTTACAAAGTGGGGTCTTCGTTTGGACTAAAGTAATTTGGAGATGAACACCTGTACTTTATTACAAAATAATTATTTCGGATTTAACCTGAGCACCAGAGCGGAGTTTAAAACCTGCTCAATCCAAAGGAACAGTAACAGGTCAAAGTGCGAGGGGAACAATGTAAAGTCAAGCCCAAACTTTTGCGGATAAAATTCGGTAGATTTTAGCGTGGCATGGCGAAGCTCCAGGTTACATTTCTGCCTAGCTCGCACTCTTTGAACTTTTTTTGTGTGTGTGTGCGTAAACTTACCACTTTCTGCCGATGCGGGCTCGTCGGAGTTGATGTGCTGCGGTTTGGCTTGCTTGCGCCGCGACATGGTGCAACCATCAGGAGCGAAGAGTTCCAAACAAATTTTCCTCCTCTTCTTCCACAAATTCTTCAGCTCTGAAAATTAGCTCCTCAAGTAGAAATGCGCATGTCAGCGTAATTATTATTATCAATAATGCATTGCGATTTATCACGGTCCTCTGACAGCTGATTGGCTCCGGTCCAAGCGCTCACACATTATTCAAATACGCTCCCTATTGATGAGAGGAGCGCAGCGCCGGGAGGGGGCGGGAGGAGGCCTGCGAGTGGATGGACCGCAGGATGGAGGCAGGGTCAATAACACCCAACTCATCGCGCTTTTCCTTGTTCATGAAAAAAAAAAAAGAAAAAAAGAAAAAAAAAAAAAACCAAAAAACCACACACAGACATTGTCACCGAAGCGCACAAAGTAACCTCTTATCGTCCCCTATAATTTAAATCAGCTGATTAATAATGTTTGTATTGCCTCATACTCTGTTCTGACTTCTTTTACGCGTCACTTTTTTTTGGTAGATATTCACTCTACGTGTTCCAGGAAGATTAATATTATATTTTACATCTTTTTCCTCTGTAATCTGTTTATGCTCCTGCAAGCAAATGTGATGCATTTGTTTTAAGGGAAATTATAATCATATTTCCCCCCTATATATATTAGATATTTTCCTCACATTATGTAGATTTGCTCTTTATAATTACATTAATCATCAGTTTTAATGTCAAATAGTCACAAGTAAGAACTTTGTGTGGCTCATAAAGAAAGCATATAAAGAAAGCACATAAACATTCACAGATAAGGAATAAAAAATTGAACTGTAGCCTAAAACAATATTTACTGATTCAAAATCCCACTACCTAAAAGTTTGCATTTTCTACAAACAGAGATTACTTTGTGTTTTATGTGTGGTGGACTATTAATTATTTTAAAAAGTCAGTTTTAAATTTGTTTCATCTAAATTTTAAAGCTGACACAATGATCAACACAGCAGATGACTTCTTTACTTATGTGTTATGATCCGGTTTTGGTTCTACTTTCATGTAATAATGAGACTAAACAGTGATTTGAAGAAATGATTTTATGGAAATAATTACTATTTTACATCTCAAAGGACGAATCACAGATTGTGATAGAAAGTTACCCCAGTCATATGTTGATTCTTTTTCACATTAACATTCAACAAGCAGATTCTGAAACCTTATAGGAAATAAACAACACAATGAAAGGATTTCACACATGAATGGCATAAACACAGAATGTTTTGATGCTCACATGTAACAAATATTTATAAACTGACTGGTGCCTATTTATAACTCTAAATATGCTTTAGTCAGATTGAACAAAATGGATTATCAAATAATTAATACTTGTGTTTACAATCCGGTATATATCTACTTATAACATCACATCCTGACAGATTCAGTGACAACTCAAGTGATACTTCTGATGATTTCTGAGACAGTAATGTAGAGGGGATTTCAGTTAGAATATTAGTAGCATTTCTATATAAAACAGGCATTGCTTGCTATTTTTAGATTCACTAATGGGCACAGGGATTTATTTTTGGAATGTCACATACCAAAGACATACATATGCTGCTGTAGATGCTGGAGGGGTCAGACAGGTTCAGAGTTAGTGAGTGGGAAATGTGTTTATAAAGATGCAAATTTTTTTAAAGATTTATTTCAGTAGATGCTGCAAAGTTACAAGAATCAAAATTGGAAATAATTGTTGCAAGATATAGTTTTCAACAAGGCTATAAAGACTGATATCTTTGCATAGTCAGCAAACAGGGAAAATTAGAACAAAGTGGAATTAATAGCAAACAAAAAAGATTCTAGAACTATAGGTAGGGGTGAAAATACGAGTAATAAAAAAGGAGTAATGAATGTAATGTCATCATAATCTGGAAATATTTCAAGGTTTCAGAGACTAAATAACATGAAGACACAATGTAGAAATTCATGAAATAGATAAGTGAAGCAGGAGACACCAGATTAGTCATTTTTCTTCTGGCAACTGTGATAGACATTTGTCATTTTGATACTTCTAAATGTAGGCAGTGCATTAACTAGTACAAAATACAACATCAATCACAAAATGTCTAATCTGACTGTACACAAGTGCAAAAATGAAAAATGAAGCTCCTTTCCTCCGGCTTTTCTTGTCATCCTTACTCTAAAATGTCTCAGCATGCGTTATATAATGCACACAGCTGATAACTGCGAGACAAAGACGAGCCAGTATATTCAGATAAACAAATGCCCTTTACGGGACTGGCTGAAGGTGAAAAAGAGGGGAGTGCTGTCTAGACGGTTTATTGCCCCAATAAGAAACTATGCTTGAATACGCTGTTTCTTCTACATTCAATCTAAACAACTCAAACTGTGCACAGCCATAAAACTGCTCTTGTGGGAACCAAAGGGATATCACTTATACCCAACCCCCTTTTTGAAAATGAAAGAATAAAACATATACAGTAAATCTATAATAATAAAAAAACAAGCATAAACACTTTTATGAAAGTAGAATTAAAGGAGAAAAAGTGGCAGTTGCTAGGGGGAAAAAAAATCTATTTTTCTGCACTGTGGTGAATATAATATAACACACAGTTTCTTGGCATTTTTCTCAGTTTTTGTTAAAGCGCTAATTATTAAGTGTTTGGATCTATTGTAGTTATTTTGTACAGGCCAATGTCAGTTATGAAGCAAAAGAAATAAAAAGTGGTACAATGCAGTAAGCACAGAGAGCAAACATAATACTGTGTCCTTCACCGGGTCATGTATGTCACAATTGTGGATCTACATGGGTCACACCTCATAAATGAAGTGTGGCTTGAAAACAGCTTCACAACAGATACTGTGTAGTTTGTATTTTCTATATCCTGTCCTTTTCTGATTTTCTTCCTGAGTTTACAATTTACACTGAGGAAGTTAAATGGCTCACTCAGTGTAAGAGAGATGTGAACCTAGTCATAAATGTACTCAGAAATTGCTTTACGGTGACCTTGTAGCAGACAAACAATAACAGCCGTGCTAACACTTGTAGAGGAATTGTGCATTCAACATGTGTTTTTTAGTACATAGTAAAAGATGAAAAGCACAGACCTGCCTGGAACTGATGAGAAAATTCACGTCATTGTGATAATTGTTAGTGTTTTTAGGATGAGCCTCTTCTTTTGTCAGGTCAGATATCTCGATTTTATTACAAAGATAGTTAAATCTTCTGTCTTACAACATTCCTGCTTTTACTCCTGAGCTCTCACAATTACACTTTATGGATGATGTTACAAACACTACTGAAAAAACACAATAAAAGATACCTAGCACATTGTCAGATTACAATTTCAGATGCCACTTCGAGTCTTAGTAGGCCTTTAATGGTTGACCGGTTTTGTCTTCAGGATTTCTTTTGAGTCCATTTCCTAGATCCTGTTTTATTATTTTATCCTCTGTTGGTTTTCTTCAGGTGCCCCTTAAAACATTTCCTCCCTTGTAGTCATAAATAACACCATTAAACCCTCACAAAGGACAATGGGAAAAGGTTTTTTTTCATGCAAGACTTGATTCCCATGAAAAGGGTAAGTAATGCTGAGTATAGACAAGCACGAATGAAAACAGTTCAGGTGACCTTTTGTGTTACTCTCACTAGCCAGATCCTGTGTTTTTTCCAGTTGTGTCACACCATAAACTTCACTCATAGGGAATCAATGCACATTTTTTCCTATGAGGGCACAGTTGGGACTATACAGTAATTTTCCCCTGCATCCTTTGTTTTCTGTCATCATACAATCATCTAAAGGTGGCATTATCTAGCATATACAAGAATAGAGGCTTGCAGCAATTACTATAGTGTATACTGTTTTCATTATTGATCTGCAAACGCCCTTTCAAATGTACTCCTTTTCATGAACACATGTATTTAGTCCTTTTGTTTGGTAACATCAGCCTAGAATAAAGACTGAGGGCATTGAGGTGAAATGTGTTGGATGTTTGTCTGTTGTACCAATATTGTTTTTCCCCATTGAATGTTGCTCTTTTGACAAGGATTATACATATGAGTCACTGTCAAACATAAGCACCAGACATCAGGCCATATAAGGAAAATTCTTGAATAAATATTAATACGTTACTAGTAAATTAAATTTGGCAAGACATAAAGTCTGATTAAATAGAATCATTTGCATGTTAAGAGTCAAACTGGAAATGGCTGCAACACCTGGTTGAAACAGGAAGTATAAATGGCTCTGCCTTTAAACCGAAGACGTGTCTCTAAAGATAACAAGATAACTACTCATTTGTCTCACACCATTGAGAGGCTGGGGGCTGGGAGGGAAGGAAATTATGTGCCACAGCATTCCACAAACAACTTGTGCTCTGGTCATGAATTTTTATTATTTTTTTTTTTTAATTCACTTTAATAATTATTTCTTCACATTTTACTCTGATGTATTTGCTAAAATTTTCTCTTAGGTGATATCTTGAGTAAAGACAGCCCCCAGATTTATTTGTTTTATTGTTGCAGTTAATAGTGATATTAACAGTCTAATATCCTGCTCAGGCCTGGGTGTGTGGTGTGTGTCTCTGGTGCAGGGGCTGGCGGGTGAGGGGAGAGATCAGTGGTCCACACATGGCTGTAATTTAATGGAGAATTGCCCTGTGTGGTTCCTGTGCAGAGGTAAACATAGCAATAGTCAGGCTTTTGTTATTGCATGACTATGACAACTGCCTCCATCAATAAACAATGGAGTGTTAAGGGGACAAGGACTCACTGTATGAAGAAACCCCACTGTGTCCACTTCTCACTATCACTACTAATCGGCCACACATTGAAACAGCATATGAATAGATTGGGTAATAATAAACCCGGTGAGTTGAAGTGACACACCAGAGAGAAATTCACCCCGACAGCAAATTTGAGATGCTTTTAGACTATGTTTTAATGCTAGTGATCAATGCATGTAAAGGAGCCAGAGTTATGTGGTTGGAGAATCTGTGACACAATAAACAAAGAGATAGAGAGAGCTCAGCAGTCACCATCAAGCTGTGAGTCAACAGGGGGCCAATCCCTCAAATCTGAGATGCAATCTGGGTCGGGGTCATAAACATTTACAGGGTGGGAAGTGCTTAGCAGAGGGGCTGCAGGATATCAGTCCTCTTGCAGTTGTAATTAGCTTATGAGAGCACACTAGTCATAGCTGCCAGCTTATGGTTGGGTATTTTCTATAATTAAGTTGGTCTGTGAATTGAAAAACTATGGCATTAATAGTGAATTATGAAATTAAATTGATAGAAAAAGTCCTTAAACATTCACTTTTGAAGTTACAGGTTACTGGTTCTTAAAAGAAATGTGAGCGGGTGAGTAAGCAGGGCACGTTTTAGGCTTATTCACCCTGGCGGATTAAGTTTGGTGCGGAGTGTCGCCAGATGGCAAAGTGTCCGGAGTAAAGTATGGGGTTGATGAAACATTGATGACTGTAACACACCCATGTTAATATGATCTCAGGCTGACACACCCGTGAACATATGCACACATTAGCAGCTTCTTTATTTGCAAAAAAGCCCCCCAAAAAAGTGTATTGGTTTATCACACTGGATCACTGATAAAAAGAAATTACGTCAAATGTGCTGGATGGGTACAGTGTTTAAGATACAGTATTGGGTCAAATTGTTACTCAAAGAGAGTTTGTATTTCTGAGCTACCAGTTCTACTTTAAAACACTGTCTGTACATTGGAATGGACTTTGCAGATTCTGTCCAGTGTAGGATTTGTCAAGTCTGCAATACAAATATACAGATAAATAATATATATGTAATAACACATCTTCATAATTTTGAAAACATTAGCCAACCGATACTCTCATCATTCATTTTACCTTTCATCTTATCAAAGTATATAACAGTTAACACATTTTATTGTTGAAGCAAAAAACTATAAATCAGTGTCATATTCAATTCAGAGTTATGCTTTACAGTCAATCATTGACATTAAAAGTTTTGACCCACTGACAAAAAGCAGCAAAAGTTATCAGGACAATATACAAACACCTTAAAATAATGATTTTATATATATATGTAATTTTTTTCCCTTCATCCATTTTAAACATTAACATGAAATTGTTGATGCAGTTTTAAAAGGGCTGTAAAGTAAAAACACAGTAAACAACTGTCAAAGAGGCTCTTGGGTGGTAAAGGGTAAAAACTGCCCTGACTACAAAAGAAACACACAGTATAAAGCACTTGACAATGAATGTGCTCATTCTCCAATGAGGCTCAAAGACCATAAGACACCTGGTGGGTTTTCAAGCTCTTCAATGTAGGTTTACAGTGGTCATTGACAAAGACAGCCGCGGACCTCAGAGGTATTGACTGCCTTCTGTGACCACTGAAAAGAACACTTAATCCCCCACAGCCTCTGCCTACTGTATTCACTGAAAGGCATTTAAAATCTGTTCAGATTTCTTGTTACACAGGTTAAATATCTTGCAATTATTGTTGCTTTTTGTGTGACTGAAATCAAAATATTGTATCTGATTCTTGTCATAAAATGCTTTGTGAAATAAGTTCAATATGTAAGTTTTTTTTGTTTTTGAAACAAAACAAAACAGATATTTTATTCACATGTTATTTGGCTTAATGCCATGTCAGTAAGTTTAAAGAATCAGAGCTCATACAGCCATGAGTGCTGCACACGGACGGACATGGATAAGAGTGTATTATGGTTGTTATAGCAACCACAGAAGTGGCTTCTATGCTGAACAATGGTCAGATGGGCCTTGGGGAGGCCCAGTCGCAGCCCCCCCTCCACATACACATCTGCTGTCCCCACATTCAGACTTATGGGATGTTCTGCTGATTATTTTCTGTCCTGCGTCCCCCTTTCAAAACTGACAGGCTGAGAAAATGAGAATGAAATTAAGAATTCTGCCAACATCTGTCCAGGAACTGTGATTCAGTAAGCTGTGGTTGCGCAGTTTAGATAGGAAGTGAGGGAAACAAAAAGAGACATAAGAGGGGCCATTGAAGTTATTCAGCTCAGTGGCATAAAGAGTGTGTGACAAAAGTTCTTAGGTGCACTCCAGAATTTATAAAAGCAAATAATCTCAGATGGAAAGCCGTAACCACTAGTCGGCACATAGCAACCACAAAAGTATGCAAATGTATAATAAGTCATGCATACTCTCAGGAAATTGAACTGATTGTAGAAGAAGAATGTATTTTATCATTAAGGGCAACAAGTCTGAGTTTCTGTATTAAAAAGATGATAGAACTACAAATGCCTTACTTTCCTCTCTAAAGAAAAACATTAAAGTGTGGGTGGCTGTGCATGGGAGATGGTGGTTTACTTTATGGGAGGCAAAACTGTAAATCACAAGCCAGACAAAAAGGAGAGAACCATATATCGCCTTTGTGCTTCCAATCCTCATGGACAGCAGCCATGACAGAATTGGACTGAAGCCACCTGCTTTTCTGCAAAGCCACTATGCAACACTCAGTAAGAAACACTGACTACTGCTGCTTTTCTATGTGATCAGTGAAGGGTATGAATGATTACATCACACATATTAAATCTAGAAATCTTCAATTTAAAATTAGATTTTTTGTATTTTAGGCCAACATATGTGAAGGAAAATCTTGATGTCCCATAAATTCACACTGAATAAACAAACCAAAAAAATTGTTTAAACTGAGATTTTAGATTTATAGAATGCTCACAATTAGAAGTGATGAGGGCCCATGTTGTTATTTTCAGTGTGCAAACTTGTGTGACTTGTAATCCTTGTGCTGTTCTATTCAATAAGCTCTTTCCTCTCAGGTATGCATCTACTAAGTATTGTACTCACACACCCACACCCACACCCACACACACATACACACACAGAGGCAAACAAAAACCTGAGGTAGCCCAGAGTTTTCCTAATAGTTTCCTTAGTTGTGACTTGCTGATGCATTTATATGCAAGAAAGGAGAGAAAGAAAGGCTTCTGTTCAAGGATGTATCCAAACCCCCACATCCATATTGATTAAACAAATTTGCCACAAATCATTTTACAAATGCCCAGTGGGGGGCTATAGAAGTTGGTGGAAATACCCCATTCATGCTCTGTCCTCCCCCACAGGGCTGAAGCCTCGACTCTTGGCACGTTTAAGCGTGCTGACAGCCTCTGATCCTCTGGCCATCTGCAGGGTGGGCTGGCCAGCGCTGAGGGGGCTTTGTGTTGGAAACTTTTAAGAGATTTAACTGTGAAACAAGAAAAAAAAATCCAAAGGTGATGGATACCCCTCATATTTTTGGTTCTAGCTCATTTGCAAGAAACACAAGTCCAACTGTGAAGTTTACTCAACAGGTGCTAAAGGGAGTAAAATGAGCAGAGAGAAACGTATTCCTGACATTATAAACTGGAACCATACTCATGTGAACTTTATGATTCATCGACTTGTTTCCACTTTAGCAGATTTTCACAATAGACTTAGGCCGTCAAGTGACTTTTGCTGCAGTAGATAACAGATGCCTGGCGTGCGTTTCTAGTGGCTCATACAAATTTGGGTCAGAATGGGCTCCGCCTCCTTCACCAAGCCTCTCTTTGTGAATGAAAATGGGTGGAGACAGCTACCCTGAGTGTAAGTACATGTGTGTGAGGGAGGATTTTTTTTTTGTGTGCGTGTGCATGTGTAAGTCCATGTGTGTGGTGGAAAATAAACAGGCAGGTTGTACTGGTGTGTTGTAATGGTAGGTATGACAACATTCTCTAATAATCAAGTTTCGGGATTCAAGATTTGCAATTCAGATTAAGTCTGCTAAAAAAAAAAAAAAAAAGGACTGTCAGACTTTCTAGGTTTGATTAAACGCAAATGCAGATTTCAGAATTTACTTCATGATATTATTTATGATATAAAAATCAAGCCTGGTGTTTTGCAGGATACATTTTAAAAAAGATAGAGTAAAACTAGACCAGTACTGGTTCTTATAATGTTGAAATTTGTTAATTTCTTATGTAATAAACAATGCTTCACCATAATACATTCACCAAATAATAATGTTGAAGTAAGCTGCATTATGTTTCACTTTTAGGTCTGTGTACGGGGCCATCCCTCCCCTTCTCCTAACCTCAAACACATGGTCAGCTCTTATTATTTTAACTGCTTCCAGTGACTTCAGATCTCCTCGACCTCTGAGTGCAATCAAGGGAAGGAATGGCCACATTAAAACAACCAGGCCCACAACAGCTTAGGTTACCCTAGATACAAGGGGTGGAGAAAACAAGTCAGACAATACTGAAAAAGCCACAAATGTTAATCGGCGATGGATCTGTTTTCAATTTTCATTTAAATCAGAAAGTAGTGTCATGAGGTAAAATTGTGATTATTAGAAGGATGTTTTAATTTCTATCTTGAGATGTGAATAAATATTCCTTTGGATATTGCTACTCTTTGTATATTTACTGTGAATGTGATGTTGAGCTTGACCTCCTGTGTATCCCATTTCTTGTAATGTGGAGAACATGTCTGGAAATTGTCTTGCTGCTGCTCATACAGAAGTCAAAAGCTGTATGACGAGTGGGCTCAGAGGGAGCAGCTGAGAACAACAAACAGGTAATGCTTACAGCAGCTGTGTGAGTATGTATTAGATTGTAGCTTCCTCCTGCTGAGTGGGGTTTTTAAGACTGTTACAAAACACATGATTAGATACTAAGACCTTCAAACAAAGCTAGATTCATATAGATACATATAAACCACATACACTAGATTATATGAATATCAAAACATGTTTCATTCATACTCCTGATGTAACATTTATTAGGATCTTGAATCTATTCCTGTATAGCTCGGCTTATAGGCTGCCCCTAAATGCTTCCCCAGAAACCTAATCCAACAAAACAGCCCATCGCTCATAAAGACGCCACATGAGTGATGTGAGCAGAACGAGTTATAGTGACCTTGGGACACACAAGTCTTCCCTTTCCCAAACACACAAATTCCACTGATTTGCGCCCATCTGTGATCTCAACCAACTGTCACATCAGTTTCAGGGTGGCATTTATAAAATCTTTTCATACACTGGTTTTGCATTACCTGTAAAAGTGGCAGTTTGTTTGAAAACAGAAGAGTAGCGGCTTTACATAACCACACCGCCTTCATTTCGATCTACTGTCTGATTACTGCTATTGACACGGAGCAGCTTTTGAATTGCAAAGGCATTAAATCAATATCTTTTCTTGATACTGTTAGTGTTGGCGGGGTATAAAAGTCTACATCAATAGTAAACTTCTGATAATAGAAACACAACCTAGAGCTTCTTTAAAAATAATGGGTCCTCTGTGCTAAATAGCTTGCATTTATAACATACTGTAAAATCTATAGTTGTGTCTGAGATAAATTTACAAAAGCAGAGAGTGAAAGAAGATCAATTGGTTTGATGAAACGGCCTCTAAGCCTGGAAAATTAAGGAAAATTAGGATAAATGCATACTCTTTGTGATAGAAACAAATGATTTTGCTTGAATAAAATCAACAAATGACTATAATTCTAAAGTTTTGCAATTTGGGATGCACACACGCCCCTTTATGTACCCAGAACTTTTTCTTTTTTTCTTTTTTCTTTTTTTTTTTTTTTGACCCACCTAGTTGGAAGTTACAGAGGCTTCATCCTCTACACAATGAGATAAATATACTACTCCACTCTTGCCTGCAGATTTTTCTCATAAAAATCCCTTTGATAGTTTAGCCATCTGGCCGGAGCCGAAAAAAGTCCTCATAAAAGAGGCCCAAATAAGGTCAGGGGTCACTCCCTCCCTAGGTCAGGGGCCCTGGAAGGTTGTTATAGTGGACTTTACTAAAGTTGTCAGCTCAGATCCCCTTGACAAATTAAAGCACATTCTTCTCTTTTTAACAAGTATTCCATTACAGTCAGTAAAGGAAATGTTGTTCATACTTAGTTTCATTATGGGGAGGGCAGGGTAAAATGGAAGAGAGATGTAAGTTGCACATGGAATATGAACTCATCTTAGTGAAATGAGACAGAAGGAAAAAAGCATAAGAAATTAAAAGAATTGTTTTGCCAGAAGTATCAGCCTGATTATACTGTAAAACAGAAGCCATATACAAGGCACAGAGATGCACCAATGTACAATTACAGAAGGTCTTTTTATGTTCAACCTCTTCGTTTTTACCATTATCATTATCCATGTGTGGATGAGTAAGAGGCCTTTACTCAACACATAGCACATTAAAGGTTCAATGACAACCTGTCATTAACCCTGACCTGTCTGTGTCTCCGTCCGAATGTCCAGAGGATGAAAGGCTTGGGTTGGACTTATCACACAGACACATTTAGCCGGCTGCTGTCTGTGTCAGCGAATTGACGTTGCCTGCTAACACGACACAGACACTGGGAACTTTGCAGTGAGATTGGGATGAACATCTTTTTCAGTGCTGAAAATATGAAATGCTGTCATATTTTTTGAACTATTAAAGTGTGATTTCTTATGACCCAAGTATTAAGTGAGACAAAAAATGTTTTTGGAGAAAAAGAGTGAGCAAAGCTACATCTGTCTTTATACCCTGTGACTTTCACATACATAAGAATGTGTTTGGTTCCACCCCACATGCATTCAAAAACCCATCTAAAACAGTCAAACAAATGCTCGGCATATGACAGCCCCTATGCAACTGTGGGAAGAACTGGACAAAGGCAAGTGTTTTCCACCACACCTCGGTTGGAAATTTGTCTTGCGTTCATTGTCTTACGCTTAAAAGAAGTGTTAAAGTTCTCGCTCCATGCTCCAGTCGCTTCCTAAGGATGGTGCCGTTGGATGATACATGGGCACAAGTGTCCAGTTTCAGGGGAAATGGTGAAAGAATTGGCAGGGGATGTTGAGCTCCATTAAACACCACAGAAGAAGTGGACCTCGGAAGACTGTGTAGAGTAATCAATACTGCACAAGCTACAGGTGGGGTATGGGAAATGAGGCCCCACAACACTGCATTCGCATATCATTTTGTCTCAATTCAGTATGTGGGTATGGATTATTGTCTTCTATGCAGTGACAGAATGGGATGTTCAAATGAAAGAACCAGAACGAAAAGTTTACAACAGATTTCAATACACGGATCTTTATCAGAAGTGACTTCTTCTGTTAAAATTTTCAATTACCTGATGATGAAAGGTGATGGGTAGTGGGATGGGGTGGGGTGGGGGGGTAACATCCTCCAAATTCCACGCAGACAAAAATGCAACGTCTCCAGTTTCTTATAATCAGCATGACTATGAAGGGTGAAAACAAACAAACACTTTTCTCTCACAGAACTTTGCCTTAGGGACTCACGATGAGGAGGGGTCTTCATCAGAGCACACTGTTATTAATCTTTGTTAATTGTAGGCTTCTCCATTCAGATGTCCCACAGCTATATTTTTCATCATTAAGCGTGTGTTTATAGTAGCAGGAAATTGACCAACAGGATAATCAAATCTCAAGAACACAGATTTGCGTGCGGTCGAGTAACAGGAAACAGTCTAAAGTTTTGTGTGTGACCCGCGATAAAGTCCTGCTGTTCATCTGCTTCTACATTTTTTAAATACGCAGGGGTGATAAAATACATCATCATTATGTATTTACCAGTACTTTATGGATTCAGAAAACATCAAACACTAATGGGTTTTTAACTCTGTGTCACTCTCTGACATATGTGACCTTGTGACAGGTATATAAATAGAATACATTTATATACACTATTCACATATATTTAGTTTCCCCACTGTGTGCATTTGTGAGCACCTGTTTTGCTGTTTCTGATGCTACTTTTCTTGAGCAGTGGGAGGATGTGACATGCCTTCAGTGGCCATAACACAGCTTGCATTCCATGTGTTGAACAGTGATGGTATCCTCTGCTGAAAAGGAATGCATCATGGTGGAATAATTGCCCTTACTCCTCTTTGGCCACTTAGTTAAAAGGGATTCAGATGGTTTGGGATCTCTCTCTCTCTCTTTTTCTTTTTTTTTTTGCACTCCGTCTCTCGGCCACCCCTCCTCCCATGGGGCAGGGAGAGGAGGAGGAGAACATGAGGGGGATGGGTGTGTTTGACTTGGGAGAGCTGAATTTGGAAGGGGGTGAGAACATTTACATAAAAGAGCAAAGTTTTTTCCACCTTCATTTTTTATCTGTGGTGAGTTACTGTTTTGCCATGTGACAAACATAGGTCTAAACTGCAGCTTAACCTCTCCATTACAAAGACATAGACAAGAGCTTGGGCTGGCATTCCATAGAGATTCCCTGAATTAACTTCCAAATAGAAAGTGACCTGCACAGCAGACACAGATATTGGATTATGGTGGAGTTTTGGTGGTCACATGATCCTCATGGATCACATATCAACTAGGTTTCTTGTCACCTCTTGTTGGCTGGACTCACCAACTGCTGGGAGGTCCAAATGGACCATACTGCATGTTTGGTTAGTCAAGTGATTGCATGTGGCTATGTCTTATCTAACCCCTACACATGCATGTTCCCACACATGCACACAACCTTTTATGAAGCACACACTCTTTATCAATACTCTTGGTCTTGTCCTGTTTGATCCTCCTCTTGCTTTTCCTGTGGAAATATAACCTTAAGTAACAGGGCAGGGGGCAGGGGGCAGAGATGACTCACATTGCATTTGTTTACTGAATCGGGACAAACAAGTGTAACAGGTTTTTTGACTCTTGCAATAAGTGCTGAAAATGACAGATGACAAGAATTAGTTTTGGGGGGTTTATTGTCTGTGTGTTCTGCAGCAGGTATGTCAAGCGGGACATATTCACAATGACCTGTTTGAATTCCTCACTGAAAGAATGTACATTTTTGCTTCATCTCTTCCACAATGAGGAACAACCATTTCACATTATTCAGTGTCTTTTGGTGAAATGATATGAATTGTTCTAGCTTAATTAAATTTTTGATGACATGCAGCGAAAATCATAATTACAACTTCTAGATCCAAAATAATTTATGAACTTCCTCCGAGTCTCTCAGTACCCACAGTTTGACTCTATATAGGTTGGCACTGACTGCTCATTTGTCACTTTTATTCATTTTAACAAATTTTCTCTGTTCCTAACGTGTCTGGCATCTCCAAGCCACTAGTATCATGCTCCTGTGATTTTGTCAATCCCATTGAGTCAGTCTTATGTTTTCAACCCCACCCCCGCCGTGGGGCTAATTAAAACAATTTCAAGGACAAAGGAGGGGAGTCTATTGTATCACACAACCAGCAGTGCAACGGATATGGCGCAAGAGGGGCACAGTTGTCAAAGATTAGCAGCCCTCCGCAGATGCAGATGGATATATAAGCCTCTCACCACCCCTGATGAGGGTCTGTCTGCGTGAGACAACTGCCTCAAATGAGCTTTTAGCGGGAATTTAGGTGTAGTCAAAAGAAATGGAATAATGAGCAAAACAAGGTGCCCTAATAGGATGAAAATAAAACTGTGGACAGGTTTAGGATTAACCTGTTGCTGCTGAGCTAGGCAGTTGAGGCATAAATAATGCATATGTGCATCTTAACCAACAACTCTTTTATTTTAAACATTTTGACAATACTGTAGTTGGCCTTAGAATTTAGTTTCCTGCATAATGTAGATATTAGTGAGTAAACCCTGATCAATATAGTGTAAATTGATGAATAAGTATGTTAAGCCCCAAAAATTCTTGTCCATACTTTTTCAATTAGTTATGAAAAAATCCTAATATCTCAACACCCAGGTCTTTCTTCACATTCCTGAGCCATGTAGAGCCCACCCCATTCTAAAAACAGAGAGATTTGCTGGTGACAAATCTTCAAACCAACTTCCTCTTCTTCCTTTCAACTCAAGTAACAGCCCAATGAACTGGATTCTCTCTGTTCTGACTCACATCCTCCATGCCATAATATTTATGCCTCCTATTCAGGAGCTGCCCTCATTAAATTTCTTTGTGAATCATGCTACAGGTCCGGCTTCACCATAATAAAGCATGACTACTTGTCTGAATATTAATCTTGTTGGAAAATTATTGTTGGAAACATTTGCTTGCTAAATACATACATTAGTAATTGTTTGTATGCTGTTTTCTTAGCAACTTAACTGAACTGAGCCTGAGCATTAATCTGAGTGGGAGTTCTACAAACCGAGGTGTTGACAGTGAATGTCTCATCCATGCTTTTAAGGCATTGTTGTTATCTCTGTGGCCAGGCCATACTTATCTCACAGAAGGAACTGTATGTGAACAGAAACAATAGGCTTGATTGAGTGCATTCCCAAAAAGGTGTAAGGTTACATGGGCCTGGTCTATTTAATAGATGATATCTGTCTGAAGAGACTTTGCCATGAGATCTTTATCAAGTAACCTTTGAGAAATGGTGCATCATTCATAAACTAATTAATTATCTGACATGAAAATGTGATAAGAGTCGTTACCCTGAGGCCATGTGTTGTGGGTCACCCTAAAACCAATACAATAAGGAGTTTGAGATCTATTTTTACTAGAACACATAAATGCAACCTTTACCACTTTTGTTCCCAAATGGTGTAATATCTAATGACGAAACCCTGGTCATCACAGGAAACACTATTTCATTTCCATGTGAACAAAATAAATCTCATTAATAAATGTGTACATTCATACATAGGCCCACCTACCCCCTACTTGAATTTTTTTTAAAGCCACAATAATGCAATTAGCCTAACAAAGAAAATGGTAATCCACCAGCCAGTCTGAATGCATGGGTGGGATGCATCTGTAATGACCTGAGAATGACTCTGAGAATGCTTCTGAGGAATTTTCACACCAATAAGCTCTAGGAGTGCCAGACTACAACTTTGCAGTCACACACATGCATTCATATAGTGCTAATCCCTATGCGCTGCAATTAGGGAAAAAAAAAGAAAAACATTTTGCATGCAAAAGCACCCCCTTAGCAAAGTCAATTTCCTGTCATAAAGCTCCAGGTTAAAATTATAAACTTTAAATATGATTTTAAACCACACCTGACTGATATATTTACGAAGTTTGGATTCAAGGAATTCTCTCTGTGTGAGTTTACAGTTATCAGTAACAGTATGAAACATTATCAGGCCACCAGCAGATACATAGCTGGGGGTAGAATCACATATGCTAATAAAGCAGATGTCCACAGTCCTCAACACATTCCAGGCACCCTGTAAAAACAAAGCTGCTTTCTTCCCCAAGGAGCTAAGCCTCATCTCTGACTGTCTCCAACACTCACAAAGCTTCATATAAACATTTAGTGTTATAACCCGATGATCCCAGCAGGGCTCGCTCCCTCCCCGCCACTGTCTCTACAACAACCACAGCAATCTGATTCCCTCACATTTTGGGAAGACTGTGTGTTTGGCCAAGGTGTGGGCGCTTGTCTGAAACTTTCCATGACACTGGAAGTTTCAGGGCACGCTGTCCACTGTGCCCGACACTGGCTGAATTCATCAGCCATTGTTGTCTCTGCACAGGCATTTATGATGTCACTGCAAACATAAGCTTTGTCCTTAGATGAAGGATCAGCCAGGGTTCGTGCCCTTATGGGGTCAAACAAACAGCAAATATGGACAGGCTATGACTTAAATCATGGGATTGGGCAGCTTTGGGTGGCAGAATGAGAATGTAATTTAAGGAATTCTTTTAAAGTTCCCCAAAACAGGAGATGTGCTGTTTTCTATTATTGGGAGAAAATTATATAAAAATAGTTATAGAAGGAGTGATGGGTGAAAAAGCACAGGTTTAACCTTATCTTCTGCTCTTACTTCTATCATCATCCCCTCTCTCCACTCATGCCATATCAAAATGAAAACAAGAACATTTCCTGTGTCTGCCACAGACATCACCAATGATAATTATTCTGACCATCTTGTAAAACCAGCACCTGCATATATAAGTAAATCATTGTTATTGTTTGTGTGAAAAATGTTTTTTTCCTGACAATGGTTAAATTTTAAGATATGACAAATGACTATAATGTTTTAGCTGTATAAATGACGCAGAACAAAAAAGAACACACAGATTTTCTTTTGAATTACTTACTCTACTTATTATTCACCATCATTTTGTTAGATTGGATGAGGATACATTTGGCAGCAGCAGTATGTGTGTGCATTAACACTTTAAAAGCAGGCAAGATAAACACAGATTTAAGGACACACACGGATGTGAGCACTCTCACACACACACACACACACACACACACACACACACACACACACACACACAAAGACACAACAATAGCTTGTATGTGTAAAGATCAGATTTCCATCATGTTTGTTTTCTTAGGATAAGGCATGAGTGAACAAAGAAAATATTTTGCTTGCTCATAGCCATCTGTTAAAACCAGTGGAATTTCTAAAACTGTAAGTAAGTTTGTTTGGTTACACTAAATGATGATTTGGTAAGATATTCTTATATTTCTCTCTTATTGATACATTTCATAATTTGATTGTTACTTGCTTGCTCCTTGCCTACTATCAAATGTAGGCAAGGAGCAAATTAAAAAACTGAAAAAGCTGCATAAAAACACAGTTCTTGTTTATCAGTGTTTTGTAGTGATGGGGAGGAAATTTGATTGTTACTTGCTTGCTCCTTGCCTACTATCAAATGTGTCCTTATTCCAAATGTCTATAAAAGCTAAAAATGATTGATTTCTTAAGAATGATCTAATCATGTTATAATGGCACCCTGGCACTGAAAGCAAATGTTGACCCGAACACAAATGACTGTCCGGCTCTGCAACTGTGAGAATGCACACAGCGGAAACACAAAGCAACATGCTGACATGTGAGAATGATCAGAGGCTGTGGCAAAACCAAGCATAAAAAAACAAATCCTGTATCTGTGCAGGGCCTGAGAATGGACAAGACTAATAACACTTGGCCAGTGTTCCCAACTTGCATCTCACAAAATATGGAATAAAAGAAAACAATTGAGTGATTGTTCTTGCTTCAATACATGGCACCATGTGCACGGTCAAAACCATGCAAACATTCATTTGTTTAGGGTTAGTGGCACAGAAACAGGACAAGAAAACAATGGCTAAATGTCTTTGTTACCGAATCACAAAAGCTGTTAGCTGGTTATTTGCATTCAGAAAATCACACTCGGCGGTCATTGCTAAATGGTGAAAACTACATCATTATAAAGGACATTGTTATAAAAGGCAGTGGCTCCGTGTTGGAAAGCAGGGGATACTGTAGCATTCCTTTGTCCCTTAAAGGACTTTTATGGGCTTGGTGCTCTCACTCCACCAATGCCTATTGGCTCAAAATTATACTTATTTTTCTGCCCCCTGAGGACTGGTTTTAAACTGCTGCTTTCAATCTTTAAGAAACAACAACAAAGAGCCTGTCAGGGAAATGCTTCCTGACAACCCAAGATAGACAAAAAGACAAAAACAACACCCTAAACTCTCAAATGCCAGATGAACATCACAAAGAAGGTGACAATGCTTTCAGGCCCAGATATAAATAAAACCTGATTGATTAGTGAGAAGCAATTAATGTGTCTAATGTGGAGATTTAAGTAGACAGTTGCTTTCAAAGAAACTGTGCTTGATTTCATTCCAAGATAAAAGAATAAAAATGGAACTCAATCAACCCCACTAGAGCAAAACCAGCAAGTATTTGCCTTTAGGTAACGTTATTGATTTAACACTGAGACACTACAATGGCCTAATAATGTTTTAGCAAATAATCACATTGCATTCAGAAAGGCAAATTAGGGTGTCTTTTTTGTTACAAGGCTGCAAAAGGCTTATCAAATAGCTCAATCATCTTGTATTTCTGTTTCACAGACAAAAAGGATTGAACAGAGACAAGATAAAAGCCCCCAGTGTACCCAGAAATCAAAACTCACTTAAGATGTCAATAGTGTCACAGCCAAAAAGATGGTTGCATTGGAAAACAAATCCATATCAATACTTACCAATCAGTTAATTTCATTAGAGCATTCAATGCCATTTACTGATGGGATAACAAATTGTACGCAAACAAAGCAAAGGTCAGAAATGTATTGCTTAAGTGTGGATGCATGAAAAAGAGTTTGCAATTTATAGCCCCTCTGATGAAAGAAATGAACTGTTATACTATATTCATTAAAGTCTGTTTTACAGCCCATTTAGGGTTTCACACTATTTAAAGTACCTGGCCTCTTTTACTAATGCTCATGTGTAGTCTTGTTCTGGCAGTTGTTCTTCCATCACCTGGTCCTCTCTGGATCTGTTTATGTCCAGAAGGAATGCATCACAACTTACGATTTCTTTAAGCAGCTGTGAGTGGAAATTGCTTTTTGGGGAGACATTTATGACCCCATTCAAAGGCTGACATCTCAAACACAGGAAGGAAGGAACTGAGAAGTGCCATACAGTATCAAGAGGTCCCTTTAAAACTCCTGCTACCTTCCACAAAAAAAAAAAAAAAGCTTTCAGAAAACTATAAACCTATAAATAAAAACAGCAAAACTTGGATACGTTTAAATACATTTCCATATAAAGACACCTAAAGCACACACTTATAAAGTAAGGTGTTTGCCAGCGTTCTTTCATGGTTCAATCAAAGTCCATCATATGTACAGAAGTTAAATTAAGCTTTGCATTATGACCACAGTTTAAGCTATCCCTCAAAGCAAAACTCTAAAAATGTCGTAGTCCATAGAAAAAGTACTTAACCTGGCTATGGTGTCACACGCGGAAAAAGACGGGGGAAAATGGCCTCCTCTCTTCAAGGGTGCACAGGATTAGGGCATGGAAGTCTGTTAGATAATAGATCAAAGAGATAAACCAGAGAGCACTTCTCTTTTCCCACATTTACACTCATCTTCATATATAATAGAATCTCCAGAGCATTCCTACCTGAAACTCAGCATCAGATAATAGTCCTAACTGATACCAGTAATGATTTTAATGACAATAATGTAATATGAGCTCGGACGTGGGTTCTGAATATGTCAGAGAGTAACATATCTGAGCTCAGAAACACAATGACATGCTTTTTATGGAGTGACTGCAATTTTAGTTGGAAATGAATGATATAACTGAAGCTTCAGATGTCTATTTGGCCACTCTTCAAGTGTCTTTATATTTAAACTCCACAGCAAAAATAATAACAAAATAATAGAATAATAAAAGAAGATATGATAATGGATGGATTGGATATGATTATGATCACACATTTACACCGTTACTCTACTCATTATTGTGACAATGACTGATTCAGTCTTTTAGTCTACAGAATGTTATACAATAATGAAATACTTAATCATAACCCAGATTTATGGTTATGCTTTAATAACTACAATGTGAAGTTCTTTCTTTTATATGCTCACTTACATCGCAACTGCAGAGCAAAACATTTTCAAATCTTTGTCTCATTTTGCTTCTTGTGAGATCCATTTCCTTCTCTGGATGAAGACCATTCCCTTGAGTTGAAAACTCAAGATAACCCTGAACTTAAAAGCTAGTCAGACCCACTTATCAAATAATTTTATCATAGTTTGCGGCCATGCTGAGCCAGAAAATGTAATGCCATTAGTGGTGAGGGACAAGGAAGAAATCAATGACCAACTGTTCAGAGAAGCTTCCTATTCAGGTGCAGCTTTTATTCTCTGCAAATACTAAGTGCTGATGTCTGAGTGTAAAAAATGGCCAGGAATACATATCTCAAAGAGCAGAACAGGCACTTTATTGAAAATCTATTGGGGGACTAACAAGGCTTTTAAAACCTGAGACCTTGATATGCTGTAAATGTTCTCTATAATTGAAATCTCCTTCCTAGATTCAGAATGAAGAGGAGTACCTGAAATTATCCAAAAAGCTACACCTATGGAATATTCAGAATCAATACTAGAAGACTTCAATCCACAACGTCAGTGATAAATTCATCCTTTAGCCGTAACACTCTGCTGCCACCTTATGGACAAAATGGAGAAATTCATAGCACATATTCCATACAAAGGAAAACCAATTCATTTCAAGTTATGCTTAAGACTTTATTGGTTTTTTTTAAATGTTGTCTGAAAACAAACCAATTAAACAAAAACAGAGTGTTTCAAACTATGTCAGAAAGGTCTAAGTCAAGATTAACTTCCATGTTTCAAAGTCAGTAAATATTACAGATGTCAACATTCTGACTGCAACTTTTGTGTTGCAACAATTCATTATTCTAAAATCTGAGAACTACAACATGTGTTGAGAATCATGACATCACTATTGTTATTTAAGTGTATAATGATTAAACAGCTCAAAGTAAAAGCTGTTGCTATTAATGGCCTGCACAGACATAACATTCAGGATTAGGTGTTTTTACTGGCAAAGAAATAGCTTATCATGCAGGTACAGTCTTTCCACTTTTAGAAAAGTATAATCACAAGCCCTACAATCACTGCGGGATACCTTCCAGTGTGTGTGCATCAGAGTAGAGCGTGTGTGCGAGGTGTTCTATTGTATTCTGCTGTGGCTGAGTGGATACTATCAATGGGACGCCATGGATGACCACATTCTGGCCACCCAAGCTGATGTTTGGCACCAGTAACGCACTTTCCTCACAAGCTAAGGCACTCTCCTCAACTGTTACCGCTGGTCTGGAAATGTCTGCCGATTGGCCACACACCATTTCAGTGGAATTAGCTGTGGCGACCATGGCAGTGTTACTTTCAGTCACCACTGTAACCTCTGTACCGCCCTCCTGGATCAAGGCTTTGAGGCCCTCCAGTTCTGAGCAGGTGGTGATGAAGGTCTGCGTACCATTGCTGGAGTCCTGAGCTGTCATGGTTGTCTGTAGCAGGGCCTGGTGGAGCGGGTTGTTGGTGTCGTCAGTGCTGAGCTGTGTCAAGAGAACTGCTTGAGGTTCAAGTGCTGACTCTGCAGTCTGAGACGACCCCAGAGGTTGCATAGGTGCCAGCAAGTTCACCTGTTGGATCATGGAGTTGACTACCAAGTCCTGGTTTTCTGGGCTTAGCAAAACCATGTTTGTTTTACTCTGACTATCTACAGCAGCTGGGATTAAAGTGTTCTCTTGGCTCAGAGGGTGAGATACGATGATTTTGAGCTGTGCGCTGCCATAAGGTGCCATTGAATCTGATGGGGTGGGAACCTCGAGCTGGGTGTTGCACTGTGATGTTGTAGCAGGAACCAAACTGACTGTGCTAGTTTGGGTGGAGAGTTGGAGCTGCAATACATTCTGAGTGTCTCTGTGCTGCTTCTTATGGCTCCTCAGAGAGTCTTCCCTTACAAAAGAAGCATCACAAGAGTCGCAGCAGAACGCTCGGGCTGCGTCTAGTTTAGCTCGGTAGCGAGAGCTGACAGGTTTTGGAGAGTCAGCCCCTCCACTTTTACCTCCACCTCTGCCACATTTCCCTCCGCTGCCTTTCTCAGGTTTATCTGAGTGGAACTTTTTTGAGTGGATGACTAGGTTACTGCGCTGTTTGGAGGCAAAACTGCAAAACTCACATTTAAAGGGCCGCTCCTCTGAGTGAATCCTCTCATGGACTTTGAGCGCCCCCTTGCTGGAACAGGAGTAAGTGCACTTGGAACACTGAATGGGCTGAGTGGGTTGATGCTCCCGAGAGTGTTGACGCAGAGCAGTTTTATTAGTGCACTTAAAATCACAGTGCATGCAGTGGAAGGAGTTCTCTGTGCCATGTTTGATCTGAATGTGAGATTTTAAGTTACCTTTCATGGCGCAGCGATATTCACAGAATTCACACTTGTATGGCTTCTCGCCAGAGTGAATCCGGATGTGTCTTTTCAAGTCTGAGTTGATTTTGAACTTTGCATCACACTGTTGGCACTGGAAAGGTGCATCCCCTTGGAAAAAAGATGGAAAGAAAACAAACCAAATTTCAGTGTTTTGTAAAAATCAACATCTCTTTAGGGATGTTTAACCACTAACCAGTGTGAGAGCGGAGGTGCACGGTGAGTTGGCTGGAGTTGCGGCTGGCGTACGGGCAGATCTGGCATTTAAATGGCCGTTCATCATAGTGGATGCGCAGGTGCTTCTTCAGACTGCTGCTGTCTGCTGCTGCATAGGGACAGTGTTTACACTTGTGTGGCTTCTCGCCTGTGTGTGAGCGGCTGTGCATGTTGAGCTTATCCCGTCGACTGAAGCGCTTGTGGCACAGTTCACATTCAAATGGCTTCTCACCTGAATGGCAGATGATTAAACAACTTGTGTCAATATCTGCTTTTTAAGTGCTCAAATACCTCTGAAACCCACATGCTAGTTAGTTAGTGACATACCAGTGTGAGTTTTGAGGTGCCGTTCCATATCTTTTTGGCCATACTGTGTTTTAAAAGTGCAACCTGTAGATCAAGAGAAAGTGACTTTATTTGTTGAGAGTGCAAACTTGGTGGGAATTTAACCCTAAAGGACCTATAGTCACTGGCAATTAAAACCATCTACTGATCTAAAATGTTTAATAACTTCTGAGCTTCTAACCCTATCAATACATTGAAATAATTTCAATAAAATGCATTCTCAGCTTTTCAGTTCCATCAGATATGGCTCAATTGGATATTCAGAGGCTCTGTAGTGAATGTGGAAACACCGTCATGCTGTTAACAGTGGTTGTAGACACTTGTTTTTATGTTCAGTTAATGACATATTATGCTGTCAAAAAATTGCTTCTTTCAATCATCTCTTTTTTGATATAAAATCCACTGAAATTACTCTGAGGAATCTATATGGTAAATTAAATATAAAATATATCTGCTTTGCACTGAAAAATGCAATATTCAGAGTACAGTATTAGAATTATGTGATAAATCACTTAGATTAAATCTGAAGAGAAATTCATTTGAATGCCTCCACGTCTAAAAGGGTTAACCTAAAATAAAAGTTAAATGGACAATGTCAGTAATTGATGGTACAGATGATTAAAAGGCTAAGCAAAAATCGACAACTAACACCGACTAGTCAAATTCTCAAAACAGACAAAAGCACACTTTTACACTTGTAAATAAGCTACAACTAACCTATAAATTAAAATCCAGTAACTATAACTCTGTTTGAGACTTCAATGGCGGGAAGTACAGTTGTCTGGTAAGAAGCAGGAGGAAAAAAAAAACAGATTTCCAACAGTCGTAAAAAGACAACAGTCAGGCACCAACCTGAGAAACAGCAGCTGTGTCTCTTTGAAGTCAGGGAAGGTTTTAATTTTTTGGAAGGTGTTTTTTGTGCTTTGGTCAGGGTCTTTTTAACACCTCTCACGACACAAGTCTGGTATGTTTCCTCAAAAACAAACTCTGTGTTGGTATCTGAAGAGAACAGAAAAGCATCAGGTTTACACTGCCCAGCACATACACACTTTTAATGCAGTTTGCAGACAGCCATAATGACAAAACAAGGCGTAATGTAGTGTACCTGGGAGGGTGGTTGTTGCAGTGGTGGCTAATGGGTCTGAAGTAGGTAGAGCACATCCGTTTTGCTTATGAGCGAGAAAGACTTGGAAATTATTATACTGCTGTTTGCAGAAACCACAGATGTGGATATCTGGGCTCACTTCTACGACCACTGAATGACCTGGAGCGAATAAAGACGGCAGAAACACAACACAATGTCATATATAATGTTCGTATGTTAAGGGCACAAGCATCTCGAAACACAGGCTACAGTATTGACGACTTACATCAGTGATGTCTGGTGGTTTTCGGGTTTTGTTCTTAACTGTTTCCCTTACCTTCTGTGTTGTATGTTGCCATTTTCTAGCTTGTTTTGCTAGGAATCAACTCATTTTCTGGCTCCACAAAGCGTGCACAGCGATCATTACGACGTTAAAGATGAATCAGCTCCAGCCAAGACGGAGCAACAGTAAATATTACTCATTTCAAAAGGCGAAATTTACAAAAGATTAAATACTAAGGGGAATAATTATGTACTTCTTTAACAACACTGATGCAGACCGGTTTCACGACAAGTTACGTGTGGTTTGCGGCAAAGGGGTTCTCAATCATGCAACGTCAGATGTTGCTTTCAATGTCATAGGAAATTTTCCATTCTAAGGCAAATCAACACTATGAAAGTGTCTTACGAGTATTGTTATACATATATATTATTTTTTTTGAATGTCCTGCTTTAAATCACCAAAATTTCTTTATTAACTATGAATATTACAGTATATATATATTTTTTAGACTGTCTTTTAACAAATTAACAACCAGGAAAATGTTATCAGGCGAATTTGCTGACAAACAATAACAACGTGAATGTCGCATCACTGCCTACGTTGGATCGACAGACTTTTTTTTTTTTTTTTTTTAAACTTTATTCTTAACAAAACTGTTCAGTAGTTTTAAAATAAGGATTAAGCTTCCTAGTATAGAGATTAACTGCAGTGATCGCCCCAGAGTGCTAAAAGGGAATACTCCTCGGTTATTATCGTATTTTACAAACGTGTTTTACAAAGTTCAACAAGATCATTAGTGCCACCTGTTGTTTAAAAATTATATGACATGTAATTGACCTACATGTACATAATAATATTTGTGGGTCTAATTACTCCGCTGTTAGCTTAGATATTAAAAGAGTAGCCCTGGGCCTAGCATTAGCTGACTGCTGTATATAACTTTGGCACTTCCTGTGGTGCCTTCGACGACTTAACAGAGTATTTTTCGTTTGAGAGGTAAGCTTTCAGATGTAGCAATTGTCGTAGGGCACTTAAATATCCACACTTTACCATCTTTCAAGTAAGGGCAATTTGCAGGGCTGTTGGGGTGAGGGAATGAGAATGCCACTTTTTATGCCAGAGCAGTTGTGCTAGTGTGAATAAGCCATGAAAGTGACTGACATACAGCTCCATTTTCAGTGGCAGGTCCTTAACTGCCTGATTGCCACT
>JAPQRP010000028.1:8664376-8699795 GCA_037367295.1 Apogon hyalosoma
GAGACATGAGATAGAATTAAAAGTGATCATTTTACTGAGATAGAGGTGAGCTGATATGGCAGGTATATTGAATGTAAACCTAAGAGATGTCCAGTTTTGCATCTTATCTGATTTCTAAATAGGAATGCTCTTCCATCAACACTGACTTATTTTAGTCCTCAGTGGGTGCCTTGTATTTTGCTGTAGTGTCAGCAGGGGGTGTCCAAAATCAGGCTAGAGAAACAGACCCTGTGCTTGTTTGAAGCAGCTTATAAGGCATTGCTCCAGTTTTCAGTCGCTGACATTTTGGAACCAGTGGGTCAGCAAAATGGAGAAACCGTGGAGATGTATCAAAAGCAGCGAGACTTTTGATCACGCGACAGTTGTGTGTAATTTATTGTGCTTTTTTTTGTGTTTTGTTTTTCTTTTTACTGAGTCCTAATTACAGCCACCATGCACTGACCATTAACATTATTGTACAAGTAGGTTTCAGGTGTTGCTTACTATTCCCAAGTAGAACAGAGCTGGAAATGAGGCCATGGACTGAATATTGTGGGTTTAGACACAAACACAGAGCCAAATCTAAACAAAAGATGTGTGCTTGTGTGTGCATGCATGATGTGCCAATGTATGTGAGCACCCCTGCTTTTTTTGTGTGAAATTGTCAGTGATGTCATGATGGAAGAGGAAATCTTGATAGTTAGACAGATAACAATGAGCCTGGCTTATTCACGCCCTGCACACACACACTCGCAGGCACACACACGGCATCATCATCGTCACAGAGGGAGCAAGGCTCATAATTGGACAGAGGTGTCTGTAGATAATGAAGCCAGACCTCACACCTGCCAAACCTTGGGGATTTCACTTGACTGGCCACTTAAATCTTCCTCACTCTGTGGGTCTGGAGGGCAAGAGAGTGAGTAAGGAACTAATGGAAAAAAAAGCATGCGCTACAGGGAGGATCCCTGTCAGCATGAGTGTAGTGTGGACCCCCCCACACACCCCAGCCCAGCTAACTCAGCCCCCACAGCTCGTTCCATACAGCACCCACCTCACTTCACTTCACTGTAAATCCTCTGGTGTCAAGGATTTCAGACGGAAATGGGGAAATGCTGCACCAGCTATTTTGTTTCAAACTCTCAAAACACTCGCTTCTCCCAAGTTGTCTTTGGTGACAGCGTTGTGTGCGGGAAGCGTATTGTGCCAGCTTTTAGTGGGGTGTCATTCGAGGTGCTGAAAAGGAAATCAGATAGACGCTTCAACGGAGAAATACTTCTGTATAGAAAGTTTACCTGACAGTCATCAGTGAAGGTGTGACACTGTATCAGTGGTAGCAAAAAGCGACACCAATTAGGGACTGAGTTTACCTTGGCAAAATCTTAACAATTTATGAGAAACAAAATGGATTTTCTCTCTGTCTTTTTTTTATGACGTGATCCATAAATGAGGCTTAGGAATCATTGTCATTCTGGATACAGATAAGGTAAAGAGAAGAGATGTGAAGAAATTTCGCTTCTGTTCTATCCTATAGATGCACAGCAGTGAGACACAGCAGGAGGTATCACTCTTTGTTTGCTTGTCATGAAGCCAGCCATGTCACTTTTTACATATGTGGTTGTGTCTGCTGTCAAAAGGTTGTAGTGGTGAATAGGAACAATCAATAACTTTGTAGTGCTAACAGACACAAATAGGGACTGGTAACATTGCTTGTGGGTTAGCTGCATCCAGATGGCCTGGGTATATCTGTCATATTTTATTCTTTATTCTGCACATATTGGATAAAAAGGATAAACACGCGCTTGTCAAACTCGAGCTGTCTCGTGGAAGTTATTTTGTGTCTCCAGTGTTACCACGAAGTCGAGCCATGCATAAATGCTTTGACTTTGGGACTAAATCAAGGTTACACGGAGGATTCAATCATATTTCTCATTGCGGACAAATGCTGATACAGAAACAATACTGATTACTAATGGAGATTTACATGCACATTTGTAGCTCACAGAGTCAGTCAGAGAAGCAGCTGTGTGTGAGGAAACTGCATATGATGGCATTCAAGCTGGCACATTAGTGGCAGGATACTGCCAGTTAGTCTATTGGTTATTAGTTCTGAAATTTACATTATTTCCTATTTTCAGTCAGCCTTTGGCTTTTGATTTTTGATGTCCGTTTAGTTTTACATGGGTGTAAGTGTTTTTGTTTTTATTTTGAGGAACTGACTAGTTGAAGTATAATTTAGATTTATTTAACAGGTATTATGAGGAAAGCATTGATTTATAGAAGGTGAAAAATGTAAGACATCTTGCATGACTGCAACTTTAAAAACATCATTGTTTATTAGGCATTTTAACATTGGGAGAAAACAAAAGGAAGCTGAGTTTACCTGCAGTGCTGTATTGTTTTAGTTTGTGTCACAGTCTCCATTGTATTTTTTATTTCCTTTTGGTAATTTTGAAACCTGACATTTCTAGTTTTATTTCAGTCAATAAAATATTTTTTCACTATTAGATTCTGACTTTGTCTTAGTTTTCAATAATAACCCCAGACACAGCTGCACAGTATTAAATTGGATGGAAAATCTGAGTGTATTTTAAAAATATCCCCCTTGCGAGAAGAAACAATGCCAGAAAAGTCTACCCAGGAAATTTAATCTTTAGACATTTCCAGTTTAATTTTCACCTGTCCAGGCCAGGTGGGGCGGCAAATGAGCCCAGGTGGCCTGCCTGGCCTGTGATGCCCAGGAGGGAAACTTCGATCAACAGCAACATAAACCAAGTATCTTTGACGGATAGTGTCACATGTCCACCTAGTGTTACTGCTTTAAGTGCTGTGCATACTGAGGTGACGGTTCACCTCCTCCTCCGCTGTGATAGATTATAGATAGCCAGAGCACAGCCAGTTGTAGGAAATGTGCTGTAACTGGAGACACTGGACTTTCATCATCTCATCTTCTACTAGCTTAAACTGCCATGTTCAGACACTTTTAGTAGTTGGGCAGCATTTGCTAATGTGGATCTTCTTTCCAAATTGTAGTGATAAGCAACACCGAAATGCGCTCTGAAATGAAATCACACGGAAACCGAAAGCTTATCAAGATGAAACTGTGCAATAATACAAGAATTATCCATCACCATCCATCATGTATTTGTTTGCAGGAAACAGATTACATGGATCTTAATTGAAATATTATTTTACCTTCATTTGAATTATTTATGCGGTTGCTGACTAGATTCATACCTCAGAGAAAAACACGGACACATTATGTGGTGCAAGAACGTGTGTGTTTGTGACTATTTCTCATATATTATTCAAAGTGTAGAATCAGAATATGGTCTTATGTAGCTCTATGAAGGATATCAACGGGCCTGTCTTTGATACAATTTACTTGAAATCCACTGGCCAGAGCTGAGCTGTCCATTGGCCTTCCATTGCTAATGAGATCGGGGGGTAAAATTGAGAGTGGTGGGCTGGCTGTCATCCGCTAGGTGATGGTTTTAAGACTAAGCAGTGATACTTCATTAATTAACCTTCACATTCTATGTAGATCTGCTCATCAAGATGCAGTTAATTAAAGAAAGGTCATTCCAAGGGCTGCTGGGAAGCGGCATTATTACAATGGAGGGATGGCACTGCTTTGAGCAAGATAACACAGGGGAGGGGGCAGGGAGGAGGCGATCACCCAGTCATCACTGCTGAAATGGCAGGCGACTTGTTAAAGCCAGTTTCTGAACTCCATACTCTGGATATGCGCATCAGTTCCAGAAAAAAAATGAATTCTTACTTGTTTGTTTCTTTCTAGCCATTTCCCTCTTTTTTTTTTTTTTTAGATTGAAAGACACTGCTGAAAAGCTCTAATGGAGAAAGCCTCAGTAAAATATTCATTACACTCAATCGACAGCATCTATCTTTTAGCATCTTGCTATAGTTTTTTTTTTGCACCCCTGTGTCTTTCCTGCCAATTTCGAGAGATCTACTTTCACTGACCTTGCTCAGTGTACAGAAAGAAATGCCTGCCATCGTGAGTAAATAAAAGGCCGGAACATAAAATAGTTATGTTATCTGTAAGAGAAATCCACTTCTGGTTGGTGACTTATTCATTTTGATTCCTTTCTGTCCATCCGTCTTTCCTGCTGTTGGCTGAAGCATATTTGAAAATATGTAGTCTTGTTTTGAGAAGCAGGTGAGGTATTCTGTTAGTATTTAAGAAGCACCTTATAGGGTGCTACTTATCAAAAGTGTGATATTTATGCGCAGGTATGTGCAGTGACGTAAAAACAGAGCTATGAAACACTGCACAATGGCCAATCGCACAAGTAAGATCAGACTTAGTGTTACAGATGGCTCTCTTTAATGTTTTTGCCAAGCTTTATTTTTTGATAACTCCACAACCCTCTCTCAACACTGTCTTGTTTAGAACCTTGGCATCAGTTTTTCAAAATATTGCTCTACTGCAAAATTGTAGCGAGACATCAGCGCCTCCCCTGCGTCCACTCAGTCCTCCAGCAGTCATCTCTGAGTGTCTTTTGGCATTGCCTTCAATGGCAGGTGTAGAGACAAACGAGGAACGGTGCGTAAGTTTGCGTGCATGCGTGCATCCAAGTGTGTGTTTGTATGTGTGTTTATATCCCTCCCACCCTGCTACGATACAGTAACTGCTGACCCTGGACACAGTGCCATTATGGCAGACGAGGCAGGGCTCCCCTGGCAGTGGCTGGGGCGGCTGGTTGCTAGGTGGAGAGACATTACCGCGGGCCTCTGCAATAATTTATCCTAAGAGCGCGGCGAGCCGTCATGTAGCCCCTGACAGAGAGCTGCAGTACTTTATCAGCCTGCCTGTAAATCAGCCATGTGTGGGTGCAGACGGCAACATTGTTTGATCTCTTTCAGACACTCTAATAATCTGCTCCCCTCTGATTGATACCTTCACACAACAAAGCACATTACACCAGCAAACCACAGCAGCCATCAGTGTGTGAGTGCACGTCTGTGTGTGTTTGACTGTGTGTGTCCGTACGTGCATGAGCTAATGTCTGTCTGTAAGAAATGTGCGCGTGCATGTCTGTCCGTGCATGTATGTGTGTGTGTGTGTGTGTCTTTCTGGTGGTCATCAGTATTGCCAGTGGCCTGCGGAGGGAGAGGGAGGGGATGAATGAGTCTTCTGCAGAAACACAGGGTCATTTGGAGTCTCTAAACCAATGACAGGCTAACGGGTTCACAAAACGATCACTGGATGAAGGGAGGGGTGGAGAGCCAGACAGAGAGAGAGGAGCAGTGCCACCAACCTCAACAGAAGAAATACAGCAAACAGATAAAGAGCAACTGAGGCAGTTATTATTGTATTAAATGGAGGCGGAGGAGGTGCTATTATAAATGGAAGTTTTTTTTTTGTTTTTTTTTTAAAAGAAACCCTACTATCACTGTGACATCAAGAGGATTGTAATATCTCTGTTGAAGTAGGTCCATGTCAACATGATGTTTTTTTTTTTGGTTTTTAATTCATAATAAACATTAACTTCAGAATGGATTGCTGCTGAGATAATATTTGAGTGACAGATGTGTTTGGGATTTTTTTTTTGACATTTTACAGACAAAGCAGTTCATTATTTGTGGAGAGATAATTAGTGCTGTCAGAATTAATACATTGCAATTAACTGGAAATAAGCAAATACAATTAGTGGCGGGTTAGCATCTCACCAGGTAGAGGTTTTACCAAGGCCTTGGTTGAGTCCATACTAGACCCTTTACTGCATGCCCTCTTCTTTTCTTTTCTCTAGCTTGTTCTAAAAATAAAAATCGATCAAATTAATGCAAGTAACACTTTTGCATTCTGTTGATTTTCATGCAGTTGAGGTATTGAGAAGCAGGTGTCACAGCAGGTTGAAGTGTTGCTAATTTATCAACATTTCTCCGTAATTCTGCTTTTTCTAGAATGTCTGAAATAAAACAATTTTCACAAGCAAGGCTCACAACCTCAAATAAGTGGAATTAGTGTTTATAACAGTAGAAATGGATGTTTTGTGATGACGATAGAGATGATGACCCTGTGATGTAGGTGGTGATCATGATAAAGGAAATTTGTAGCTGCTATTAAACATTTCAGTTTCTTTTATATTGATTGCACTGATCCTGTCATTTGACATTTCAATATAGATTATTACAAGCTTCAGTCTTATGAAGAAAAGACACAATTACTCACAGCAAACATCTGGTTAATTTCATCATATTGACTGTCCTAAAAATAATCAACACTTGAATCGATAGTGACAGCCATCATTAGTTGAATGCTTATTTTTCTTACTAGTTTTTGGTTTTTAAAAATTGTTCTTCCAAACCTTACATAAAACCGCACAAGAATTCTCCAACATGTTTTGATTGTTAATATGTATTCGACACTTCACCACAAACAGCAAATGTAGCCCCACAGCTGAATGCTCATATCTTTTCTTCAAAACGCTGATATTTATTTTTTTATTCCGTTCATGGCCCTCTATCAAATCAAAGTGAATTGCATCGTCCAAATTGCCTTCCAACTCCTTGCTTGATATGGCTCATATACAAAGGAGAGCAATGTCCCGTCCAACAATACCCATACCATTTGTGCCGCTCAGCTTCAGAATGTCATTGGTCTGAGTGTGACAGTAAAACATAACTCTACCTTTTCTCCGGGTTGTATTGGAACATGGCTTCCAATTATTCAGCTCCAAATTCAATAGCAATTTTCTGCTCAATGAAATAGTGGTTTCTATCTCTGGAGTAATGTCACTTTAGAGAGATTTTCAAAATGGCATGTCTGTGAGTGAATAGATGGACGCGGGAGGATTCATTTTGCTTGAGGAAATGATACTTGTCTGCTGAAGCTTGTCATTTATTGATGAAAAAAGTCTTCTTCAGATACTATAGAATCTACAGTATAGATGCTGTGTTTGGCCATGTTTTTACTCCAGTCATGAAATCCAACAAATTACACTATTTCTAATTTGTAGCTTTTAGTCAAAAAGTGGATAAAAGATGCCAGCCAGATGCATAACCTTATGATTTTGTTTGGTCAGATGGAGCCCATTTTGCCTGGGTGCAGCATTAAAAGTAGCACTGAACAATAAAAAAAAATGCAATTATAAGTGTGTTTGTGTGTAATGTATCAGTAGCCCATCCAGAGCACCATAATGAATGCAATGCAACGTGCGATCACTGAGCCGTGCGTATGCCCTGCTCAATGCATCTCTGAAAATAAACAGAGCAATGGAAATGGTTCTCATTAGTGTTGTTTTCATATTAAGTCCCTCAGACAAGGTTGACAAACCCAGCTCCCTGTGCCAGGCTCCTCAGGGACCATTGCTTCAATACAGCTAGGGCAAACAACACCAGCCGATACCAACACCATTACCACCTCCTATAGTTACTTATCCTCCCCTCCCTCCCTGTGGAGTGCTCTGTCTACACAGACCAAAGGAAAATGCATTAAGATCTTCCAGCAGCATAGAGAAAGAGTCCTGCTTTCATTTATCACCATTGCTATTGGCCCTAAAAGGGACAAACGTCTGTTCTCCATCTCTGTGCTATTAGAATTCGAGAAATGTGTGCTGTGTATGTGAGATGGAAGTTATTTTGTGCTCCAGAGACGATCCACTGCGAGGCTGTTTAGCAGGAAGGGAACAGGTGTGCTGAGCTTCTGGCTTCCACCATGTGTTCCAGTTGTTTCATCTGCACCTGTTCCCCGACTCCTATATATGTTGATCAAAACACTTTATTAAACATAAAGCATCCTCCCTCATACGCTACACTACTTCTGCTTCTAAACATTTGTTTCCACAGTCACATATCATTTAAAACTACTGATTCGACAGACAAGACACTGCATCAAAAGTTGCATAATTCTTAGTCATAACCTCCGGACTAGACTTTTGCTACTTTGGTCATATTGTGCCCCAGAAATGAGTCTTAACACCTGGAAATGAGTTTGCATGTGGAACCTCCTGGTCACATCGTCTCACAATTTTTATTTTATATTCTATTATAATAATATTGCAGTTAATGTCAAATTATGAAACATTTTCATAAAAAGTAGACACAATAATAAGCCCTCTCAATCATCACTTATGGCCCAATACAAATGTGTGGTGGTGTATTTACCTGCAGAAACACTGCCCCCTGCTTGTATTTCCTTAGTAATATGTCTCTGGGTAATATGTCTCTTTACAAAAGCATAGTGACCTCGGTTGCAGAACTGTCTTCTCTCTCAGCTGTACTCTGTATAATTAATCCCTGCTTGTTGTCTTGTAGAAAAACAACAGGACGACACATGTAACCTTCTCTGGTGGTTGCGTGATGACGTGGGCATATTTATTTGTACTTTAGAACATAACCACAGTGAAACATCCATAGGATCAGTATCTTCCCTGCTGCTCTTTGAACACTCTTTTTTTTTTAACTATATCAAGAATGCAATACCATTTATTTGACCGTTGAAAAGTTCATCATCTTTTTTTAAATCAGAAATTAACACAAATTATTAGCAAAATGGACAACAGCCCTGATCAAATCTGAAATCCTTGGTGTCTGTCTATAACCCACTATGCATTGTTGTAACTATTGTGATGAAGTCTTCCAACCTTAGGTATTTTAATCCAAACCACTGACTTTCTATGAATCTAAGGCCCTGTTTGTTTTTATTATTTTGTATGTGTGACATTTCTTTGCCACTTCTGTTGGAGTTGTTAATGTAGGATTTACTTTATAAGCCACAAGAGACATTATTGACCACAACTTTGTCAATTGGCAAACAAACAAAAAGAAAAACTTGCCTTATTTTTCTTATCCGCAGCAAAACTGTGGTTTGTCAAGATAAAATGAACAGTGGCTAACACAAGAAAATGATGAACCAAAAATACCCAAACTACATTTTTAACCCATAAAGACCCAGCCAGCCACTGGTGACTGTTCTAAAATATTTGAAAAGTATTGATCCACTAATTCTATCAATACATGTAAATAATTGGTGTAAAATGCACTTTCATGGTTATCAGATATAGATATGACCCATTTGGACGTTCAGAGGCTCTGTAGTGAGTGTGGAAACACGTCACCTTCCACAACACTGATTCACCAGTAAAACCCATGGAGTTGAATCAACAAAAGTGACTGGAGACACTGGGTTTCTCTGATATTTTACTGAAAAAAGTAATTTTTTCTTCAGTTTTCTCTGTTTTTGATATAATAACCCTCAACTTTAATTTGTGCTTTAATCAACATCTACCTCATCAATGAAGTGAATATTGGAAAATACCTGATGTTGACTTAAAAATGCAAAATACAGAGCTTAGTGTTAGAATAAATGGTGAGAAATCACTTAAGAAATGTTAAAAATTTATTTGGGACCTGCCACAAAAGTAACACTGAGTCCTTCTGGGTTAATTGAAAGATGAGGCTTGTGAAGTGCATGAAAACTGTTTTTACAAGTTCAGCATCATTGGGAACACAGCGCCCTGTACAGTATAGTTCCGTCCACTTTGGGTCTCTGGCGCGTTCTCGGCCTCTTCTCAACACGGAGCGACTCCCTGACCCACCTGAGCCATGATTTGGCAGGGCACATCACACTGCTCCAGGCTACTGTAAATATCACCTTTCTTGTTATCTCCAAGACCTGCTTTTCCAGTAAATAGGGGAACATGTAACTCAATACACAGTGTCGAGCCATTTGCTTTCAGAGGACATCTAGGTGACATGACATAGTGGCCCCGGAATGAACATAAAGATTAATAAGTAATGGCCATATAAAGATGATATTTGCACTCAGATATCCCCTTTTTTTAGATTAATGCTTTTGATCACAGGGAAACTGGTAATACAAAACGAGTTGCAGACAGCAGAAGGTATGACCAGTCTACACAATCTGCCACTTTAGGATTCGGGCCCATTTCTAGAGTGTCTTATAGTATCGATTCTAACAAAACTTTACAGCTTTCTACTTTATTGTAGTCAGTGATTTTACTGCTTTAGCATGATATCAAGAGAAATTATGAATTATGCAAACAGTATAATACATTCTTCCTTATGATGTTACGTACAAAGCTATGGGTGAGGTCTCCAACTAGCTTGCATGTTACAATTTATTGACAATAATGATAGTATTGAACTGCATGCCCAGCACTCTAAAATGAAACAGTATTTGGTTCGTCCTCTGTAATACTGTTGTTGGTCCCCCTGGCATTTTGTAATTTGTTGCAGTGTTTGTGTTCTCTTTCACACTTTAATATCATGGTATTGCTTCAATTTGAGCTGCAAGATAAAGTTCTATTTCATTTTGCGGGATTAACTTACTGGGTAGCACACGTCTCAAGGTATTTGTTGTGTTTTGTTTTATCTATGAATTATTTAGAAGCTTCAAAAATAGAGAATGGGTTAGAAGACTTTATGTCCTGTCTCTCTCAGCTATCTCAGTCAGATGTTTAATTTGGTCCGCTACCGTGGAAAAGCATTCACCACGACTGGGATTAGGTGGTTGGCTGTGTAATTTCCCTGAAGGAGGAGCATACTGAATTGGAGAATAATGATAAAGCAGGAACTGAACATTTGTAATATGAACTCATGGTTTTTGCATGTTGGAAGTTGTCATGGATTTTTGTCTCTAACATAATGTTCTGTGTTATAACATCAAACTACACAATTCAGCTTCTTTGTTAAGTCTGCAGCAATGCTATAATTTTCTTTTATGAAGCCATCTTTCATAATTTACCCACAACATAACTAAAGTTCACTAGGTCTATTAATGTAGGATTCCCTGTTTTTCTTTACACTATATAGCACTTTTTAAAAATGCTAATGGACTCCAACAAGCACCTGAGCAAGGATGAAAGTGCCCTAATTCCTGCTCAAAAGGTCACAGAGATGAGTTATAGTGGTATAAGCACCTGAAAGCTATTCCCTTGTTAGATTTGACAAAGAGAGGCTGCCATTTCCCCCCTTAAAAATAGTGTTGGGTAATAAATGATCATTTGTGGAATGTGGTTGCTACCGGCAGTGACTTTTCGTCTGACATAACTTTACTGCTGGCTGATTTACATCCCGAAAGTTGTCCCCAAAATATTTAAAATGAGCGTTTTATTCATGATGCACAGCAGACGGCGGTGACACACACAAGAGCTCTTATTGTGCTTCTTAGGGGAAATGGCTAATTAGTTGACCATGAAAAATGCAGGCGTGCCTTTTTTTTGTTTTTTTTTAACTATCATCCTCCGTTTGACTCAACAACACTTTAGGCTTTTGTAACAGATTTGCAGATATATGCCCAGAATCAGCACAATATGAAGTATCTGAACGCCCACACTTTGCTTTCACATCACTGATTTACTGACACATGCATGCTACTATCAATTATGAAACATACTGGTCTCTGGATAGGCATGCCTTCTGTACAGTAGGTGCTGTGTGCACCTCAGCATATGTGATAGTCCTTCTCAGCAGCCCTTCACGGGTCCCTGAAAGGTGCTCCTGGTGTGGATGCAGGGCTGTAGAGCAGGGATCACAGTGACAGTTTCAGGTGGAGGAGTCTATTAATAGTTTACCTCTCAGCCAAAGCATTTCATCATTTTTGGTGTCTGAGGGCTTCCTGCTTCAAAAAAAGGGGATGAAGTTATGCATCTCAATCTACCCCTTCATATTTCATGCTGTTGAGGATTATAAATAAAAGGACAGACTTTGACCTGGGCTATTAGTTACCCGGGATCCTGTGGGTGGATGGTGCTTTGTCTTCTGTCAGCTTGTGGTGTTTTTCCTTCAGAAAGCAACAGGATTACAATCAACGTCTTTGGGATACAATATGAGATATGATCCCTGCTGCCTAGAAGTGAAAAGAAGAAAGACTGTAAGTCTTAGAAACAACAAAAAGCAAGAGGAAACAAAACCAATCAGTCAAAATCAGCCAAAAGGGAACATCAAAATGAAACAAGGTGTGGAATTTGACAGTAGGTCAAACTACGGGTCAGTCTAAAGTACCACTCTGGAGATTGCTGTTTTCCCCTTTGTGTGACTCTCTTGTTTTGACCACACAACAGGCCAAAAGGCTCTGGAGAGAAGACTCTTTGACAGTGTGATGAGGAAAATAGTAAGCTAGAAAGCTCTCACTCTCTCACCTTCCCCATAGTCCAATAGATGGACCCAGCATATGCCAAAGCAGTCTGTCAGTGCTGCTTGTTGTTGGACAGACCTTTGATCTTGAACAAATAGAGAGAAGAGTCTCAGAGCTGCTGCCTCGGGGCATAAGGAAATATGGGCATTACAAAGGGTCAGATTCTGGAGGAAGGCAGTAAAATTAAAACCTTTATTGCTATCTTTATGGCTTCATTCCCTATGGCAATTACATTATCTATGGAAAATGACAGAGCTTTGTTCCCATTATCAGTGAAATCTGTAGTAAGGAGTGTCTGATGTGCTGAATGAAAGTGATGTATGCCATTCTGACTAAATTATGGTAGATGTAGACCTATCATACTGTGTCAAGGTGGATATATTGGCAATGAAATAAGCTAAAATCGTATCACTTTGCACAAACAAACACAAGTCATCAAGTGTAGAAATAATCAAAGAATAATGAGAAAACTTTTTTTTTTAGCCTTCATAGTGTTTCTATCAAATCTAGATTGACAAGCCTCACTTCAAATTGATTTTATTTTTCTGTGACCACTCAGTTGCTAACCACCCGAAACCTCACACATTGACTTTTCTCTACAGATTGCAACTCATCCATTTTTTAATTGTGTTCATTTTTACCTGGGTCCCACCGGACCTGCAGCAGTGGTGGTCGTTGTCATCCGTCTGCTCTGACAGGAAAAGAGAGGGAGAGAGTGGCGCCACGCCACTTTCCAACCCAAGCTGATGTGTCAGGCTTATCACACAGCCGAGCGATCCTGAGGTGACATCCTCCACTGAATCAGTGACATTTCACGGACGGTGCAAATCTATCCATCTTTGTCAAGCATCCGCCTCGATTTTAGCATTCCCCGAGTTAGCATATTGATCACTAAGAAACGCATGAGTGAGGAGTTCTTGTTTTCTGCTTCTTAAAATGGGCATTGTGAGTCCACTGGACTCCTCTGTCAAAGTCTACTGCTGTGGGCCTTAATCTGCCCTCTTCAAAGTCGCATAAAATATGGAGGCCTTTTGTCATTCAGGACCAAGAGGGGCCGAATCACTAAAGACCTTACTTTGTGTCAGAAAAGTTCTCTAAAGTGAAGTCTCCAAAGTTTCTTGCTTTGTTATTTCTCCTGTTATGTTTATTTTAAAAAAAAAGACATGCAAGTTATCTTTCATGTAAGTTGAACTGGATACCAAACTTTAATGTCACTGACCAAACTGATGAGACACTAAAAGGTATTGAAATGAAAGGGGAAATTTTAATACCCAAGAAATAAATCTCATCAGTCACTGCATGCAGCACACACAGTTTTTACACATTTCTATTAATGACTTTATGTTAACAGAAAACTTCAAGTCATGGTAAATAGGTTTATTTTTATGCTGTAAAACTGCTTTGACTGGAAAAATGCCAGGGTTCTGAAACATGAAACCAAAGGGGTGAAACAGTCACACTTTGGTAAAGAGGGTTATACGCCTTTATTTATCAAATTTCAGAGTATAAAAATCCATTTGAGCAGAAAAATATCATGAAGGATTTGTACCAGAATGAGTAATGTAATTTTCATTTTGTTAAAATGGAAAATTAGTCTAAAAAAATTGCTCAGGATCCTGTATTAAAGCTAAGAATATTATCACTGCTAGTATCAGCGATGTCATACATATAAGCTCTTATGTGAGACTAGTTAGTTTTTCTTCTTATATTTTTTAACCTAAGCTTAACTTTACCAGCATCCCTATAAAAGGATTGTTTGCTTAATTGTTGAAATGGTGTGGGTGTTTAGGCACACATGTATTCAATAAACCGAGGAGCTAGACTTTCCTTGAGCTGCTTTAGTTCACAACAATGGAGCTTTGTTTCCATCAGTTAAATTGCTGTGACGCATTAGGAAGAGAGACGCCTGTTTGTGATGGAGAACCACCTGGGTCCAGCCGTGTGTAAACTATAGCAGCTTCTGTTATTTGTGTAAGGGCGTTCGTGTAATAATTGATTAATAATGCAAAGCTTTAGGGGAAACTATAACCCCTAAAATGAGGGCGATGATTGTGCCTGTGCCGAAGCAAATCAACAGCGACAGAATAGCACCAGGGATTACAACATCTGCAGTCTGTGGTGTCGAGGTTAACTTGTCCTGTGATTACAAAACGCATTTCCCGGGAGCAGGTGTTGCATTGACATCGCTGCGATCATGTATGTGCAAATACCGGCGCAAGTGCACACGTACACACACAAATTGAAGCGCCCGATTGCACAAAAAAAAGGATGAGAGAGCTGAATAAAGGATGGCTGCTTCCTCAACCATATGCTTTTGGCCTCTATGCCTGTGAGACCCGTGTGAAAACATGAATGAGCAGCCTGCAAATCGATAGGGACAAGAGATCTAGTGTCTAGCAAATCCAGTGCAGACTGACATGTTCTCCATGTAATCTCCTGCATTGTGCTGGGAGGGGAAAGATTATCCTTCTCTGACTGGCTGGTAAAAGGTTGCTTTGCTGTAGTTCGTGTCTGTGTGAAGGGAGGGAGCATATGCCTCTCTGTAAACGATGCTGGCTCCCCCTCCTCCTCTGTCAGAGGCTGGATTATGTCCAACATTATCCACCCCCCTCACACACTCGCACACACCCGACTCTCCAATAAAGGGCTTTCTCCCTCCTCTTCTCCTTTCAAAAATCATCGGATTTATGACAGTGGATTTCGGAAAAGTTCTGCGCCAATTCTGATTCCTGCTAAGTACCCCGGCAGGATTAGAAGAGGCCTCTTGATGTGTGCACTCCAGTGTGTTAAGCAGTACATTGTGGTCAGGGTTATCAACTGAGGGAAAAAAGGCAGTAGTACAGAGTGCATAATGATAAGGCTCGTTATACACATCAAGTGCTGAAAGCAGAGAGTGAGAAAGAGCATGTGTGTTTGTTTAGAATCAATAGAGAACACTATCACATTTAATTTGTCTCGTGCTGCCTCTTCCACCTCTTTGCTTTACATTCATAAACAGCAGACTATAGGAGATGGCCAACTCCACTGTAGCAGCACCATTATGGCAGATGCAGGGGAAACGGCGTACGAGCTGTCTTCTATTGCGTGAATGAAATGACCGCTTACATTGACAGTAAATTGAAACTTAACACTGCGGCACAATTTACAAAGGGATAATAAAAGGCAGCGACTAGCTCAGGATAGACTTGTAAAAAACGCAATATACATGTTGTAAAATGTAATGAAATACAGCAATGACTTTGTTCTGATCTAGAAATAAACAGGAAAAAGTTGTGAGATATCTGATGCAAGATTTATTGTGCCACGCTCGTATCTGCAGGAGTGTGTGTTCCTCAAGTCTAGACAAAGGAGGCAGACAGTCACCTTCACAGCCTGCAATCCCACCGCAGAGTCCACCTGCGTTTCCGTCTGTGACGACGTTTTGAGGCCTGTATGTTGCAGCTGTAAATCCAGAATCGCTGAAGCAGCTTTGACAGGCCGTCCGCAGACTAGCCCGTCTGACACAAGGTCTGGCTGCAGGCAGGTGCGAGTCTAGGAAGAGCCAGGTTAGACTCAGTTAATAAAGCCTCAACCAGTTCCTCAGTCTGCCCTTGGAGATCGCTTACATCAAAGCACCAATCAAAAACTGGTGCAGATATAATTTGTCATCAGGGATTTCCTGCTGGAGAATTATAGAGAAGATACAGGCCGATCAATACTATGGATTTTCACTGCAGTGGCTGATTGTCCAATTGCCGTGAAACATGTACCGAGATAAAAGGGCACGCCTGCCATTTTGTAACAGACTGCCGAGTCAGCATAGAGCTTGTCAGATACTTATAGGCTGCTGTGATAGAAAATTATCATGCTGCAGTGTCCAAGTACTATTTAACACATTCTCCCTCCATGGGACGTGATTCATCACAGACCCCCCCCCACCCCACCCCTCTCTCTCTTTCTCTCTCTCTCTCTCTTCCTCTCTCTCTCTCTCTGCTTTTGAGCGGGCATCATTCTGCGTCATTGTCAAGTGCGGCTCTGGCCACACATGGATGGTGTTTAAAAGGAGCAGACACACACGGGTGCCAGCGCAATGGAATCTCTCCGCTAGAACATGTCGACTAGAATTAGGAAAGACGGTGGCGGATTCTGTTAAATCCCCTAAACGCTACTCAACTTTGACCACTTAGGGCATGTTCTACTGACTTCAAATAATCTCCAATCATTTTAGATTAACTTGAAAAAAACATGCACTATTGTGTGTGGGTTTTTCAGGACCTGTTGCATCCACTGGCACATGCTTCTAGTCTCTCTGCATATAGGACAGAGACACCATACTGTATATCAGTCAGGGATGACTTAATAGATATTTTTAAAGATCCCTTCCAGACACATTTTAAGACGTAATTAAAACACTCTTCGTTAAATAATAATTTATGCCTGATATAATTTTTTTCTGCAACACAGTTTGATGACCTTGTTAAACTGACATCTCCTCCTCCTCCTCCTCCTGCTCTGAAAATTCCAGAACCTGAAATTTGCAAAAATGGTTAATTCCTAGACGCACCAGTTGATTTCTGTTCTGCTTTAGGGCTTTTAGGTTTTCTTCAGTGTCACACAAGATCAAAATTGGCACCCAAATATAAGTCCTGTAGGCCAAAAATCACCAGATTTTAGGTGAGTGCTTAAGTACATGACAGTAAAACAGTGTCAGACTCAGCAGAGACATCATTCTTCTCAATGAAACTTAAAGATTACAGTGAAGGAACATGAAAAAAGGGGAGGGGGGACATTAAGGCTTTCTAATGGCACTAATCAAGGTCTGCCAGGGCGCTTATATCTCTGTTCTTTATCTGGTTTGACACTAATCATAAAAACTGATGGACCAGAACCAGATTACAGCCTTTGGACAGTGCAGCAAATGGACAGTGGTGTTACAGGGGAGGTTACTTTACTTCATGTGTTAAAAAAAAAAAAAAAGTAACATATAACTCTTTTAATCACTTCATCAAAGTAGTATCACTTATTGCACTTGATTATTACTTTTCCAACATTTTTTTATACCTGGGCAATAATGGTGAGAAGTCCTAAAAACATTCAGTACTGGGCAAAAGTCTTAGGCCACTTTTAGCTTTGTTGTTTTTGCAGGGATGAAATGAACATACTTATGTATTTCTCATTCTGTTTTTTCCTCATACAACAAGAACTTACAGGAAATATGTGTACAGCCTTAACCCATAAAGACCCGAACAGCCACCAGCGACCAAACTCATCTACTGTTCTAAAATGTTTAATACCCGTTGATCTACTAATCTTGTCAATGCATGTAAATAATTGGTGTAAAATACAGTTTGTCATCTTTTCATGGTCATCAGATATGACCCATTTGTATGTTCAGAGGCTCCGTAGTGAATGTGGAAACACTGTCATCTTCTGCGACATTGATTCACCAGTAAAACCCATATAATTTGATAAAAGATAGTGGAATGACACACTGGTTTTATGTTCAATTATTGATATCTTTGCTAAAAAAAAAAGTTCCTTCGTTCAGTTTTCTCAGTTTCTGATATAAAAACCTTCAACTTTATTCTGAGCTTTTATGAACATCTACATGATCAGTAAATTAAATGTAGGAAAATACCTGTTTTTCACTAAAAAAAATGCAAAATACAGAGGATAATATTATAATAAATGGTGTTAAATCACTTAAGAAAGGTTAAAATAGAGAGAAAAAATAATTTGGGAACTAACACAAAGGTAGCACTAGGTCTTTATAGGTTAAAAGACACACAAAAAACTGAACTGTTGTAAAGGTTAAAGTCACTTTTTAGGTTGACCCCTGACCCCATGACAAGAAGCAGCAGAAACAAACATCGGACGTGTTGAATGAAATCTGATATAAAACATCAGAAAAATAATGCAATAAATCTCATGTTGTCTGAACAAAAGGGTTACAGACATGTTAAGAGCAAAGGGAGGTCACATTAAATACGACCACTTTGGTTCATAGAAGCAGTTTTTTCCCTGAAACTTTTGTTTTTAGTGTTGTGCATACTTCACATATATCAGATTGTATCTGAATACAGAGATTGTGAAATGCATATGTGTGGTCATTAGAACTTTACGAAACAAACAAACCCAATGTTGGCCTAAGTTTTTTCACAGCACTATACAGTTAATCCTTAGAGTGTAATCGTCACAAATGTATTCTTATTAAATGTTTTTCACAATAATGAAATAAACAAAATACACTGTTGCTCTTAAAGGTGGAATAAAATATATTTTACCTCTTCTCATGAAATGATTGTGACAATGTGATTCATTTGTGACAGATAAAGTAACTGGGACTCAGTATGTAATCACTTCATCAGGTCAAAGGTGATTACTGATGTGTATAAATAGGAATAAAAAGAGGAATATGTCTGAAAACAAAATTATTCCAACTTTATGGGCAACAGTGTACTATTGAAGGACAAATTTTCAGGACTACATTCAGGTATATTGAAGTCAGGTTGCAATTAATGGTTACTTTGATTGTTGATTAATCTTTCAGCTATTATCTCAATCAATTAGTTGTTTAGTTTGTAAAATTCCAGAAAATTGTGAAAAATCACAAGATGATGTCCTCAAATACCTTGTGTAGTGCACAATCCAAAGCTATTCAGTTTACTGCCACAGAGGAAAGAAAGTAATAAAAAATAAATAGTGATATCAATGATATATCATTGATCAAAAATATAAAAAGTACATTTTGTCTCCTCAGATCCACTTCACATGAGTTGGCCTTTTCTGCTCCTGGTGAAAATAAAAAGAAAAGCAAAATTGAAAAAGTAAATAATTTAGTGTTTTTTTAAGCAGTAAATAAAAAAATGAACAAAATAAGCAGCTGATCTAAGCTTTCTAGTAGAGGGTAACTTGTTTTTCTTAAAAATAAAAAAAATCAGCTCAACCAAATAATCGATTATAAACATTGGTTTCCCTGTTTAATAATTCAATTCAATTCAATTTTATTTGTAGAGTCCTATATCATAATAAGGTTGTCTCACTGGGCTTTACAGAATTAGTTGGATATGAAAACAAGGAACAGTCAAATAAACAGTAGATGAAGGAAATGGATTAATGTCCCGGGCATCCCCCTGTCCTTAGACCCTCCTTCTTGGCAAGGAAAAACTCCAAAAACCCAGTGGGAAAAGAGAAACCTCAGGGAGAACCAGTGAAGCAGAGATCCACTCCCATGGATGGACAGGCTGTAGATGCACCAGGACTGATGGACATCCATTTGTGGATGTAGTTCCAGTCTGTAAAGCTGCGGTAGGGTGGGGGCACATGAGGGGGTCATCTAGTCAGATGAGACAGGTGAGGGTGAGGAGGTCCATCCAGACAGGTGAGGGTGGGGGAGGAGGTCTGGGGTCACAGGTCAGGACAGGGCACAGAAGAGTCACCTCACATCCCATCGTCATTGGGCCCTAGGTGGCTACAACTGAAACAGTAGCCACTCCCCCAGAGGGAGTGGAGAAGACAATAGTGGTACGTAGTACCAGAAACAGGTGATAGGACTCAGTGCACTGTACTTCCTCCAGTATTATTGCTCTTAGTGCAGCTTAAACTAAACTGTGGCGTTCAGTCAGTTTTTAACTAGCCTTACCATAAGCTATATACTAGCTGTATACTAGCTAGCTAATAGTTGGCAATTAACCTGCAGATCAGCTAACTAAATTAATCTTATTAGGTCTACTTAGATCCACACCCTTCTCATTAATGGGACAAACAAGAGCATATGCAGATTTATCCAAAAACTGCCAAATATCTATGCAGACATGACCCCATGTGAAATATCTTACACTTAATTGTGTTGAACTCAGATTTGTCCCCAAAAGAAGGCATTCCTACTTACTGTAAAGTTGCAAAGTAACAGAAAGTTATACTCTACATTTAAACTTTTTAGAGAAGAATATGTTTCCATTTCAGCTGCCATTAATGGTAACTGCAGTTTCTTTAGGTTTATTACTTTAAATTAGTAAGGATTGCAATTATGTTTATTTTGCAGGTAAATTATTTAAAGAGCAATTTTGCCTCCATTTTGAGTCTAACTTCACCTATGATTACTTCTACAATGTCTATAAAGTCAGAAACAGGCTAAGAGTATGGAGATCAGTGTCTGAATGAGTAGTTCAGGGACATCTGTATGACAGAGAATTAAGAAGACATCTATGGTGAACCATAAGGCTGTAAAAGCAGGGCGTCTGCAGATTGTCCAAATTAAAGCCTTAATTCTCCTTAACATAGTCAGTCCTTAAATCTGGCACTTAAAGATCTTAATATTGCTATATTTGCTTTGGAAACTTTATAAAAAAAAAAGTGTTTAATTAGTAATTAGTGTTAGCATTTTAGTATTCATAGGTGGAGGGGTTCAGGTATGAGCTTTAGCAGCTTGAACATCAGTAGCAGAAACATGAGTTGAAGAAATGGAAATGTAGCATCAGCTGGATTGCAACATGGTTAAGACTTGTTCATAATAATAACTATGAGGCCTGTTGTACTGTTATTTTTGTGAGTTAAGACTTAAATTTGATTAAGAATGCCTCAAAAATGGTCTTAAATAAATAGTCATAGATTATGGCTTCCTCAAACTTGACCATACTCTGTAAAAGAGTATGTTTGGGTTTTTATACCCAATGAAGTCGTGTCTTTCAATAGTCATTACTTGTAGATTATATTTAGTGCATTTTCTGTAACAAAAAGAGTGATTCTGCGGCTTGTGTCACTGTGTATTCAACAAATCACCGCCTTTCTCTGAGTCAAGTGTTTCCAGGACAGGATCACTGAATACCTCTGATTAGAAGCATTAACATTTATTTTAATGGGGTGGCAAAGCACAAAAAGACGCAGTGACTTGAACCATTTGGACATACAGATTTTTATATATTTGTCAGTTTTTCTCTGTAATATCAGCAGCCGTGATGTATTTCACTTTAATGCTGTTATGTGCAACTAGTTAGGCTACTCCCAGTTCTAGTGAGCAGCAGGGCATTCTCAGTAGTAACAAACCCGACTCCTGACCCCAGCATCATCTGGTACATGTTCAAGCAGGGTCAGCAAAAAGTCATTTCTTTTTTGCAGTGATGGATAGAATATCACATCACTGCAGGTACATAATATGTGGCTTTGCTGCATAGTCCCAACTCACTGCTGGGAGTTGATCACTGCTCCAGAAATGTAAAGTTATATCTCTTTAGGCAAATAAAGTAAAGTATAAAATTTTAGGGATAGAAGTTTTCATACAGTTAAGTGACATAGAGGTTACTCTTTGCAATATTTTGAGAGAAATATGTCTCACATGTCATAGCTCACATCATACAGTGAAAACCAGTTTTCTGAGTGGGTGGGCCTGGACCGTAGGGCACTGAATAGAGCCCAAATATGTCTGTCTTTGTTGTGTATGCCAAGCCAGTCTCCAGACTGAGGGCAGTGACTTATAGGGCTGGATGCCAGGGAGAGAAAATGAGAGGCTGCAGCTCAGTGACAGAAGCAATGACCCTCAACTCAACCATCTTTTACTGTTTACGGATGTAGTGTTGCTCTAATGATCCATTTGTATAGTGTGTCTGGCAGTTCCGAACATTATATTTTCTTGTATTAAAGGAGTGTAGCTTGTATGGATGTTCAAAAGGTTAAGGCTAAAACAGTTCATATAACAAGACTCTACTATTTATGGAGGTATTTTATGTTTTTGTGAAGGTTCAGAGTGAGACTAGACACATAGTTTATGGAGAAGTCAACAGCAACCAAACACACCAAAAAAAGGGACAGTTTTTGCAAAGAATATTTACTCCAGCTTTTTTATCATTTAAGAACTTCATCACCTAAAAGATGTTCTATACTTCTTTTCACAAAATTTCTTCCTTTAGTAGCATTTACCTTTTACTAAGACATTGTTAACCAGCACTTCTGTCTTGTAGATATTGTGCAGCCTCTACAATTTACACATGTAGATTTGTGCACTTTATACCGAACATCTGAATGCTAATGTCAGTTCACATTAAATTTATGTTCATAATAGCCCACACTAGAGTACTGGGAGAATAGCTTGTACAAAATTACTGGTGTCTAATGAATAATTAAACAGATAAACAGGGTATAAAGGGTATTTAACGGCAAGCAGGTACAGTAATTGGTTTGGTTAGTTCCTGAGAAACGCTGAAGCTCCGAATCAGTATGTGCGCTGGTTTTACAGTTAAAAACACCAACTGCATCACAGCATTATTGACCTGTGATCTAAAACTGAATTCAATGTAACTGTTGAATTTTTATAATCTTATCCTTATAAAGTGTAGCAACAAAGGTATTTTATACAGTAAATATAAAAAGTATTCACCTCACTGTAAGTTATTTTATAAATGGAATCAGGGTCAATATAATTTAGCTTTTAGACAAGAATAAAAATGTTTAATATCAGAGGGAAAACATTTCAACTAATTGCAGCTAATTCAACATATATATTGCACTCTGCAATGAAAGATTTAAAAAATAAATTATATTGGACATGGTTCAGTTTTTTAAATCAATAAAAAGAGAAAACATCAATGAGTGTAAATACATTTTATAGGTACTATACAATAAACTTTAAGGCCAAAGAATAGTGACTACAGATATAGAAAGGATCACAATTAATATCGATTGCATCAGTATAAGTACTGCATTTTTTATCATTTTATTCACTATCCCCATGAGATTATGATCAGTGTCTGATCACACTTGTTTGTATTCTCTTTTGCTGTTTTTTTTCTGTTGTCAGTCTGTGTTATCATGCCCTGTGTCTTCTGTTTTATTTCTAAAGCAGAACTAGAACATAACATGCTGCATACTTTTAATACTGCTCGGCCAAATCTACAGTGTAAGATTCTGTTGAAAGTTACTGCCCTATAATTTATATCAGATTGTCTTTGTGTAAATTTGGTGTGGAAATCTCAATGCATTCTTCAGATAATGCGATTACGTCGTTGAAAAGATATGTTGCCATTTGACCTTGAAAAAGCATGTCAAGGTCACCTATTTTGAATAGGCTTCTGTTCCATGCCATGATGTATCCACAGTATAAATTTGGTGCAGATATGTTAATGCATTCTTCAGATAATGCTATTATGTTGTTGAATGGACAAACAGACAGATGGACAGACAACAAAACGATTACAATATCTCTGGGCCGAAGTTGGCCCGGGGGTAAAAGTCATGCAATACGTTCCTTGTTAAAAAATACTGTAGATGTCTCAAGAAAATACTCAGGTCTTTTGTTGTCAATGGCACAAAATTAACTAACATCAGTAACTAGTGCAGATTTAACCCCTAAAGACCCAAACATCCACCACAGACAAAACCCATCTACTGATCTAAACTGTTTAATACCTGTTGATCCACTAATCCTATTAATATATGTAAATAATTGGTGTAAAATGCAGTTTGTCATCTTTTCATAGTCATCAGATATAACCCATTTGGACGTTCAGAGGCTCCCGTAGTGAACGTGGAAACACCGTCATCTTCTACAACATCAATTCATCAGTAAACCCATGGAGTTTGATAAATGACAGTGGATGGAGACACTATGTTCAATTAATGATAGATTTTACAAAAAAAAGTCATGGTTTCTTCAGTTTTCTCTGTTTTTGAAATAATAAACCTCAATTTTAATCTGAGCTTTAATGAACATCTGCAGTGAATTAAATATAAGGAAAATACCTGATTTATACTTAAAAATGCAAAATACAGAGTATAACATTAGAATAAATAGTAATAAATCTGTTAAGAAAGACTGAAAATTGAGAAATTCATTTGGGAATTGACACAAAAGTAGCACTGGGTCTTTATGGGTTAAAGAAAAAGTAGTAAGTGATAATTGCTGATAAGTGGTTGTGACTACTTGACTATTTTGGAGAGCAATTATTACGGTTATTTTTATGATTTTGCAACTGCCAGTATGCTCCTAGTAAATTACTATTTGTTCATTGTTTAAGCTTCTAACAACACAGAAAGTAAGTCAGGTGTAGTGTGTAATATGTAGTGCATAAAGTGGTGCAACAGGATGAAAGTAGCTAAACTTTATTTCATGTGTTCACAGGTTCATCTTCTGCTTTACATTTATTCTGCAGCATTGATAAGGGTTTTCTCGCTACAAATATGTTGGAAACTCAGCGAAATTTGACACCCGCTGCTTTTGCATTAATCTACAATGTTAACAAGTATAAGTATAAGCCAGTGGGTCAGACCTTTAGACCAGTCCTGGGTTATGTGTACATCGTATACTCATCAAATGTCAGATACACAAAGTCATGGTGAGCTGTCTCTGCTATGCCTGATGGACCTGATACCAGATGCCAGTAAAACCAAGGTTAAAGGAGTGATATTTTGCCTTTTTTAAAAACGGAATTATGCATTTTAAAACATTTCCCTGTGGTCTACATAAACTGTAAATGCTATGCTTGGGTATGAATTCTTCATTAATTAAACTCCATCTTCAACCCTATTTCTGACTAATGATGCCAGAAAGGTCGTTTTGAGCGCTGGCCCTTTAAATCCAAATGAGCCACTTCACGCCCCACCCCCTCCAGGTTGCTGACCGTGCTTTCTGTCCTGTTCAGCCTCTTGTGTTCGTAAATACAATCAAAAACTGTACATTTTAGGTAATCGGCTCAAAGTTTGGACTTATTTTCAGTATGGACTACAACTGCTGCTGCTGACAAACAATTATGGCGTACTCGAAGAAATGTTTGTTAGGAGTCTTGACCTTATATGTGCAAATGTTGTGACGTAACTAGTTATAGATGTAAAAAATTAAGAAGGAATTAAAACGGATTGTAGAAATCCACTCGATTTTTGCTGGAATGAATATAAAGATAGCTTTGCACCACCTGAAGGGTTTAAATTCAAACTTTTTGAACTATTAGGGTCCAAATACACTAATAAAAGTGGGTTTAGTAAAATATGACCCTTTAAAGTACATTTGTGTGATAGGATGGTAGTCATGTAAACTAATACAATGAAACGGAAAATCGTCACCCAGATCTAGTACGTAAGAAGTGGCTGAAGGAGTACTGTAATCGTTTTGTGGTCTGTCCATCCATCCATCCATCCATCCATCTGTCTGTCCATTCTGGCTGAGGGGTATTAGTGCGTACCACGTTTTATTTTGTGGGGACCATGGGGATATTCTATGTTCTGATCGCTCTTGTTTGATCAGATATCAGACGCTAAAAATAGCAATACCAGAATTCAGTCACAAACCTCAAACGTTAACCATTAGTGTGCAAGTAGAGCATCACGAAAATACATATGGCATGTTATGCACACTTTCACATACAGCCAAAGAGAAAATATCATGCCAGATTTTAAGATATACAGCATGTTTTTCTTGTGAAAACAGCTTCATCTTAGTTCAACATTCCATATAGGTACAACTCAGGCTATGTTGTAGAGCTTCTGAACCAAAGGTGTCTGTTTAGAAGAACTGGAGAACCCACTGAACAGCTTTAAATCCATATTTTCCATATAAGTTCTTTATTCGTCTTATACTGCGGTGGCCAGGCTGAACGGTACATACCATGCTGAAAAAAGCTCAAATAATTACACAGAAAACCAAAGCGATTCAGTGCTGTAGAGGCTGGACTCACTCTTCTCAAAGCCAAAGGACAGCCATTACAAAGTTTACTATTTTGTGTTTTTTATTCTCTGTTGTCCTACCTGCTGCTTGTCTTAGATGACTGGCATGGAGATGAGTGTTTTGGGAAATATGCATAGCAAAATGAATTCATACTGTAAGGTAATGAGGACTTGCATGAGCTGTAATTGTTATTATTGCCAGACACAAATTGAAAAGCATAACCTGTCTGACACCAGCTATCAGTTGTCATTATGTGGGAAAACATGCCCTCATTGCAGATAGCTGTCTGTTGACACCCAAAGTAATTGAGGAGGTAGTCGAGCTGTTGAAGGCTCTCAAAGGGGAGGACGAACACTTGATCAGAGCATTTTTATGTCTTCGGAGATGATTTGATTTCACATAATGTCTATTTTACAGCCAGATATGCCATTAATTTGCATGATAGCGAGCCAAAATGTGACATTTTTATTTAGACGTCCCCACAATGTTTGGAGAACAATTGGGTGGTGTTTTTTCTTCTGTCAGTCTTTCAGAGCGGTGGCGTCTCATTATATCATATCTAACAGAGCAGTGAATAGCTGCCTCTCTCCTCACATTGCTGTGTCAGGTCAATGTGCCATTTTTTAAGTGGTGACGGAAGGGAGGAGGTGGGGGCTTATTGTTGACAGCAAGATGATGATTTCACATTTAACTGTTTGTTGTTGTTTACCAACTGCAGAAACAAATCCCAGAAACAAAGAAATTGCTTTATCTTGCACATTATGCTACATCCTCTATCAGCTGACCAAAAAAAGAAAGATGTATACTCTGTAGGGGTCCACCAGTATGGATTTTTCAGAGCTGATGCAAATTATTAGTAACCTGGTAGACCAGTAACTGATATTTGGAACCAGTATACATCTGCAGTAAAAATGAAAATGTTGCTGCCAAATTTTAGACTTTGCTGAAATGCATTCATGGAATTTAAAAGGGTTGGTTTAGATTTTGGCTGTTGTAGTGAGGAAGTTTCTCCTACGGTTGTGTTGGGTGGCTCATTACCACAATATTTACAATTATTGCAAGCTTAGTTTTATTATGTTTATGTTGGTAAAAGTAGGTGTGGTGTGTTGACATCTTACAGGGAGTGGTGGCTCTGACTTTGTGTCACCAGTGAGGTGTCTGGTTTTTGGTTTGGCACTCTTGGAGACAAAAGAGGCTGATCATACATTGCCATGAACTGTAAATATCTATTCTGTATAAATGAAACATGTGAGTAATACATGGAGGCTGGCTGGTTGAATGACCAAGTGGTTATCACAGAGGCCTGGAGTGATCCCCTGGTCCAAGTCAGCTGGTCATGGGGAGTAATGACAGTAACCTGACTGGCAGTGAGTTAACTTTACACTCCAGCAGAAAAGAAAGGTTACAGCCAACCTGGTAATGGCTTAGGTCAGTGAGTCTCAACCTTTCTGCTGCCAAGCCCCCTCTGTATCCAATAAATAATTCCAGGACCCCACTGCATACGACAAATACTTCTGTCTGTCTTGTGACAAAGATGACAAAAGTGCATCCTTAAGAGAAAGAGTATAGCATTTTATTTTGTATGAAAATGCAGGGTTGTAACAGTGAATTCTAACAGAGCAAAGGGAGTTGAAGTGAAACTACACCCTGCCTGTCAACATGCCTAATCGCAGAGCAGCATCATATTGAAGCCACATTAATGTAGGCATACACACATAGAAGCACCACAGTGAATTACACATGATCTTGATGTTAAAGTTTTTGTTGCACCACAGTTAAGTTGTTCTTAGCAGTTCACTACCTTTATTTATATCCACATTGGTACAGGTGGTCCAGGTGACAGGGACCTCAGTCGTGTGTACAGCCATGCTACTGTCCATGACTACATTTTGATCTATTTATTTGTTACTTTTGGATTCGGCAGTCTTTCTACAAGTGAAGCACTAAAGATCGACTGTTTGTTTAGTTAGTTGTTTCTCTTGTTATATTGTCATTTGGTATTTTTTTGTATTATTTTCAAAGCCATCTCAAGGCCCTCTTGATAGCTCTCTGAGGCCCCTTGGTGGGCTGTGGCCCCCCTGTTCAGAACTGCTGCCTTAGATCACATTTTCACATATAGAGCAACACGATGGGAGTGGTACTAGGTACATGCTGGCTAGTTGTAAATTTACAAATAATACGAGCCCCCATTAGCATAGCAACTTATCATTGCTGTGTATACTGTAGCAGGTTTCCATAGTCTAGTTTGTCCTTCCATAGTTTTATAATAAACTGAAAACTTATTTAGACTTCCCTGTGTCATATAACAGATTTCTAACATTGTGTTCTGTACCGCTGCTTTAATAAATTATCTGTATAAATTAAAACTTACTACAGTCAGACATCTGTAGCCAGCAGGTCTCTGAATTACTGAGGCGAGATGGTCTTTGTTTCTTCTATGACACTTTTACTCCTGACAGACTCTAAAGAATCAAACCAAAAAGGTTTGTAGACTCCAACATTGGGTTTGACACTGTTACTTCAGCAAAATTAAAGCAAACCTACTGCACATTAAATTCAGAGGCTGGGCCATCCGACCAACTTATAGCAAGTCTTTACTGCCTGCAATCATTATTTTGTCATCATTTATTTAGTAACAACAGTACAACACATTACACAAACTCAACTGGTTACTCTGTGGACTAACCAAACATTTTAGAGCAGACTTCAGACTCACCATGAACACACTCAGTCTAACACAGCCACATTTATGTTAGCAACCTTAAATACTATAATACACTGGAAGTCACAGTTAAAATGTTGGATTAAGAAAGTTTGGACAACACCTTTATTTTCTTACATGACATGATTTGTAAGATTCCTCTGAAAACCAGATTAGGTGACAAACCAATATAACAATTCTGTGGGAAACACAGGTTGTGTAGCCCTGTGACAAACAGAGCAAATGTGAAAGCAGCATCATGGATGCTTGCCGACCTGCAGAGGATGTTGTTAATAGCAGGGTATAACTATTCTGTGACAGCCCTTGTTTGGATTTTTTGAAGTGGGGTTATATGAGGTGTTTATTCAGTGTATTAGCAACAGATTGCAGTCAGCACAGCTCAGTTTTGCAGATGCACATAGCCAAACCAGCACAGATGCAAACCCATGCACTGGTGAGAATAGGACTGGGACCAAAAACTGTATTTTAACAACGTAAAAAGTAGTCACATAGCAGTGAAGTGAAGATTGGAACCAAGTGAATACCCCCATCCCCCTCACCTATGTTGGCTACAAAAGACATTATTTTGTCTGTTCTGGAGTTTCTAGTTAAGGAAATATTAAATGGTCCTCAAACATAACAGATAACAGCATTGCACTTTTTATAAAATGGAAAACATAAGAAAAGGAAGTTTGATTGGATCTGCTGCAGAAGGATGGTGGACATTTAAGTCAACTTCTTACCTTGGCAGATATAAATGGTTCTTTGTAAGAATATGAAAATGCAATTTTCAATGTAATTATACAGTAATGAAAACATAATTATGGACATTATATTCAGTTTCTCCAATTAGATTCTCCTAAATCAACCTAAATCTTACACACTGGACCTTTAAGTGTAAATTATAGTTTTGCATATATATTCACAGCTTTACTTTACCAGACAGTTGTTGGTATTACATAGAATCAGTTCATGTATTCCTACAGATAAGCGCCCCCATGCTGCTCACAGTGTATTACAGTGTATGTATCTGTGTTGGTCAGAGTTACAAAGGCTTGTCTGATGGCAACACTGTGGTGAAATTATTCTAAATATAGTGACTAACATTGACTAGCGCCTCATACAACCCCACATCAAAAAAATCTTTTAAAGGAGAACCTTTCAACTCTATCTTAAAACAAAAAGCTCAGGGAGCTCCCAACAGCATTTCATATAAAGTTGAAAATTGTAGTAAATAAATAAATAAATAAATAAAAAAAAGCTCCATGAAGTTTTATAAAGTAAATAAAATTAAAAGTAAAGTCCCTGTTCAGCAGCACCTGGTTGTGGTGCAGAAAGCAGAGCTGCCACAGAGTGGTGAAAAAAGACAGAAGAAAGGCCAAAGTTTAATTAATTTATCAGATGTTGGAAAATAATACAGGTGCATGATGCTTCATTTCAGTATTTTCACTGCAATGTGAACATATTTTTTTTTTAAATAAACAGTATGTATTAATGATATTGCATATTCAGATAAAATATATTCAGACAAAAAAAAATCATGATGATAATCATATCCAATAATCAAACAGTCTGATGATTGAAACCCTAATGGAACCCTAAATATTACTGATTTGCTTTGAATGCCCACTACCAAGTGCTTAAATGTGGTGTGTTACAAATGTAGCAGCTCTCCACCAGGAGATGTATCTGTAGATACAATATGAAGACATGCTGCATTTCAGCCATACATCCAGGGCTCAGCCCAAAACTCTTCTGTCCTGTTAGCTCAGACTGGCAAACTGGGCAAGTCTGTGCTTGGTGCCTGAAGCGCTGAAGCGAGAACAAGGGGGTTCTTTCCCATGAACTGGAGCCAAGTGCCAGCACTTAAGGTGAAGGGCCGAGGCGCTGGAGAAGTAATTTAATCTGAGGCTCTGCCCAATTCCCTGGGCGGCCGAGTTTAAGAAAGGTCACATAGAGAAACAGGCACTGGTGACCCCTTCCCAATTACGGCGCTACAGCAGAACATATCACAGCACCGTCCAAAGTGACAGTCATTTAGCAGCAACTCATCTGAGGGGAGGAAGTGGGAGATGGATGATAAGGAAATAAAAAATGATTTGCCAGGACCTGTTAGCCACTTCTCTACACAGGCCTGCTGCTCCCCCAGCTCCTCCCTGTCTTATTCACACACACTCATATCCTCTCTCTCTCATTCTCTCCCCCCACCCCCCTCTCTCTGTTTCTGTCTCTTCCCACCCCCTGCCACCCCTGCTGCCCATCTCCCTCCTGCTCCACAGACACGTGACGACTCCGCATGATTATTGGCGCAATCACTCATGTAACAGCCTGCCCAGCTTTCCGTGGGGGCTCCAGTATTTGTCACTGTCACTTCCCCAAGTGCTCCGCCATTGTCTTGGAAATTGTATGTGTAAGGCAAGAGATGCCTGTGACCCACTTCGACAAGGGAGCCAGCGATGTGAGGGCGCTCATCACACAAAAAAACAGCAGTTTGATGTGTCCTATTATGTGTCCCAGCAAGAGCCATAAATAATTGTGACAAGTTTTTTGTTGCGCGTGAAAGTCCTTGACTCTGCCTCCTGTTCCAGCACCTCCTCTCTCGTATGGAGACGCTGCCAAGCACCCCCGATGATAGATGGCACGGTGCAGCAAATGACAACGGGATAGATTTTTAGTTTGTGCTTTGGAAGGGATCAGTAATGGTGCTTTGCTGTACAAAGCAATAAAAGAGAAGGACAAGAGACAGAGGGGGGAGAATGAGGGGAAAACAAAACAAAAAAAAGATCCATCGATGCCGGAGAGGTGAAGAATGATGGTCGGTGACGCATGATTTTTGGGCATTTGAGCATTTAGATGTATAAAATCAGGATTTGTCAAAAATGGAATGGTGGTGGGGCATTTGGCTACTCACTACAAAGAATACATAAAAAAATGCATGAAATACACTTCATAATATTATATTGTCCGCTAACGTTGAAAAGAAATAGTCTGTCTTACCAAGAATAAAAGAAGAAATTGATATGCCCCAGAATAACTGCATTGTTTTGTTGTTTGTCTTTACTCTGGACAAACAGAAGCTGTATGCAGTTGTACAACTATTCATTTGAGAACATTGCTTCTGCTCTTTGTTCCTTGCCAAGCTGTGATTTCGGACTGCTTAGCACAGAAAATTTTCTGTGAAAAATCGACACGGACGTTAGATGAAGTACCACCTGCAGGTCCTGGGTGCCAGGCGGCCAGGATACTGGTAGACAGTATGATCAGTCATGGTAATGAGCGCAAAGCTGACATACATGCTTTGAATTATATGACTTTGAGGCCTAGGCACCCTCAAACCAGGCCTCAGCCATTAGTTCAACCACCCTCTCCTTATCTCCGAGTCAAGCTGTGACGTTTTAACAGCGCCATCATTCCCCCCTTTTCCTCACTAAATTGTTCGACCTCCATGGCAATACAGAAAAGCAGAGGTAAATAAAGACCGTGCACTTTGACATAATGTGCTCTTTAACTGAATGAATATGATGATGTTTTTTTGCCTGCATAAGTCAACAATCCATGTTTATTTGTTTCAAGCTTTCTTGAAAATGACAGAATACAACAGCGTTCATATCAGCACTTTAAGTGCTGTTACTATGTATGCAGATGTATTCATGTTTGTCTTCTTTAGTTGACCGCAGATGCATTTGCTAATTGTATTCCGGTTCCTCTATCACAATTATTAATTTATCTCTTAAGACCACTGCAGCAGTGATGATCATTCATGTCGCCGCATCCGATAGTTAAGAAGTGAGCTTCCGTAAAAATCCATCATGTACATCAATGCACATTACTGAGGTAATTAAACAGGAGGTAATTCCGCCAGATATCGTAAAATATCAAGGGGTGATCATACGCCCCTTAACACTGTACAGCCGCAGCACATGGAAATGATGCAGTATATGAGGGATCAGCTGCAAAAAATGCGACACACAAATGTAAATGTAATTTGTCTATTTTAGAGTATCTGTACCTTACCCTGTGAAGAATACTAATTATTTGAAATAAACTGATTACAGCTAGCCGAGAAAGTGGCATTAAAATAATTACTTGTGAGCCCTCTCAGAGTTTGTACATTTAGCACTGTACCACCATTAGGAATAATCTGTCCAATTAAAGGTTGTGTAATTAATTAAGTGCACATTCTGTGAAGAGGAGAGGGGAGAAAATTTATCAACCTGCTGAAATATGACCTATCTTGTCCAAAAGACTAATATGTTTAAACAAAAGATGAAAATTGATGACAACATTATTTGTAACAAAATGCTCACTGTGCAACTATGATGCATCTGTACTTGGATTCGGCTTCGTAGCATTGTCCTCACAAAAGCTGTGATATATTACCCCCGGCTGCCTGGCAATAACTTTCAATGAAGGGCGCTTTGCCTATCTGGTGTAACAGTCTGTTACTTTATCCCACTTCACATCTCAGGTCTTCACTGTAAACATCATCTGCTAGATAACGACATGATAGCATATGTAAAGGCTGTAAACATGAATTCTTCTGAGGCCTTCGCAGAAAGGTATGTGGTGTAATATCATGTTGTGGAGAGGAACTGAAGTAGAGTTGGCGCTGAGTGGACATCCTGATACCACCACCCAAAAGTGTAGTAGAGCAGAAAACATCTTGCTGCGCGAAACCTGTCGGGTCATTTCTGTTATAGCAAGAAATTTCAAGCCAATGTCCTCTGTGAGAGTGTGTGTGTGTGTGTGTGTGTGTGTGTGTCCCTCTAAAGGAGATTTAGCAAGATGCCAAGTGCACATTCTTTCACCTGCCATAACAGTTTATTGCCAACTCTACATATGGCCTAGATCAGCAGAGGGAACAGGCATCATAGCCTAACATTTAGTAAAGTACAAGTGCAAACACATGTCTAATGCTACCATGACCAAGATGTGAATAATATACACTGCAGACATAGTGCAATCACACATTAATTTAAAAGATGCAACTGAGTGAAGCACAGTGAAGAGCAGGAGGGAATGAAAATAACAGGAATATTAAAGAAACTGACTTGAACTTTTAATGTTAGATGCTTTTTTTTTTTATAGGAAAATTAAGTTTGCACTTGCAGTGTCTTTTTACAGTAACCCATTAACTGAGCCCAGTGAGTATGTTGTAGAAAAACACTATCAGAGCAGGAATGAGTTTTATTTTTTTAGGCCTCCTGTCACTATTTTAATGTTGGCAATGATTCATGGTAAACTAGTGCATATTTTCTGCCACATACTGGTACAAGCAGTATATGGCAGCTACCGTCTGCTCAATATTTGTTCTCTAAATGTGAACATTGCTAAAATTATTTATCTGAAAAAGAAGATGACTAATGATTGAAAAGTCTACTAAAACAAACTAAAAAATAAAGTGTCCATTGTAACTGTATTTATTATCCCACAGGCTGTGGATACTAAACTGCACTGTTGCCCCTAAACTTGTATTACGGTAAAATATTTTTACTTCTCATGAAGTGATTGACACATTGTGATTTATTCTTGATAAAGTGTAAATGGGACTCAGTATATCATCATTGTACCTGGTGAAAGGTGATTACTGATGTGTATAAATTGGAATACACAGAGGAATGTCTCTGGAAACAAAATTATTCCACCTTTACAGGTAACAGTTTATTTTATGTGTTTAATAAAAATGGTAGTTTGTCTGTTAATGACTGAATAGCACCCCCTATGAAACCATAACCAGATAAAAGTGAGTGAGTGAATTTTTTTATGAATCATAATCCAGTTCAATGATATGGTTTATATTTAAACCAGAACCAGTTATATTAAAGGAAGACAGCCAAAATCCTTAATTTAAGAGAAGATTATTCACCTATAAAATTCCCTACCTGGTACGTTCAGACTTTGTTTCACTGTTTTGGGGCGAACAGAGAGCTGAGCCAGTCGACAACTTGTGAAAGTTGTTTCAAAACTATAACGTCCTCTGCTGATGCACCAGGTGACAACTTCTCTAAAGAACCACAAGAGAAGAATAGGCCACATTACGGGCACATTTTGTGTTGTGTAAGAGGTTTCACAAAGGCAGGTTACAGTTTGAGCTCTGCGAGCCTCACGACCCTGGTGCGCTGGGTGTTAGAGGGCGGCGTACCACCACACCTTCCCAAACTGCCATCCAGCTGACAGCTCACAGCTAAGGGGAGAGAGGAGGAGAGGCTGAGGGGAGAGGGAGACATAAATCCTGTGTCCTATATAAAAAGAAATACTATCCGTGTCAAGGAAAGGTGGGATGCCCTAAAATGAATGATAACAGACTCATTAAAAATAACGGCCGCCTAAATGATAAATAGCTTGCTTCCTGAAAAGAGCTCAGGACAATGGCCTTAACAAATTAAGACTGCAGAGCTCTGCCTAAAGGTATTATTGCCCCTCTTTTCTTTTGCAAAAAATATCAACTAATAACACTGCATCTAGTCAGGTTTCCACATATATTATTGTAATCATACAGCTCCAAAATAAGTAGTTTTGATGATATGTAAAATGTAAATTAAAAAATAATGTAGTCATATTAAAATGTACTTTTAGTTGTAATTCATCATATACTGTATGAACATAACGTATGAATTTGCAAATGCTCATATTTACCCCTGAAACACATTAAACAAAAAGATGGAACTGGAGTAACTAGTAATGAGTGAAAAGTAATAGCAGTAATGAACAGTGTGAACAACGTGATGTGATGCGGTCATGTAATTGTAATTAGGATTTGTCACAAAATCAGTATCCAAGAAAGTTTAGTCATTTAGGAGCAGAAATAGACTGAGGTTTGGCAGTTTATTTATTAGTTTATTGTTTACTTGTGTAGGAACAAGAATGCAGTATAGGTTGTATATAAACCAGACTAATTTGCAATAGTAGTCAAGGTCAAAGGTCATGATGCCATTTTGGAGCCTACATGTAGTTTCCTATCTGTCAACAATAGTAACTGAGTACT
>JAPQRP010000028.1:8699895-8723367 GCA_037367295.1 Apogon hyalosoma
GGTATTGACCGAGTGACCCCTGACCTCTTCGGTCAACAATAGGTCAAAATCTATACACACAAGATGCAGAATTGAAAAACGAGCATTTTGGCGCTCATAGGAAGTCTCTAAGATGAATAAGTTCAAAAGTTATATCCAAAATTAGATTTTGACCTTTATTGTGACCTTGACCTTGACCTTTGACCTACATTTGCCAAAATTTAATGGGATCTGTTCTCGACCATCCTGCACCTTCCCTGAAAATTTCATGGAAATTGGTCCAGTAGTTTTTGCGTAAAGTTGCTGACAGACAGACAGACAGACAGACAGACAGACAAACAAACAAACAAAAAACCAACCAAAAACAATACCCCTTGCCTCCCCTTTGGGGGGGCAGGGTAATTATACAAAATGCATACACAATGCCAGTATAAACAATACAAAGGAATTTTGTTTTTCAATAAATGTGTGAGAAAATCGCATGCATCTTTCTACAGTCCAGAATAGAATGAAAGGATTCAATAAATCAGCAAGAACTATCAACTATCATCCATCCATATTGCCGATAGAACAAAGACCACACTGGCTACCCTCTGTTAATCAATACATTACAGAATTACATCCACAAATGGTGGTTCAAAGTTTATAGTGCCAAAAAGGAGCCGTGTGGCAACTGTGTCCAGAAGTGTCATTGACTTCCCTGGACTCAAAGGCATCTGGGATCGATGCCATGTGCTCCAGACCTATGACGAAGATGCCTTTGACCTGGCATTTGTGGATGTAATAAAGTTTTTCCACAGTAGACCTGAGCTCATCGGCTTTAGATGAATGATGGCTCGTGATGTGGTGTCATCTGAGGGATTGGAGACCATGGTTTTCAGCTTAGGCTTGCACCGCTGCCCTTTACACACTGAAATACATCCAGATTTCTTGAATCTTTTAATCATACAGAGAGTGAAATATCCAGATCCCTTCCTGTCTGTCTTAACCTTAACCCTACAAACTGACAATCCCCCAGTCCATCTGTGCTCCTGATGGACAAGACCACTCCTGGATTCTGGATTCAAATCATGATTATGACTAAATTACATTGTTATTTAAATATTTTAACAGATTATTACCCATAAATTGTCCCTGTCTCAGCATTTTCTTTATTGTGTTGCAGCCTGAATATGAGGTTTGGATGTATATTTATGAATGTAATGAGGCTGACCAGACAAAACATAAACTATGCTGTGTTCATACTGTTTACAGTGACTTACAACGCAAAGATAAATATAAATAAGTATCCCTCCTTTCGTTTTTAATTTGCTTTTCCATACTCCAACTATTACTTATTTGGGGTCATACAGCATATATGCAGATATTAGATTTGCATTTTAATTCCTCTTTGCGTATGTCATTGGTGGAAAAAACAACTATGAAACATTCAAAATAATAATGATAAAAAAAAAAAAAAACACACACACACACACACACACACACACACACACACACTATAAACCACCTAATGTACTCCACCTCAGCTGTCATTTGCAAATGAGAAACTAACAAGGATGCTGCTGAGGTTAGCCCTGCAAACACACCACTATTAAACGTGTAATCCTGGCACCACGCTTTAAAACCAAGTGTCTGAGACAGATCTCACATTCCTAATAATGACAGCAAATTAAGCAAAACTCTCTCTGCACATCCAAAACTGTACACATCTTTTCAGACTGTAAAAACTCAGCCAGCGTTCATCAAGTATAAACATTTACATCTGTGTGACATAAACAGATTCCACCACTGTAAATACTGCAGAGAACAGACAGAGCCCGGGCCTGTCAGAGGGAATGAAAATGAGGAATGGATGCCTCGTGTGAGTCGCTGACTTCTAAACTGATAGATGTCCACTCCCGAGCAGGCTTGATGGGTGCAGACGTGTCCATGAGTGCACCCTCTCCCTGTCTCTTCTGTAAACACTGGCATTCCACTCACATGAGAACATTATTTAGCAAAAGCTTTGTCAAAAATTCAAAGACTACAATGACAAGAGTTATGTAGCTCACCCAGATCGGTGTGTTTTAGGCCACTCCATCAATCAAGAGACCTCTTCTGTTTAGAATAGAGATGCATGGAGTCAGATGGAGGTGGGGAGGTGGTGACATGGACAGCTGTGTTGTGGGCTCATGGGTCAGCTTGGATGATGCATAGCCTAAAAGTGGCTTTAAGTTGCAGGCAATGTAATAGTGACAGATTTTTAAGTTCAGACTTTTTCAGTTGGGAAATCTAGATGTGAATTGGATTTTGGTTAACAGCACTGAAATTTCAGACGTAGTTTTAACCGACTCAGCAGCCAAGTTTGTACAGCCTTGTGTTCATATGTGCTGTACAACTTTACAATTCTAAGGATGGATAAAAGAAAAGATACAAGACTTTGATGTAACTTGCAGCATGTTCCTACACTCAGTTGTGGGAAAAAACAGCAATATAGATCCTGTACACAAGTAAAAGTAGGTGCAACCATCTGTTACAAGTAAAAACTTGGCCTAAAATTCTATCAGCATTATAATATAAAAAGCACTGGGATTTTTCAGATTTTGTTCTTCAGAAATTATGACTGAAATGTGACACGTTGGTTAATGTTGATATTGAATATACTTATGTGATTTGTTATATTTTTTGATTTTATGCTGCCGTCTGTGTTTAATGCCCACTGATGTTAGGAACAGTTAACAGTGTTGCATCATCATTATTTCAGTTTATGACTGAAGCTGCAGCACCTCACAGCAAGAAGGTCTTGGGTTTGTTTCCAGGTGTAGACCTTTCTGTATGGAGTTTGCATGTCTGTGTGGGTTCTCTGGATAGATGGAATCTGCAACACAGCTCTATTGTCCAAGACACATTTTGGGACAGTAAGGATCTTAATGAGTAAATGTACTTTCCTCTTAGAATATCTAATCAGGTCAAAAATGTATTACTGCACTGGTTTGATTTTAATTTAAAGTTTGCTGACATATTTCCTGAAAGAATCTTATGATGTTTTCCCAGCTCAGGTAATTTGCTGGAGAGCCTGTGCTTTCATACTGAGGTAGCATTTATGTCTTGATACTTTAAAAAGAATGTAATGCGTCCTTTAGGGATTCACCCAGTCTGTGTTCAGACAGCAGTGGACGGGGGGACCCTTCACAAAGCAAACAACAAACAAAATCTAGCTGAACTAGGTCATCGCCTCTGAGCTCTGCACAACTGGAGGATACACACATAGAGGTGTGACAAATTAAAGGAAAAAGCAACATGGAGCATCTCAATAAGGCCATCATGTGCTGCCAGATATATTTCAGTAGTTCTTGGCATTGTGTGTGTGAGTTTGTGAACTCGACTGGAGGGAGGATCACTTCCTCCAAAATATATTCCTTCATCCTGTGTTTTTATCATGGTGGTGGATAGTGCTGTCTTAACACATTGGTACAAAACCTTCATTGTTTAGGAACAATAGGTTGAACTCTGGTGATTATGAAATATATAATATGAATTACATAATTTTCATACTCATCAAGCCATTCACTGAGTGCTCATGCCCTATGAATGGCTTCATTGTCATATTCCCATCAGATTTTTCCTTTAATTTATCACATTTTTCTATACATTTATTGGAAAGTGCAGTATTTATCTGGATTGTGCTTTTTTAATTACACACATCACATCTTGATTTACTGCTTTTTAAATGTGTCTCACACCAGATTGCTTTAAAAGTACCTTCTTTTATCTAGACTTTGTCGTCTCTTAATTTAGTGTGGTCATTTAAAACTGCTAATGTCACCCCTAAATTAACATTGTACTGGTTTTATCTAAATCAGATATTGCGTACTGTACGCTGCACATTCAAATGTGCTTGCTTAGCTCACAAACAACAACCCTGTAATCCCTGTAATGATGTCAAACAAAAGCTGTTTAAAGAAAATGGTAGTTTGAGTGAAGTTGCGGACAAGAGTTGCAAAGGAGGATGATGGGGGTTTCTAGGCAATTCAAGCACTTGTACTGCTTGATTATACATAGCAACGCTGTGATAAGGCTTCATTGAAATTTACAACAAGCAATCTCTACCATATGGACTCACCAAATGGAGATCACAGACTGGCAAAAGCAATCAGCTTTTTAATTAACAGAATTAACAGTGCGATGTTAAACCATAATGACAGCAATAAAAACAGTTGATGTGACAATCAAAGTGCACCAAAAACATTCATAACCATTATTTTCATTAGTCTGCGAGAAAGATAATAGCAGTGAGTGGGGTTATACAGAAGAGAGATCTCAGACCCCCCTGTAATCACACTTGAATTAGCTGCAGGTAATGCAAAAACTCCAATAGGCTATAAAGCATTGGGTCACAGAGAACACTCATTTGGGTTTATCTTGGATACTTCATTCGATGTCAGCCCGTACTCTGAAGGAGTGAGTGTTGTCAGAAGCAATAAACATACATCTGTGATTTTGAAACAATTCTGAATGTGAAACTAAGCCCAAATCTACAAAGAGCCGCTGAGATTCTTCTTCCAAACTGCCTTTGCTGTGTTACAACAAGATCAGCAGCTGAAAGACTTTGACAGAAAATAGCTGTTTATTGACTATAAAACATGCGCGTGTACACATAAAAGCACAGCCATCACACAAACTCACACCCACACATATACACCTACACAGAGAGATAAACCATAGCACCACAGTAAGGGCCATACCCCCGGCTACAGCACACAAAAGAAAGTCAAATTATTAGAAATAATGAAAAGCCATCAATAAGAATTCTGCAGAGACTCATTTCATTCTGTTTTCAACAGCGCTTTTCAGCCCATTATTTTCTGTAAATGTTAACATCGCCAAGCCTGCCTATTGATTCTATTATTTTTGACCTTGCATTAGTGTCGGCTAATCTCGCATGCTATAAAATTTCATTTCATAGTGAAAAATACTCCAAGGCCCTAAGGGTGAGTTATACACAGGTTGCGGCACCCCTGGGATTCATAAGTGCACATGCGGGTAAACAAACCGTACATTTAATGTTTCTTAGATGAGTGAGCAGCACTGGGGGTTTCATTTCTCCCTAAACCTTAGTTGTTTTTTTTTCCCCTTTTTTGTGAGGTGGCTCAAAGTGAGAGTTAGGTACAGAGGCTCATTCAAAGATGAATGCGAGCATCTTCCAAAACGATATTGTATTTTTTCCTCTCGCACTCGGTCTGAGAAGAATGCTGATCCAGAGAAGCCAAATACCTTTTCCAATGCATGTATGAGGCATCACTGCAGATTGTTACATTTATCAGAGGACACTCAGGAATGACCCAGGCTTGACCTGGATAAGGGAACAGCAAAGCAACACCCACACAGCTCTTATTTATAGACTGCATTGTATTAGAAGAAAATAGAAGAAATATTAACAATGTCGCGACAATTCTCCACTATCTTACACCTGAAGTAATCAAAACCTAAATAACCTCTAATATTCCATTTTCTATGACCATGAAAGTATAAAAAATATACATCTGGAAAAAAAGAGCTTCACTGCAGAAGATGTGCAGTAATAATACAATTTACCTTAACCCTTTATCAGACAAGTGAATATTTTTGGTAATTTCACATTTTCCAGTGAGGACAGTGAGTCAACAATCTCAGGTCCAATGTGGTCTACAGGGTCTGTAAGGTCCACCTCTGCATGAACAGTGAGTGTACCTGCTTTGTTAGGTACCATGAAGTAATGGTACTAATGTAAGGAATGATGTTCAAAGGGATAATGTGGATGTGGACAGGGTCTGGATCAGGACTTATGTTAGCCTAATGTTCTAAAAGTGATGTTATAATGTTCTAAAATACATGTTCCTTTCACCTTACATGTGTTTTCCTTGTATTTTTTACCCCGCCCCCCAAAGGGGAGGCAAGGGATATTGTTTTTGGTTTGGTTTGTTTGTTTGTTTGCTGACAGTCTAGCAGCAAAATTATTGGTTATATTTATACCAAATTTGGTTTATAGATTGCCAGTGACGCAGACTAGATCTCATTACGTTTTGGGAAAAGTAGTTCAAAGTTTACATTTTTTATGAATTTTTTAAATATTTTATTTTTCCTCATTTACTTATAACGGGCAAAATGTCACGTCTGTAGCAGCAAAACTGTTGTTTGAATTCACACCAAATTTGTTTTATAGATTGCCAGTGACCCAGAATTGATCTCATTACATTTTGGGAACAGTAGGTCAAAGTTCAAATTTTTAAAGAATTTTTAAAATCTTCCCATTTACTTATAATGGACAAAATATGTGCGAGGGGTGGTGTTTGTTATGCCTGGCACCACTTGTTTATATATACTTGTTGGATTATTTTTATTTTTTTGCCACTTATGGGCAAGGAACCAAATATGGTAAATTAATTTACCTTAATTTTCAACATGACAGTACAACATTTTGAAAAATTTCACAAAAGTAATAAAGTCTTGTTATGCCCTACAATAACACACTAAGGTTGAAATTGCCCTATAAATTCAGTGCCCTATAAAGGGTTAAAGCTACTTTAACTACAGTAAAGCAATGTCAAAACAGCTGTGAGTCTTTAAAACTTCCTAAACCACATAATCCAGGCTTCCGGTACATTTCAGTTTATGTGTGATTTGGAATTTTTCTTTTTTAGGGCAAGGATGAAAGGCTCTGTCCAAATAGTTATGTTGGACTGAGGTTTCCACCTTGCCTTCATGCAGCCACAAGGCAGCTAGAGCAGATGCTGTAGAAATCGAAGCAGTTTCTGCATAATGTGGCGTACTTTATTAATTCTCGAATGCTGTGTGTGAGGATCCTGGCACAAGATGGGCAGAGCTGCACAAGGGAGCGTCTAACCTCCTGTACACGGCGCAGTCGGGTGAAAAATCAGAGCTCATTGACCTCTAACATCCTGTGAAAAAAGAATTTTGGATGCTATGACAGATGTTTTGATATTCTCTGGCTGTTTGTACATGTGTCTGTAGTAAATCTTATTGTGGCAACCACTTGGTGATACTTTGTTCCTTATTAAATATTAATTAGTTTGTCAAGAGTTCCAGGAGGATAATTGATTAACAAAAGCTTTAATATCATCCACAGTCATTGTACATATTATACATAAAACATGATGGGTAGTGCTATAAATATTAGCAGTTAAATATACAAATCTCAACATTATCACTGCATCTTAAAAACTGGCCAAGGTGGTAAATCATCCATAAAATGAAAACACATACAAACCAAATAAATAAAACTGCTTGATACTTTTTAAATATTGTTATATTCAGTTAAATGATTGTTGTCTGATTGTTGACATGCTCAGGGACACCAGCTCAGTTGATTTGATGATTTAGAGTAATTTACAGATCATTAATTCATTTCATGATAATCTATCGGAGCAATCATAGATTTAATTCGCCTCTTTATTACTGAATCATACGAAAAGCACAATTTGTATCCTCCCACCTTGTTCATTGTTTTTACTCTCAGATTAGTCCACAGATGTATGTTTATGTATTATTAATGTTCCTCCTACCTTATCACACTTTTCAATTTGGAACTTTTGACACAAACATGCTGGAGCACTTTGCTGCAGCTCCAAAATTAGAGAGTAGGAAAAAAAGAGCAGCAGAAGGAGAGAAAGAGAGAGTGCGAGAGGAGAGCCAGTGATTTTCCAACTGTGGATGCCTGTGTTCTGAGTGTCACTTTGGTTAATAATCTCCTACCAATCCTTCAACTTGGGTGCACGTTCAGGACGCTTCAAACCATGAAAACAGCTGGCTTTGTGCAGCCCAACTGTCAGAGTCTCCTTTGCTGTCGATGATGGAAATATCAACCCAGTGAGCCGTGAGTGGACATCTCAATCTGAATCTCTTCAGCTCAGCTAAACCACAGCCGTCCTCCCACTGATAATTCATGCAACATACACTCACATTAGGCACACACTGAACCATTCTGAGGCATCCTATATAGTCTGTTCCTGCTTGCTGCAGTACAGCGACAACATCAGGCTCTGTAACTCTGTTGAACTTGAAATGAAATGGATTTTTGTCATCCCTACAACTTGCCTATCACTCTGATACAGTCGTCCAATGAGCATCAATTTAATATCTATTCAGGGCCCAGCACTGGTTTGCACTCTTTTCAAATATTGAACAAAATAGTGAATTTAATGAAAAGGCGTACAATGATGGAGAAAGCACTCTCTCACAAAGTACATAGCTCCTGAAATGATCGCCATTCCGGGAATGAGCATTTGGCATTGATACCATAAAGTGAACACAACATCAGTCCTTTTTCAGCTGTTTCTACACTACAATGCTCTCAGCTGCACTTACCTGCAAGCAGTTAAAATTGTTTATTTATTTAAATCACCAGAATAAACTGAAAAAAAAAAACAAAGACGAGACTGCAAAAAAGGGATTCTGAGGAAGTAAAAAGGCCTTGTTTCTGAGAGATATGTCTTATTTTGTTTCTAAAAAATAATCCTGTCAAGTCATGTTTAGCATTAAAAAAGTAATCTCATGTTGAGTAAATATATCTAACTTTGCCTTAATGAGATATCCCAGCTAACACTGAGATAGATTTAATCACTAACAAACTAAAACAACGGTTTACATAATGTCCCTGCTGATGAACAAACACAACTTGCTTAAATTCTGGCTTTTTTCTAGTTTAATACCAATCATGGTCTTTTTTCACTTTTATTCTATAAAAACAAAAAACAAAAAAACAGCCAAGTTCTTTTGCTTTGTACAAAACTGATATGGCTGTTGTTACGCTATTGTACGTGTGCTGTGGAAAAGCATTTCAACATACTTGCCTAAACATTTCTAAATCAATCATCAAATAAAAACAAAGAGTGTTTCAGGAGCTCATTAAAGTACCTGCATCTTAGATTTATTAACATGTAGATATGGAGGAAATTAGAAGAGGATTCCACAAAGAGGAGATTGTTGTTGTTGTTCTGAAGCGAGATGGAAGGAATGCCGTATTTGTTTTTCTTCTCCAGACCACCATTATGTGTTTTCAATATGATGCAAGTTGGAGATAGAATTATAGAAGTCCCTGGGGCTCATCCAAGTTTAACAAAGCACCAAGGACAGACAACCTTAAGCCGACACAGTGCTACAATGCTCCTCTCATGGAGAATGTAATAAATAAATGAGCAGATGAGTTAGGTTTTGACAAGTGAGGGACATGGCGCTCCCTGTGCATTTTTGATAGTGATCTAATTCATCTGGCAGGCGTGGATGTTGATTAAATCAGAATGTCAGCCACTTGACAAGACAAGACACAAGCCGACGTGGAACCTGTTTGAACAGCGTGAGCCGTGCAAGATGGCCAGGGAGATTTGCAACGCTGCGTGGCCGCTGAACTCCATGCACCGCCCTGCTATCATCGTTTTCCGCAACATGTCCGGGGAGACAAACAGGCAGACAGACAGACGGAGAGAGACGTGGAGGGATCTGTCGAGGCCCACCTATTCTGTTCCCCCTCACGGTGACATCAACCCTCTGACACTCCGGGTAAACAGAAGGGTGTGATGCCTCGACCGTGTTCCCCTTCACTCACATGTGCTTGATGCCTCCATCAAATCTCCTTGACAATCACAGAGCTAGAGGCAAGACATACGTACGAGCTGAAATCACAGGCCCTGTAATTACAGGGAACAAAGCCTCTCAGAGCAGACTCACTATATGAAAGACCATCAATGGAAAATCAGAGCAAAGAATGCTTAGGGTTGGTCCGTCGGTAGCGGTGCACAATAGGAGTATGATAAAGTGGGAGTTTCTCAGACAGAAATTGTTGAGGCAGGTTGCTATTTAACTGATGAGTGCTTCTTGAGAATCACTATATCTGTGGAAAACTATTGCTTTCTCCCAAATTCCACACAATACCCTAACCATCTGCCAAAATATGACAACAGACTGGTGTAAACACACTTCAGGAAGTGATACACATATTTAGAGATTTCTTACATAGTAGAAATGACAGTTCACTGACATCAGACAATTTTTAGATACTTTTCATATAACGTAGCACAAATGATTACAATTCACTATCCTATGAGTATCATATAGGGAATTATTCTTTCATCACATAAAAATAAAATGCACCAAAGTTGGTCCTCTAATGCCCCCCCCCTCGTTCACCTTCCACTGTGCACAGCGCCAAGGAGGTCAAAGTTACATGTACAAAGTCACTCTACTAATCTCCTTTGTCACTCATAAAATTTACACAACATCTCCCTCTTGGAGGCCTGTCAGTTTGGTGCTGCCTGTAGCTGTCAGAGAACTCCGATAATTACTCGGAGGGATCGGAGAAGGCCTTGATTATTTATAGAGCTGGATGTCTGAAAAGAAGAAAAAAGATACTATAAGCTGCTTTGAATTATTTCTTGTTAGTAATAATACAGGAATATGATTGTTTAAAAGTATTCATAATAGTTTTGTAAGTAGTTCAGAGCCAAAAGAAACAATCCTTGGACTTGTACCAAGTTCTTGTTTATATATTCACAGTATGAAAAGTCTCATTGTATTACTAATAAAATTAAGATTTCTCTTTTTAAGTAATAATTGTAAGATTACTTTTATTTTTGCTGTGTTGAATTTAGCTGGAGCGGGGAATGACACACCATTTGAATGTGTTCCAGTCCAACAAAGGCCCAATCCACAAAATAACTGATTGTGTCTACTAATTGTGCATTGAATTGTGCAACATTTACACCTGCAGTCTGCTCAGTTTTAAGGACCTATCCACATATGATTTTGCACTACTGACATAGGCTACTAGTGAAAACATGCTCATTAAAGTTTGCACCTCTGTGCATTTTGCCCTTTTTTTGCGTGGGAGTTTCTTGTATTTTAGGTGTTTCTTTGCTTTTCTGCACACAGATGGACCATAATGAGAAATGGGGGAACAGCAAAAACCCTCAAATTGCATGTCTTCAATGAGCAGAGACACATATGCACAGAAATCACCAAAATTAAACAAACTTTCATGATTCTAGTATTCTGTACCTACTATTTCACATTTCTAACAATCTGCTGAAGTCCATTAAAATGGGCTCCAGATGTTAATAAACATACATGATTGATGTCTGGAATTTTACAAAAACATTAGTACTTGTGTTCTGTTTGGTGTCTCACTTGAATGTGTGTCTGACCCCCAGAAGAGTTCATGTGCATTTGTCCACAATGTGCAGCCGCGCTAACTTCATTAACAGCAAATCAGTCAGGATCTGATGGTCATTAATGTTGTGTATTATACAACTATAACACTGGGATTCCAGGATAATAAGAATACACACATAAGTAGTAAAGCAGTCTAATAATCAGTGGTTTTTACATTTAATCGCACATACCAACCAGATCCCTCCAAAATCTGACTGGACATTGCAAGCTTGATATCGAACACAAATTCAACGTAAATTTATTCAGTCCTCACAAACTCAAAGATTTGTAGAAACAGAGAGATACAGAGAGAGATGGTGAGTTTGCACAGTTTTTAGCAGGTGTTAATTGTACCAGTGAATTAGATGGTTTTTGCAATGAGGCTTATTTACACAGAAAGGGAGTGTATGAATATTCCCTAGGATGACATGCTTGTAAATGATACAGACACAACAATGACATTATTTGACTGGTGGTGCAGTTTGCAGTGAATTTAATCTTTTACAAAGGCTTTGTGAACCATACCCAATATTTTTAACTCATTTGCATCGGTTAACCCTTGTCTCTGCAGATTGTCATACATGCATACAGCTTTTTGTGTTAGAAATCCATCTATAAGAAATGGTTCATTTGAAATGGGAATTTTTGACATCCCAGGCAAAATCGAATGCGCTATAATGACGTCAGGGGAAGAAGACTCTAAAAGGTTAAAGGGAGCTGAAGCTCACCCTTCTCTCTAGTGTTCCTCAAGAAGCTACTTCCAAGGCCACAGCACTTTGGATAAAATAGTATGTGAACTGATCTGAGCTTTGTTTTTACCCAGTTTCAGAGCCAGAATGGTGTGCAAACACCTGTCTTTCCTTCAGTGTACACACAGAACGGACAGCTGACGACCTGAGGAAATATTTGCTGAATTTCACAAAAAGTATATTGGATTAGAATCGCTTACCCAACCTTTAATATTTAACCGTCAGTAGGAATCAGTGAGATTTTTTATCAGTGGCTGACATGCTGCCTCTCATCATAAGCTGTCATATGACATGTGTCATGGTCAGTGCACAGCGTACAGTATGAGTGGTCTCTGTTTGTGTATAATTATCCCCAATGATAAAAGCACAGAAATCCATAAATTACTGGAAGCCTTGTTTGAGAGAGGAATGGAAAAACAAACAGCTCATCAAGAAGATATGACGATGTGATCACTTTGATCCATTTCTTTTAATTTTCCCAATAAGATGTTTTAAATGCCTTGTGATATTTTAATTCCCAAATATGTTTTTGTATATAAGCCATGCTACTCCAGTCTCCAAGGGTAAGGGCAGAAATTGTGAGAATGACCAGTATCCAAATTGTCTCGTATGGTGTGGGAATTACCTGCAAATACACGCCTATTTGAATCTAATATGCTGCTTAAAGGCCAGCTTAATACAAGATGGCAATTCCATGTGCAAATCAATTTGATATCTACGGGGACTGAAAAGTGCACATCACACGTTACGAGTCAGGATCAAGCTGGGGGCAGGTGCCTCTCTTCTCAGAATTACAAGGAGAATTTGCAGACAGATATGAATTTACAATTAGTCTCATCCTGGCGACTTCTTAAGGTTTGTGACAGTGTCTGGGGTTCCACTAAAGGCCATGTGTGTGAAGCCATGAATTTCTTGCGACAGGCTATGATACCAGAGAGGCTATATTTAGGGAGGATAACTAGTACTGCATGGTATAATCTGACATTTGTACCACAAGGGAGTCATACTGCATTGCTCACAAATGACAGTGTCACTGTTGGTTTGTGTCCCCGGTGGAATAGGTTAAAGAGAACAAAACATGTTTTTGCAGTGGAGTGCCGCTCTGCAAGACAGATCTAATAAAACTGTATTTGATTGTGGGGGTATGATCTGACTGTGGCTGTCACTGGTGAGTGAGCCCCCTGAGCGCGGAGACAGCAGCAGTCTGGTTGAAAAGGAACAAAGAGTCCCTGGGAGCAGTCTCAGTAGACTCTGAAACACAAGTCTGCATGACTGGCCTGCTTTTGATGGCTGACTTCAGCAGGGCATTTCAACTTCCCCTCTACTACTACCCTCTAACCAGAGACAAAGACAACAAGCAGAGACCACTAATGTTTTCATTTTGATACTGTTGTCTTTCTAATCAACAGGATCAGGTATAGAATGTCTCTTTATGTGAGTGATTCATTAATAATCAACCTGCGTACTTCCTTACAGTGAAGTAGGCAAAATAATTTTATCAATCTACAGTAATATTTTCTATCTTTTCCTTTCCTGCTGTGTCGTAGCTTAAATTATAACATCAACCAGCATATCTGAGTACCTGTCAAATCCTTTTAAACAAAACAAGCATGATGTAATTCTGTTCAACCAGGCAATTCATTAGCCTAAGTCAAACACCCGTCTTTCTACAGTTGGCTGCTGTTGTCCTCCCTGTGGATGCTGTGAAACCACTTAGGTCCACGTTCACCAAGGTGATCAAACCTGCGTCAGCCTACACCTGCCTCCCCTCTCAGGAGGAACCAGGACAGGCTGAACAACAAAGCTGTGGCAGCACACTTGGGAAGTTCAACTAACTGCATCTTCAATCACCCCATCTCAGAACCATCGAAAGATTTAGAAAAAAAAGCAAGCATACACATGGAGGAGTTTGTTTAGGATGCATACTGCAGCAGCTGATTGATGCACGAGGAATATCCCAGCCCCTTAACCACTGTAGTGCTCTAGCAGTTATGACACCTTGCATTTTCTTATACAGCCTTTGCACACTCTTTCAAAGTGCCTTGCAGAGGAGAAAACAGTATTGCTAATAAATGGACATATGGAATATGAGTGTTTGAGACACCTTTACTATGCAACAGTAAAGTCATGTTAGCAGAGGCAGTAGAATATTATACTAGCTAGATGCTCGGTGGAGATTTGGGGATCAGCAATGTGCAGGCTGTTTTTTTCAATGATATGTTTGAATTATTTCTTATGGGTGTGCATAATGGCAATATAAATCTTTCTGGGTGTGCAATTACAAAGACTGGCATGGTCTATTCCCCGCTGGGTGATCGCCTGCGAACAATGACATATTACCGGCTGGCCGGCAGTGGTCATTAAGAACTGATATGGGATTTATGGCCAGTCTTTAAACATGAGATGGCATTAAAGAGATTTGAATACAGTCAAAATGGCACAAAGAATCCTGCCTGAGCAAGATGGAGCTAATGAACTGTGGTTGGAAAGCAGGGGAATATAAAGTTATTTTGGGTAAAGCCAATTTCTCATCAAGCACAATGAGTCTGATTTTAATCACAGGTTGTCAGAGTCCATAACAGGCTTGCTGTGTTATTATTGTATCGGTGAGTTTTTATACGAGCCTAATAAGCAAAGTTTAACAATTAATACATTAACACATCATTAAATGTGTAATAGTGAAATGCATGCGGAAAGGCAGAAGAAAACATATAAATGGGAAAAAGATTTGCCCATGAGGTGAAAGTTGCAAGGTCACAAAACATTAGTTGATGCCATGTTTGGAGTTATGTGAAAAGAATAAAAACAACACAGATTTGTCTTCACTCACGAGGCTACATCATGAAAACAACTCCCATTGTTTCCTGTAACAACAAAAACTCAGTGTCCTTAGGAGAGCTGCAAGGATTAGAAAAAAATAAATGCAAAAAAACAAGCATACATGATGTTAACACGACATTTCACCAGCTTATTGGGATTCTACAATTCAGTTTGTAGCTGAATCATTACTTACACTTTACTAGATTCTAGATGATTTATTAAACATCATTGACTGTTTCACCTTTTCAGATTTTTCTTATTCAGAATTGTGCCAAAACTAAAAACATGTTAATTGTTCACAGATTCAGCTTTAGTAAACCGTTCAGATGTTACAAACGCTCCCTAAACTCTCTCTGTGGACTTCTCCAAATAAATTGCAAAATTTTTAGTAAATGTGAGAGTTGGCCTTAAACACATGTTTTGTTTTGTTTTTTCTTGAATTAATGATTAATTAATGGTGGAAATAGCCTGTAGATGAATTGATAATGAGTAAAATTCATAGTTGCCGGCATGTGTGATGTTATTGTATATTGCAAGAAATAAGATCCAGACCTTGAGAGCATCTCAGTCAGTGTTTCTGCATGAGGACCAAAGCTCTCTATATAACCATCTTACTAATTTCCAGTGGCAATTAAGGAGTCTTACATTCCACATGGTACCTGCTGAGTGAGTATAAGGAGCTTAAACATCAGATGTGTTCATTGGAAAGTGAGAAATAAAGACTTTGCCTCATCATATTAGTGCCAGCCCTTAAAGCGACTGTTTATCATGAGGTAGTGCTCAAGGTTTTAATGAGCTCCCTGCCTGTTCTAGTATAATTCCAATTAGTCCCTCCGTCTCATATAATGGCATGATTACCTTGTGAAGCCTCCATTGTTTTCTGTACAAGCCTTGAAAGGAACACTGCCTATTTTAATCTGTTTCCCAGTGGCAGCACACCTGCCAAGCCAGTTACACCTCCTGCAGAATGATCACAGGTATTGGTTCATTAATACAGAGAATGGCAGTGTATGAATCCCCCTTCGGTCACACCTCGAAGATAGATGGGAAAAACGATGTTAAAATCAGATTTTGACTGCATTTCTCTGGCTTCAATTTGACTAAGACTTAAAATGAAGAATTAAAAAAATGAGATTTGCATAACTGCATTACTAATTACAAACACATTATTAACATATTTTTACTTATACTAAATAATCATTTTATACCTTAAAAAAATCTGATTACTTTATATAAATGTAGTGAGACTGATCTTAGAGTGATAACAAATCCTCCAGCTAAAGCAAGGGCCATTACCTCAATTTTGGTCACTGCCATTTTCAGAAGGATAGAGGAGAAAAGGAGCTATTTTTGATCAAAACCCAGGCGAGAGGAGAATCAGTCATTAGCAGCAGCCATTTGCACTGTCATCTTGTTTGGACAGCCTGTGGCTTCCACTTGAAGGCAGTTCTGGTTCTAAAGGAAAAGCCCCCGCATCGCCCCTCGCAGCCTCATCAGCCCTCCCTGTGAAGGCTGATTTACCAGGAAACTTACCACACAGTCTTAGTGACGTATCCCTGATGTCACTTGTCATAAGTGCATGTAGTGAAAATGCGTAATGAGGATAAAAATGTCCAATAACTTCATGCAAATGAATAATGGAGCTTATGCTGTTGATTCAATAACTTTCACAACCACAAGGGCAACACTCTCTAACCACACCATATTGTTCAAGTATCTCAGTAATTGATTCAGAGCTCTGAGGACACCGTCTTGCGTGAGAAATGTTTCATTCAAATCATAATTTAACAGAGTATCAGCAACAATGAGCACAATAGGAGAGGATGGTAATAGCCAGAACCTAAAACTGAATTTAGATTTTCTCTCAGATTTGACACTCGTGCAGAATAAGAGACAGGAGGGAAGAAATGGTAATCTGCAAGAAAACCCTTAAAAGAATCAATTTGGCAAGGTGTCTGAGAATGTGACTTTATCCGGCACTGTGATTCCGACTGTCTCCTGTAAGAGTGGGATGACTGTCTTTCTTCCCTGCTGACAGGCAGACCCAGGCCAAATTGACAGTTCTTTAAAGCGCCTGACAGAAAGCCGCATTAATTAAGTCATTGCTGGACTTTAATTGTGTTAAGAAGTTGAAAAAAAAAATCTAATATGAGAAAAGGTTACCAAGTCCTCCGTGGTGTCAGATTTTTTACTTTCTATGAATATTAATGTGCCTAATGAAGACAATCTTCGCTTCATCTCCCCATTGTTCTGTATTCAGGTGCCAAGCTTTCACAGCCATTGATTTGTTGTTAAAGAACAAATATGTCATGGGAGAAAATGACTGCCACGTCTTTTATCTTAAATTTATCAAGAAAAACGCCTCTCTTTTCAGTTGAAGTGTGGATTTTTTTGTTATTTTAAAAAGATTTTAGCTGAGTGAGTGTCATGCAAATGTTGTCAAGGTGTGTTTGGGTGTTAATTAGATGTGGTAAGCCAATTTTGCTCTTCTGCTGTGAACAGAGAACAAAAGGAAATTCAGATTTCAGGAGGTGTGGTGGACAACAAATAAATAAAAAGCTAGTAAAGCAAACCGTCTTTGTCTTTGTCTATAGTGGCAGAAAATTATTTTGCTTTTAGCATCAGCACTTGTGCATATCCATTCAAAATATATATTTATCTGTAACGACAGACCACGGTGAATGCTATCAGGGTGGAAAAGAGTAAACACATGCGGTGAATCATGAAGTCTCCAAGGTACACAGTTGCTGAGGTGCGACTGTCTGGCAGATGAAGTCATGTGATAAGATATTTGATGGCAAGTTACACGTTCTTTACGCCTGCCACCGTGCCTGGGGGGAGAACAACACCAAGTCCTCCCCAAACTTCAATATTAACCGGGCATCATGATTGCCAGGCATATTGAAGAGACAGAAATTCAAATGAACCTCTCTCCCCGTGATAAGGCGACCTGAGTCCTTGTGAAAGATGAGCTATGGCTATTTCTGGAGAACGAAGTGCTCGGTCTTGCCACAGGGCAAACCCTGAATAGCCAGGGTTGGAATTACTTGAAAAGAAGGACTGGCTGATGTACTTGGCACTTGTCATTGAAGGAGTGTCTTTTGTTCACAATGCCATAGATCTCCATCTGAGGAAACTGTACAAAAGGACTCATGTATTTGTGAGTCCTTTTGTGAAAAATTAACAAACGCATGTTACCGAGGGGAAAGAATGCTGTCAGAAAATTAATTTTGCAATATCTCATCTGAATTTACTGTTTAAATTTTGGGGGAAACCTGGCTTGCAAGACCCCCTCTGTGGTTCTTTTTCTCTCCAGATGTCCTTGCCTTGGATTGTTGTTTAAAGGAGAGTAGTCACCATAGCTAATTTATGTTGTGGGTTGGGTGTACGCAAAGTGTGAAGGATGGGGAACTATGCGCATGTGGACGTCCTTTTATTGCATCTGACAGAGACGACTTCTTTCTGATGTCATCCCTCCGCACTGTGCATGTGGGAGTTCACATTGTTTCCCACCAGTGTAGAGATACTCAGACACACAGGAGGAATCAGTCAAAGCTGCACTGAGATCAAGTCCTAGACATCATCAATTTAATGCTTTCTTGAAGGAAAGGCATGGTTTCTGCGCATTAAAGGAGTAGATGGCAATTCAGGCGGAGATAATCTTAAATATTCACCAAATTTTGCAGCTAAAAATGCAGAAAATGTGCTATTTAATCTGATGAGTGAGAGTGAGTGCACTTACCAGATATAGACCTGCTTCTTCACACTGAATGTCTCTGACAGTAATTTAGTTTGATATGCATGTAAAATAACTGAGAAAAAAAGGATAAATTGTTATTATACACTGTCTGCTCTTGCATTGTATGTTATGTGCAAAACTAAATCCAAAAGACTTCATGGCTAGATATATGGTTGCAGGATAAGTAGGTCAGTTTGTAGTGTTATTTTGTCCAACAAGGAGTCCAAAACTCACCTTATGATGGCAATAAAACACAGAAAATAATTCTCTGCTGACTAACTAGTGTATTAATTGCTACAGTTCTTTTAGTTGCTAGTGTTTTTTATGACTCTGGTGAAAACGAGTTTGTATTAGTGTGGTTTGGAAATATAAACAACAGTAGGAAAATAGCACTGATTTAATTATTAGATAGAGATTTTTCATCCATAAATCAAACTCAGCATCTACTTAACAGTTGTGCGGATTGTGGCTTTAATAGCGCTCCCCTCAACAATTTATGTTACATGAAGCAAATTTCTCATAGGTAACTCAGCAGGGTGATGTTCTTGCACAAATTTACTTAAGTTCCCATGTGCTGCGGTTCAGACTTGCTTTTATTTATGAGGAAAGTTTAACTTCTGGCTTTGTGCGGCAATAGTTATAACGTTGACACCGCTCTTAAAATGAATCAAATCTAATGTTTATGTAGAGTTAATCATAAATCTACAGTACATCTCACATTTCCATTTGATGCACATTCTGTTCTAATTATTCTTATTGCTTGTCGTTCTTTAAATGCGGCTACGCTGACCCAAAAAAGACACAGGAGAACAAATGAAGAGCAGCATCAGAGGGAAAGTAATGAAACGTCTTTCAACAACACTTTGTCTCCCTTCCTTTGGCCAAGTCTGGGATACCTATTAACACTCCCTTTAAATTATTCATTCTGATGGATAAAACACCTCCGCAATTAATTGCATGTGAGCCACCCAACCCCCTTAAATCTGTTGAAGAGGCTGAAATTCCCATCGTGCACTCGTTAAATGTATCATTTCCTTTACAGTGGACTTTTAAATATGGGGCTGAATGTAAAAATAATAACTAGTAAGTAAATAACGGTAAAAGAGATTAATTGGTGCAGCTTGAAATAGCTTTTCTTCATCAAGTCCCCCTTCTACAATAAAATACACTTTGAGGAGAAGGACAGAAAAGAGAGACACCCTTCTGATATGAAACTTTCCTATCATTTGTATATTCTGTTTCATGGGCGTAACTTCAGAGCAAATGAGCACCACACGTCTCACACACTCATGTAAATTACATCAGATTTCCAACCTTGCACTATCCACTGTGCAAACCATATTCAATGTTATATATTAATCATAAACATCATCGATGGATGCAGTATTAATTGTCCCACATCTTGAAGCAAAAAAAAAGAAATGGATTTGGGGATCATCATGTTTCACTGTGGGGAGGTCTTCTCTTCAAATGTGTTCTGTATTCATGTATGCCTCTCTTCTGTGGGAGATTCTTTAATTTGTAGATAAGGGCTGTAGTTTTTATTGATATCTGATTTCACGTGAAGACTGCTTGCTAACTTGCCGTGCTGTTTTTTCACCTGGAAAGGATTGAATAATACATTTGCGCCTCACATTCAAAGATTAAGTGGGCAGAGACTGCAGTATTGACGCAGGATACAAACATAAAGGCAGACTGATGGCTGCTACTAAACTGATGTAAGTGTCAGTATTGATGTTATTTGGACAATACCATTAAAAAAAAAAAAGCAAACTCAGAGGTGAAAAAAGTTGCTGTGAGTGGAAAGGGAAAATAAGCATTGTGTTTTTGTTAAAGTCTGCTGTGCAGAGGCTCATCCAGGAAGAAGAGTGTGCTGCCCGGCTATTTATTGCTGTGCTGCTGAATGCAACGCCAGCTCAAAAGGCTTCAAATCATTGGGGAGATTGTTAGGCTTCTGTGAAAATTACGGAAATGCAGGGGAAATGGATGAGCAACACTTCATAACAATTAATCAGAAGCCGCTGATTAATAAAGTTCATTTTTTATTCTCGATGATTCAGGGGATTATCAAAAGGACACTGTCCTTGTCATTTTGATTAACAAACCCATCTTCGCTCTGGAAGAGGACGCGCTGAAGGGAGACGCTTTCTTTCGCCCATAAAATAAATATTGAATGAGAATATTAACTCGTTAACCTTGACAAGTATTTGTAATTTTCATAAGGGGGTAAACTAGCAGATTCAGCACAAAAAATGCTGTGGGGGTTTGAGAAAAGGCACGGGAAGAGGGGCGGGGGGACGACAACACACAACAAATTAGAGAGAATGAAGAATGCTACTGCATGAATCCTGTCATTTTTATGGGCTGCAATGATTAATTTGTTTGTTCAAATTCTCAATTAAGCCAGGAGGAACTGGCAGAATTAGAAAAGGAGAGCAGTGCAGCGTTGTCTTGGCTTTTGCAGGAGCCCTGGGGAGATATAGCCCTACCTGATCTCAGGTCATCAGGCTATTCTGCAGACAGCTCACACAGTCTGGAGCCGAGGCTGCGGTGTATGTGCTCAAGATTCATTTCAAACAGAGCAGGAAAAATGCAAATCAAAATATTTCGTCAGGCCTCTTGATAAATCACTCTGCCTTTTTCTTTCATTTGTCCAGGTCGCCTTGTCAAGGGTAATGCCCTTAAAATGTCAATTGTCAGTGTGAGCATGCATTGCATTAGACATAAAGTACAGTTCACCACACACAAAACAGCAGTCAGTCGCAGTGTTGTACAGAAAGAAATAAAATATGGAGCTTGCACTTCCCTATTCCCCGGAGGCCCTGTGCACTTATTATTTGTCAGAGTGACAGATGTTTTTCAAATGATGGTGTCTCATGTGTGCTGAACTTCTACCAAAGCCCTACCGTGAGAGACTGCGGGACGTTATACACCATCTGATGGTGGAAACCTCCATGGACTGAATCCCCGGGCTGTGAGGCTTTCTGCAGGGGAGTCTTAACAGCAGAGGGAGAGGTTGTCAGGGTGGTCTGCTGAGGTGATCTCTGTACCGTACTGAGTCAGACCTGGACCTGGCTTTCAGCAACAAATATGCAGAAAACTCCGAATCCAGAGTTAGATTTGCTCATCAGAATTGAGTTTGCAGAGTTTTGGTGGCTGCTACAAATATTATTTACAGCACAGACATAAATATTAATATAGACTGAAAACAAAATTTGCAAGTAACTCTGCAACTGCTCAGTTCCACATACTGAGCAGAAAGAAAGAGGTCATTTTGCAATGTGCATTTTTTAACTGTGTGGGAGGAAAACACTCAGGTAGCATCGCAGAGTTAAAATAGTTTTTAGAGGATGCGGTGGATGTATGCGGCTCAGAGAGGGTCAACGAGGTGCTTTTCATCTTTACTTCTTTTAATGTGAGCCACAACCTTGTGCATAACCACATGGCACTTATTTTAGTTTTGGAGATCTTCACTGACCAGTTCACTGACAACTTACAGTACAAGTGTTAGGCTAATTTGAATGACTCACTTCATGCTTGTTTCAACAATGTATAACCTTACAGAAGAAGAAGCACCTTTTTCCCCAACCACTCATGTTTTTAAAATACACATACTTAACTCAGCTATATCCCAGTGCAGATGTTCTATTTTCATTCTACTGCATTTATGTAAGATGTAAATCTACATTTTCTATATGTAAATGTACTTTTTCACTGCAGTCCATTAAAGATGGAGGAATCACTGACTCTTAGCTGACCCACTGATGTGTGGACAATGTCTCGAGCCTGTGCTTTTATTTTTGACACAATGCATTTAAATCAAGTTCTACACTGTTTATTTCACCTCTTTATTAGACTGTTTCCACTTTAGCTCAGTAAAGGATTTGTTTACCTCCATAACTGCTTTGTAATATTGAAATCAAACAAAAGGATACATCTTGCGCATTCAACTGTAACTTGTCAGAAAAAAAGAATCCAGAGAGAACGCTGCTTCTGTTCTACATACGCTGCAAATTCTCCAAGCGAAAGTGCAACTTTGTTATTATGTTTACGACCATTATATGATTTTTGTAATGAAATCACAGTGTGTTTTCCGGACCAGTGGGTGCTTTTAATAGTGTTGGCCACCTTTCTTTTTCCAATTCAAGGTGTCCTCTATACACTATCCAGAGCAGCAGCATTGACTAGAGCAAGCACTTGTGAAGCGAAAATGCTTATTAGTCAAACAGTCCCCATCGGAATAATGCCACGGTCAGCCAGTGGTGAGGGATAACTCTGTGGATGACACTCTGGAGCCTATTCTGTAGGGGATCTGTTTTAGTACAGCACACACAAACATGATGTATGGACACACATGCGGACCAGCATCATGGGACCACACAATGGAAGAGCTGCGGATGAGTTACTGGAGCAAGAGCATGGCTTGCATTGAACAAGCTCTTCAAAACAATGACAGTATGTTCTAGTTTCTGTTTAACGATCCATTCGCCCTGGCAACCTTGATCAAAACCTGTCGGCAAAAATAAAGCAGTTAAAAACAAATGTGGGATGATTATATTCACCACTCCTTCCCACCGTAAGGCCTGAGCTGAATCCCTGTTGTCAAAAAACAAACAAAGAAACAAAGGATGACATCCAAAGTCATTTTGCCTTCACTGTTACAAGTGCAGCTAACTAATAAAGTCATATTAAGTGTGACTTTCATTGCCAGGCCTATTCAAGTTTAATACAAAGAGGTTTGTCAAAGCATCATATATTTATGGGGAGTATTTGCTGCGTATGGGAAAGGGGAAAATCAATTTCCTGCCTCTTGATAATTGATTGTGTTTTTTTGAGTGTACTGGAAATATGACATGGCAGGTCTATCAGATTTGGAGGGGTAGTAAAGCAACAAAATAAAGTCTGTCTGTCTGTCCGTCCGTCCATCCGTCTATCTATCTATCTATCTATCTATCTATCTATCTATCTATCTATCTATCTATCTATCTATCTATCTATCTATCT
>JAPQRP010000028.1:8735633-8778590 GCA_037367295.1 Apogon hyalosoma
GGGTCATATCTGATGACCATGAAAAGATGACAAACTGCATTTTACACCAATTATTTACATGGATTGATAGGATTAATAGATCAACAGTTATTTAACATTTCATATCAGTAAATGATTTAATTTCGTTGTACATATGTATAATGACAATAAAGGCATTGTATTCTATTCTATGATTTTGGGTTTGGGTCTTTATGGGTTAAAACAGTTAGAATCTGCTATTTATGCAATCTAAGTTAAACTTTTGGCAACTTTATGCTTTTTTTTTACAGTTAGTATTGAAAGGCTGGGTATCAAGTTAGTACTTTTTTTAAAAGAACTATAAATTCTGCAGAGATATTCAGATTATCACACTATTTCTAAGCATGCTTTTTGCAGGTTCGTCCAGTTTGTCAAAAAAAAAAAAATCCTCCTGGAAACGCTCATCAGCAGATACATTCTCCCTTTAAAAGCAAAGGTTTGGATAAGCAGGTTTTCTTTTCATTATGCAGGTCGTTTAGTTATAATTAGGCTATAACTGATGTTCACGACTGCGGCGGTGAATTCCTATCTGCTGGAAATCGTACAAACTTTATTTCTTTCATCCAGCAAGCAAGGCGGAAGCTGTTGGAAACGATCTAATAGCAAAAAAAAAAAAAAAAAAAGGCTGCATGAAAAGGCACCGAGCACAGAGTGATAGAAAGCAGCAGCCCAGCAGCAACACAGTCTGTGCTCCTGTGTCTTTTCCCTGGCCTCTGTTCCTTTAATAAACTCATGGTTATCTAGTGTAACAAATGTCTCGCTGCCATCATCAAGTCCAGGCGAGGAGGGAGGAGTTTTTAATGTTCAGTTTGTTCTATGGATCGATGTCTGCTGGCATCGCCTCTCCCCTCGCCTTCTTGCACCGTGCGTAATATACTGTACCATTACCAAAGCTTTTACGCGCATTCCCTGCACATATTATCCGCCGAAAACTACCTGCAAGGACTGAGTGACACACGTCGATCAGCGTATGTGGCACTGATGGACAAAAACGGATGGTGAAAGGAGACGATTCGCCCCCCGTAGGAGGAGGAAGAAGAAGAAGAAGAAGAAGAAGAAGAAGAGGAAGGTGAAAGAACAAGCTCCGATTTAACATCTGTTTTCTCTCCCTCTCTTTGAAAACGATTTCCGTGTAACTGGATTTTTTTTTTTGTTTTTTTTTTTTTTTTTTTTTTTTTTTAGTGAGAGAGACCGAACTACTCCGAGAGCCAAAATAAAGACTCGCACACACACACATACACACACTCTCTCTATGCATGGACTATCGTAGACCGCATTCAGATTCCACCTGGGCACTGTTGTGAACTGCGACTCCAAAAAATGCCACGGAGGAAACAGCAGGCGCCCAAACGGGCTGCGGGTAAGCGATTTTGTTTTTATAAAGACCCTGTTTGTTATGAATATTTCTGGAGTGGGTTTATTTTTGTTATGATTCCGCAGATGGCTTGCCTACAAGACCTGGGTTTCCCCCCCAAACTTTTTTTTTTTTTTTTTCATAACATCAGGGACCCCCCCCCCTCCCTAATAGATACGCATTGGATCAGACCCACGCATTTAGTGGGATATTGTCCCGAGGAGCCACATCTGAGCAGGTTTCTGTACTTAGCAGAGTTATATAACTGTGTGTGTACTGTAGTGAAGCATTTGATGGGCGCACTCACCCTTTTGTGCTTTAAATAAATTGGACAATTATAAAAAATCGCTTTTATTGGAACTATATGAAGCTTATTTAAGGGTTCCATTTGGGGCCCCAGACCCAAATATGGGCTCCACACAACTCTAAGAGTGTCAAATGTAAAAACAGTGGAGGGAAATTGCAGCATCACTAATTACAACAGCAGTTAAATAAATAATAAGGCTACTAATCAAATATATTCATTGAAATCTGGATGTGAGATTAAACAGAAAGTAAAAGACAAACCGTGTAGTTTCCCCTCAATTATCCCATAGCACGTCATGGGGCATTTGTTCATTCACTGATCAGAAAGTTTAGTTTTCACTCACAGTTAAAATCTTTTGCACGGTGTTTGATTTAACCCACATGAAGTGTAGAAAAGGGTTGAAAGATGTGGAGCCGCTGTATCCGTAGCAGATGAACTCTCTATGAACTCTTCATAATCTTATGGACAAATGGAGAATGGGTTACACTCACACACACATGCAATCCATCCATGCTGCTGGCAGGGAGAGGGGCACACACACACACACACACACACACACACACACCTCCACTACACAAACAAGCATTTTACTTTTTGTGCAGGAGGCTAATTCATTAAATCTGCCTCGCGCTGACCGTATGTGCAGTCTATTGTTTGTGTGTCACATTAACAGGAAATATACAGTTTGTTGAAGCAAAGGATGAATTAATATTGTCATCTGAAAGGAGGCTCATTCAGTTTAGGCCAACATGACAACATGACCTCTGGACTCAGCTTTTTTTCCCTATATGTTAACATGTGTGTTCATTGTGTCCTTTCAAGATGTAACCCTGTAAGATTTTACTCATTTAAGACTCTCAGCATTACCTTCTTCCTTGACAACAAATATCTCACTAAACCTTGCTGTTTATATATTTTTTTCTCCCAAAAATGCATAACTTCTCCTGAGGAATTTCTCAAATTCACAAGGTCAGCATTAGTCCTCACCTTATTTTCTGCAGTCAAATCCTCAGTCGTGTTTCGTGCAAATTATAATTTTCCTCAAAACTGGCTCATTATGATGGAGTTGGTAAATTAAAACTAGGCTGATCAATGGTATTTTAGCATATGAGGATGCAATTACTTGGTTGTGGTGTGTTGAGAAGTTATCAGTCTTTATTATGGTTGCGGATGTAGCAACCAGATGGCGATTGTTCTCTGCCAATAATAGCGTCTCTTTATACCGGCTTAAGATACTGAGACCCTTATCTGCGCGGCACACTCTCAGTTTACACATACACATGTATACACACATCCAAGTGCACACACACACATGCATTCAGTCTCACACACACAGCCACTCAGTGCCATACAGTCACACACAAAATATTTTTCCCACATTTCAGCTTCCAAAAGCCCTCTTTTCTTTAAAACAATGTCCCCAGTTTTATTCAGAGAACTTTTGAGAAGATGCCTAAGTGATCCCTTTACACGCTCTCAGCTGCCTCGCCTGTACTCTGGTAAATGTGTCAGCCCTATAGAGAAATAAGCCTTCCAGAAGAGTTTCTTCATTGTTGAGGTAATTGTCTCCTCTTTGACAGGCACATTCATCAGTGGCTTAATGGTCAATCAAAAGTTGGCAGGCAGAGTGTTTTCATTCTTTCCTATCCACTACATTAGGAATACTTAATCAAAATGTCTCCCGGTAATGGCTGTGAAGAGTTCATGACTGACTGATCCGTTGTCTGTGCCGATAGAAAATTAACAGCTCGGCACTGGAGAGATGTGGGCCTGCAGATAAACAAATTGTGCATTAATATTTCATCTTCAAGACCTGGGATGTGCTATCAAGCGGTGGAATATTCCTGGGCTGTGTTGTCATTTTTCTCGCGTTTCTTTTTTTTTTTTTCCTTCTGTATTCTTGAAGGCTCTTTGCAGCTGTAACTCATTTCACTTGATGACTTTACTGGGGTTACAGAGAGTGACGACAAATTGATTACCTGGCAGAGCAAGAATGGAGCGAAGAGAGACGCAGGCTGACAGTCATGTTATAATAATATGTTTAATGATGTGTGGAGGGGGAACAAGGAGAGAGGAGTATTGAAATAAGAGCATGGAAGATGCAAAGGAATAGGTTTCATTTTTTTTTGTTGGGCTCTTAAAGATGCAGTATCCCTTTTGGATGCAAGGAATAGTATTTTGCAAGGTGTTGTAAGAAAAAAAAATCCAGCTCAAGCATTAATTCAGAGGACATTCGGTATCTAGTGTGTCTGTATTCTCCTCTGGGAATTGTATTATTAATAGGCATATTTGTAAACGTGAGACCACAGACACACAAGTAAAGGCCAGTATGTGATTTACTTCCTCTTTATACATGGTTTGTATGGTAATTTAAAATGCCAATTACTCACTAGTCCAGGATAGGAGGCACTAAACCTTTGCTTTAAGCATCACTAAAACAGAGAGGGCTATCAGGCTGCAGATTCCAGGATGAAATTTGTGTATCAGGTTTATATATGGCGTAAACGTAAAACCCTGTAAGTGCACGGGATGCATTTTTGAGTGAAAGGAGCCATATGTTATTTTGTGGCCGTGGGAGTATTCCCCTTACTGTTTTTTTTTTTTCTTCTTTTTTTTTACAATAGCTCTGTGCCTCAAACCGTTAGCCCAATTTGCTGTTAACAAGATAAATTGGAGAACAGACAAAGGCATTAAGTGTTGCAGTGCCAGCTAGTGACTGACAGCAGCTTGTGGGAATTGGCTAGCAGAAATTCCTCCTAAGTGGTTTGTTCAGAAAACATCCTACGATCAAGGCAGATGTTGTTTATCCAGTTTAGGTAGAAAAAGGAAGTCCATTTTGAATGACAAAAGCTGAGAGGAAAATGGCAGCAAATACAGGGTGTCTTATTTTGTTTTTTTAATACCACATTACCACCCTCTTGGTTTTTTTCCCTGTAATACCTTCTATTCTTTTGTCTACTGCCTTTGTAACAGCATTTCTTTTTTCCCCCTGTGATTTCCTTAAATTTATTCAACTATTGTTCTCAATTGAGATCAAAAAAGAAAATGATACTGTGACTGGATTGATTGAAAGGTTTGTTAGATTTCAAGTAAGGAAGATAAACACGTGAGTGCATGAACAACATATAAAGAATATTATGAATTTGGAAATGATGATAATACAGATATTTCTAAACACTATTATGAAGATTTTGAATTGACTGCAATGTTACAGGTCTAGTATGTATGTAAACAAAGTAAATTAATATAACCTATGCAGCAGTATTGTATGTCAGATCACACATACCACCTTTTTTTCAGGAGGTGAAATGTATAGTTCTGATAGATTAAAGTATGAGCAACATGAAGTGAATGAGAAGAGCACATACCCCTGCCAAGGCCCCACAGTCCTGTAATTCAATCAAATGTCCTATCACTCAATGTAAAAAAAAAAAAATATATATATATATATTTATTTATTTATTTATTTATTTAATATGCATCCCGGACTCTACCCTTTTTTATCAATTTGTTCCAAAATCGTCCTTGGTCCACATTTCATGAAAATTGATGCAGTAGTTTTTGAGCAATCCTGCTGACAGACAGACAAACAAAGAAACGGTAATCAAAACATAATTTCCTTGGCGGAGGTAGTAAGTCAGAGAGTCAGATTGGTGCTGCATAAATTGCTTCAATGTGACATTTTTGATCATTTCGATACTTGAATTGTAAAATTTTAGATTAAGCGCTCAGCATGTAAAGAAGGTGGGACACTGTGAAGCACTTGTTCTTACTCACTTCCAGGCTGAAATTGGATTTTTTTTTTCCTCCAAATTCCACAACTGAGAATCCATACAACAGAAAGTGAAAAGCTCCACTTTACAGACGATAGCTTTAAGTTTAGGCTCACACTCACTTTGTCAGCTTTTTTCCTTTTTTTTTTTTTTTTTTCTTAAGCAGCACATCCTCATTTTAAAGTTGAAAAATCAGCCTGGAATAAAATCTGTTAAGGTTAAAGTTACAGAGTAATATAATCATTAGTGGGCATTAAACTCTCTTTTTTCCCTGCACAGGATTGATGTCAACAAGGCAAATGTTTTGATCAAATCCAGCCTTTAAATTTCTGTTGGCTTATGAGCACACCAAACCATATACTTACACTTTGTTGCAACGCTTGCTATTTTCTAAAACTTGGACGAGCTCCCCATAGAAATAGCCTTTAATAACTTTCTCCTCATCAGCTACTTTTCATGCTGTATGTTCTTGCAACATTAAAAAAAAGAAAGTAATAATATTAAGTCAGGTGGTTTTATTGTGATATCATTGCATTTCCTCCTGCATGCCTGTTTGGTGACAGGTGCAGATAGCTAATAGTTTGCGAAGGCTTTTGTTTGCGTGAGAGGCAGACAGGGTGGTGCACTGTCTAGGTGATAAGAACCAAGACTCCTGTGCCCTCCAGCACAGTGATCTCTCTCCTCCGCTCTGCGCTCTCCTGTGTGGAAAAAACAGCCTGTTATGATTGGTCTCAAGGCAAGTGCCTGTGCAGTGTTGCACCTCTCTACAGCAACTGCTCATTCACCTTGCCTTCCCTCTGAGACCTGCACTAGTTTCCAGGCAAATGACACAATTTGATATGCCGTTGGGGTGATTCATGTGGATAATGTTTCCATGTGATCATCGCTGCAGAAAAGAGACTATTTCTTGTTATGATTTTTTTTTTTTTACTCATTAAGTCTGACAATAACTAGAATATTGGGAGAGTTTATTGCGAGCAGGCTAAAACTCATTATTTCTGCTAGACATCCCAAGTACAAAAGAAATTATGTTATGGTATTTTGTCCAGGTCCCTACAGATGTAATGATTTACAGAGGAAAGATGGGGAGGAGACTTTATAGCTTGGGTTGTTCATTTATGTGGATTTAGAGGATAAGAATGCAAGGCAAGCTTACAGTTAATACAGTAGCACTGTGGGCCTGGTATTGATTACACGGAGGAGGTATGGTATGTTTTATAGGGTTTATGGTAAAATCCACTGCACCTCATGTGCAATGTATTACTGTAATGATAGACATTCCCACCATAGTTTATATCTTTGTAATTTATATCATCGGCAATTTTGTCAGGAACCCGTCACCCTGTTGTTCAATGCAGAGTCAAGAAGATTTAAGTGAAGACATCCATCTTGTAATTGTTGACCTACATGTATAGTCAGACAGAGGGCATGCATGTTGGCCATATGGTTAGGTCTTTAAAAACAATCACAGCCGGATCAGGTTAGCCTAACCTGAGATGCTTTTGAAAGCTTTTGACATATCATATTTAGAAAAAAGAAAAAAAAAAACTTCCTGTGTTGTTAACAAAAAAAAAAAATCACTATATCTGATTTCAGAGGTGTAGTCCAGTATTCTCTAAGAATACCCAGATTGCAAAAAAATAAAATTTTTGTTTAGGCTACTACAAAGAGAAAATCCTGAGTTTCTTTCAACTTGGCATTTAAGCAGATTTTTATTTATTTTTTTTAAAAATCACATTAAGTATATATTTTAAAATAAAACAGAACAATATAAAATGCCTACTTACCAATGAATGTGACATTTCCCTTCAATATGTGAGTGCCAAAAAACACAGAGCAAGCATTAATCTTAAGTTATCCACGGTGTACCTGATTTGCTTCTTATCAAATCCTTAATGAGCTTCAATTAAGATTTATTATGCAAATTAACCCTCAGCTGCTAGTGACTGCAGGAGCAGGAGCTATGACAATATTGTGCTAATGGTGTGATCTGTAACAATTACAAAGGTAAACTGCCTTCACACTGCACGCTCCGTGAGTTTGTGAGAGGTCAGTCTGCTAAATATGCATTCAGGTGTTCTTTAGATTTAGGAAACTGTTTACTGAGTCTGTTTTTTTTAAAGAAGAGAGATGTGTTTTCGACAATGATCTGTATAAATATGACAGTATAATAAGCTATGTATTCTAAGCTTGTCTTTTGGAATAAAACACCACAATTAAATGTATATGGAATGTAAACCTTTACAGCTAATGGTCTGTAGAATGTTTTTATCAAAATACATACATGTTAGAATAATTAAACATGGTAGTAAAGGTGACCAACAAAACAAAAATCAGTATGAAAAAGGTTATAAAGCAGAAAATGTAGCTTTAACATGGATTCAGTTATGGCACATGGTGAGGTTATGACCAAAGGAAGTGCTGCTGGACACTTTACTCTCACACTGTATGAAGTTGTGAACCTTGCACCTTTTGTAACTTCATTTAGCATGAGGCTGATGGCTTCCTGACAGCTTTATAGGCTTCATGTTTTATGAGTCGTCATGCAGCGCAATTACATAGGAACTAATTTGATGAATCAAGTCAATGTTCCACTGGCTGTACTGACCTCGCTGGCCTGTGATCTTCTATCTTTCACTGCAGGTCAAACTGAGGCTTTCACACATGGTGCAATACACTCACATACAAAAAAAAAATTAAAAATAAAATGAAATAAAATACAAATCTCCAACATGTACCTCTTATTACAGCCAATCAAGAATGTGCTGATTTGTAATGAGCAGTTGTCGCTTTACTTTAAATGTCTTTGGCAAACCATCAGTCCAAATGAATCAATTAATCAGCCAGTTGAAAGAAAATAATGCAGTTGCAAATTCCCCCATATTGCACTACATAATCATTATTGTGCCTCTTATCTATGTTTATATTCATCTGCCCTGTCTGACATTCTTGCAGTTCCTCTCTGTTGTAAATATGTATAGTTTTTTTTTTTTTTAATTACTATTATTTTTTTTATTTTATATTGTTTATTTTTGCACTATCTTTATGCTTTTAAATTTTTTTATTCCACTTTATTCTGCCTTGGCCATTGAATTTCCTCGTTGTGGGATCAATAAAGTGTCATCTAATCTATTCATAGTAAATATTACATAGTCCTAGTGTCTGGAAATGAAGGAGCTACAATAATCATAACTTCATGTAACTTCATCAACTTCGTAATCTGGTTTTGTTGTGACATGCTGATTGTTTCGTTCTGATGTGACATGCCAAATGACAATAAAGCTAATCTAATCTAATCTAATCTAAACAACTGTAAGTCTGGTTTGATTTTAGAGGCAACACTAATAAAACATTATTTTTTTAATCATTGTTAACCTTTGCAATAACCTTTTTCTTATATGTCACAATTTATCAAAACAGCCAGTGATATCTGCTCAAGAAAACAAAAATACACAAACGTGTTTTAATCCATTAGGAGCCAAACTTTTTAACATTTATAACATTTATTTATTATTAAGTTATCCTTTTTTTTTTTTTTTAGTAATTTCTGATTTGTGTTTGTATATGTTTTAAAAAGTTAGATTTGTAATAGATATTTAATATGAACTAAATTAACAACTCTTAACTGGCTATTTAATTCATGTATTGTTAATGGTCTCTGCATTTTGTTTTATCTAACAAACTCTTCTCCTAAGAAAACACTGATTTAGGGAATAGAAACTTCAGCGTCCTAATTAGCAGAGCTTTCAAACACAGTATGGCTCATTTGATAATTTTTTTGTAAGCAGAAAACAAGTTTTACTGTCAAACTGAATGTGAAGTGACAAGAATAAAGAGTTTGCTTTTCCTCGTGGCGGGGGGTCCAGCGGATCATGCACCCTATTAAACACATTAACATTAACAACCTTAACACATTAACAACCTCAAACACTTTGAGGTTTTGCTGTTTTCACTGAAGACAAATGAAAGACCTGAATTAAGAATGACAAGATAGAAAGATGGTGAATAGGGCAGCATTTAATGTTTTTATTGTGTTATACATTTTAAACTTTTTAAAAATCATTAATATATTTATTTGTTATTATTGTTTTCTCTTCCAGTGCAGGATCAGGTGTTCAGAGAGACATCGGATTAATATATGTTCCCAGTTTACACTAAATGCACATGAATAATAAAAGGCATGTAATTGCACAGAACTATTAAATACTTATCATGTTTATGCAATTACACCAAAAGATTGGAATTGATTTTTGGATATTTCTCATAAATTTGATCAAAATATATTGACCTTTCTGGTTAATAAGCTTTCTATTTCTGAAAGTGTTCAGATACTGAATTGCTCAACGTTGAAGCAGGTCACAAAAAAATGAAATAAATTAATGTAGAACATATGGATGCATTTACCGAGTAAGAGAGTGTTTTTAATCTTAAAAACCGAAATGTGGCCTTCGGTTTTTTGTTTTTCTCATATTAATCCTCAGCATTTGCTTTGTGTTACCTTTAATTGTGTACCTGATCTACTGTACCTATGAGCGGTTGTGGCGTGTTGTGCTTCGAGTCTTTTCCTTAGGGCTGTGCCTGCCTGTTTGTGTCTACAGTATGTGCTGAGCTAGTCTGTTGAAACAGCTTAATTGATACTCATTAAACAGCAGTGACAGCTTAGGTGTCTGTGATGAATGTAGAATAATTCTGTTGTACTTACAACTTGATTAAGGAGAAGCACACAACATGTCAGTGTTGTAGCCTATGGCTTGGTCTGTGTGCACTCACGAGCTACTTAAAAAGATAATTCTTATTTGCCGTGCTACCTACAACCTACCCTCAAGTTAGTCTGTTGCAACAGTGAGGGGCTAAAATAAACAACTTCTCAAACTGTAAATGAAAAAGTATTACAAATTCATATGTGAATGGGAAGAAAATGCATTTAGTTTATCTGACTTTGATTTGGATGACTTGGACACCTACATAGCAATAAACTTTAACTAAAAATGTGAATTATGTTGACTTTTCTTCGTGTTTACTCAGGCAGAGTCTGGCATTTCCATACAATAATAAAGTCAATGGATGTCAGGCAGATGAAAAATGTGCATCTTGTATTATTTCAGTTAGAAATTAGAGGCAATTGGAATTGGTTCAAAATTGACTGTCTTTGTAATGAGTGTATGACGAATGGCATAATTTAGAGAAGAAAATGAATGCTGGGAAACCAAAAATAATATTCTGCAGCATTTTATAGGCTATGATATTCCATGAAGACCAACTACTTTCACTAAATACCACATAAAATCTACTCATAACATTTTTCCGACATCGTCATAGAAGCGTAGTTCACCGAGCTGAGGTCATCAGGGTATGTGGCAAATACTAGAGTTATCATAATAATCTGATTTTGTTTTGTTTTTCATGACAGCCTTGGAGAAAACACATCATCAAATCCTTATCAGTTGCAGCTTTTAAGGCCCGTGTAGTTTCTCGCAATGCTGACATCTGATTAAACTAGCACTCCACGCCGCTACAGAACGCCCTTCTCCCCATTTTGAGAATACTTGAAAGGGGGAATTTCCGCAGAGGATGGATTTACAACTTTATCCTCACATGATTAATACTACACAGGGAGGTCTTTGTACAGGAAGCAGCATGTCTAATTATGGTCCAACTGTGTCTGACTGAAAGCGAGTGCCATGCCAAAGGCTGCCAGTGGAAACTGCACCGACACGTCACAAACAGTTCATGTGGGTGCAAGCTGATGTCATCGTCACCCAGATTTCATGATGCTAAGCCCACAAGTGATTGAGCAATGGCAGAATTCGAGCTTTTTAGTGGCCCTTCCAGCTGGCACCAACCTTCTAGAAACACTAGGGGCATATGGGATTTAACTTCAGTACAGCCCAATAGAAAAACGTTTTTTTTTTTTTTTTTTTTTTTTTTTTTTTTTCAAAATGTTTTCAAGGTTACACATGTCTACCAAACACATTATGATACCCATGACCTCACTGATGATAACTACAGTATGTCCACATTTGCTGTATGGTTAAGAGCAGATGCAGATTCATCACCCTCCCCCCTTTACAAGAATTTCAGGGACTCCATGTCCTCCCACGTTTGCCTGTTCATCATATATCTCAGCCCAGACATTCAAGAGGTTCCTAGCCAGGCCAGCCATAAGTCATCCTGTCTATCACGATGAGACTGTGGTCCTCCGCTTGATTTTCAGCTGTTACTTGTAAACCAGAACAGCATTCTTAAGATTAACTGAGTGACAGAGAGGCCTCTAAAAGCAAACTATAACAGTACAATATGTTACAGTCATATTTTACGGTCTTTAGTGCGTGAAGCCATGGATGTGTGTGTGTGTGTGTGTGTGTGTGTAGTTGGATCAGTTGAAAGATCTAATAGGCTTACATTGCAATTCAAGGAGCACGGAAAATAATGGCGTTGTATTACCAGTGGACAAATTGTGTTTTTTATTAAGCTGGTGGTAATGTAGGTGTGCGGGTCTTTAAGAAACCTGGTCAGAGTGTACACATAAGATGTGACAAAGTTCCTCCCGTCCATTTTTTTTTTTTTTTCCTGGAGCTTGTTTTCAAATGCGTTGACTATGGCTTTGAAGAACAACTGTGAATATGTTTTTGTTCTAAAGTGTGAGTGCGTGCATGCTTCTGTCTGTCTGCGGAAAGTCATTGATATAGAGCTAACTGTCAAAATAAGTCGTGTTCAATCCAAAACCATTTAAGTTGTCAAGGACACATTTTCCTCCCTCCCATATCCTGACAAACATTGAGTCAGCAATTGTCTGTTGTATTTTCAGTACTGGTATCTCGTGCACCCCCCCAGGCCATTTTAAAGTTGTAGAAAGTGGTCATTTTCTCTGTGTCAGTGGGAGGTCAGTGTTGTGGCAGTCAGCAAAGCTATTCAGCCTGGTGAAACAGAGTCCATTGGGAACCCTAAAGACATTTTGTCCGGTGTAGTCCCCTCTCACTGTCTATCTCCCTGCCTGCCTCTGTCTATACTCAAAGTACTACAAGTTACAGAAAAAACAGAAAACAAAAACACTTTGATCATTTATTGTTCAGGCCTAAGACTAGTCCAATAACTTAAAAATAAACTTCCTCCCATCATAAAAAAGGCTGATAAATATCTGCATTTGCATACTTTCTTTATCAGAACTAGTTCTAATATGTGAATATGTACCTGTCCTTCTAGCTCTCCCTCTCACTTGCTCTGTCACTGACTGACATGCCCTCGCTGTACTGTGTAGTGTATCCTTGGTAACTGTCGCCCGGAGCCCACTCATCCCTAAAATGTAACAGAGGTCACACACAGATCATTGCTTTCGCCAAAGGCCCTGACTTCAACAGAGTGACCTGCACAGGACAGTGGTGCTGCGGCGAGTCAGTGATGGCTCTGGAAATAACAGGAGTATAATGTGCTCCATCATCACTATTATAGAGAGTTGTTTCCACTTGTAGCCATAGAAACTGTAGCTCATAATTTGATGCATGTGTAACCTGATCCTTATTGGAAAAAATGTGAATAGGAAATTAAATCATATCTTATTAATAAGAATCACTAGATTTATGTGAAAGAAAGGTATGATCACACGTTGATCTGCATCCATTTTCTTAATCTTGTACCTAACACTTTACTCATACTCTGTCTGTGAGAGTTAAGTAGCCATACATGTAGCTGAAAACAGGATTTATTCCCTTCTGTCCATTCGGAGACTAGTGACAGAGAGTGTCTCAGTAGGAGTTGATTTAATTTCTATATGAGTATGCATGCAAAGCTTCATTAGCGTACTTCCTGATTTTTTTTTCTGTAAAAACTGGATAATCACTGCAAGGTGTGGCATGGATGAATTCCTGTACCTCATCCACATGGTTGAGAAACATCTTGGTTTGTCCTTTTTTCCCATTTAAAACCATATCATTTTCAGTTTCATCATTTGTTTATTTATTTATAGTTTTCCTCCATTTCTATTAGATATAACAAATAAGGGAACTCTTATTCGCTGTGTAGCTCATACGTCTCTTTGTGCACATCCTGTGTTAATGTGCCCTGGTGATTGTATGTGTTGTGACTGTTTGTGTGTGTTTGTATGTGTGAGTGCCTTCATGTTTGCATGTGTTTCCTACATGCTCCATGGCAGCCCTCACACCCTGGCAGCGACCCAGCTGAAAAGTTCCGGTACTGTCCAGACGCATCCTTTAGGGACCTCATCAGCCCCTGAATTTCCTTCCCCTCACGCCTGAGGGCATCCATATTCATTTCCTCCTCTGATTTGGGGAAAATGATGAAAGGCTGGCTTTTTTCCCATCTCTTATTTCCTGCCAAGGTTGCCTGCATTTCAATGCAACGTAAATCTGCAAAGACCTGCAAACACACTCCCATTTGGACATGACCAGTTCCATGTTATTACTATCATGCTATGTCAAAACAAGGAGAGGCCGGGGGTCATTATTGTAATAATAGTGTACATTAGTGTCAGTGTCTGTGTGTTTCACTTATAAAGTAGGTTAATGCTTCAATCATAAAACTGCTTTATTTTTAAATTAATCACTTTTCACTATTGTATTGTATTTACAGACACTGAATGCTTCATCCATCTCTTCATAGAAGTCTGCCTCTCATAAAAATAAATATCTCATCCACCATGAAGTTATGAGGGCTTGATGATATCATGGAGATAACTGCATTGGTTTGAAATAAACCTGTGATTAAACTGGTGGGTGGGTATTTACTCTTACCGGAGACGGGAAATGAATGTTAATGAAAATAACAGTCACATACAGTAATAACCCAACTCTGTAATTATTGGCATGCTTTGATGATGCCATATATACTCAACACACATGCGCCTACTTAACTAAACCTCAGGTAGACTATTAGCTCCGCTAGCAGCCCTCCTCTAAGCACAACAGCGCTCAGGGCGGGGCGGCCCGGCCCAATGAAGGAGTGGGGCTTGCGGTTGCCGAGACAACCCTAAACACACACGTACACAAAGGGAAGGCCCCACTGTGAGAGAGGATCATCTCCACCTCTGTCTGGATAAAGAGCAGTGTCACTCCACTCGCTGGAATGTACTCCTGCCCTACAGGCGTGAACCACGCAGTGTGTATACAGTTAAAAAGTATCCCACACTGATCATTATTCCTGACAATGCTTCTGCTTATACTAGTATACAATACTACATAAACACACAGTTCATGTGACTCTTTTTGTGTGTAACACTAAAGCACATGAGCAGTATTTAAATGGATTTGTTTTTTTAAAAGTAGAGAGATATTATTCATTACTAATAACAGATGACACATAGAAAAGCAATTAACTGAGTTATTTTCCTGCTCATATTATTTTTAGGCTGGTTTCCTTTCTAAAATTGATGGCTACAATCTCCAAACACTGAAGTGATGATCTGGACATTTTTTTTATCCAAGACTTGCTTCGCTGTTTGTCTCCTCTAGTCACGGTGACAGCTCACTCTCAAAAATGTGTTAAGGCACTCAATAGTTTTCACCAGTGGATTTAAAGAGCTCAGAACTTAGTCTGCATTGTTTGGCTCAAAATCTGGGCCACATATGATAACAGAATTATCCCTCTGTACTGTAAGTATGTGAATGCACAGACAACTGTCTGTCATCTGAGGCCTGATAGATGCAAAGTAGCTCATTGCTGTGGGTGTCTGATAGACCTCATGTTCTTTCGTAGCGCAGCTCCAACTCTTCACAGGGAATGTGTGGGCATGCATCACTCTGACCCAAACACGCTTTTTTTTGCTGATCCGTGCAGCAAAGTAGTTTGTGTACAGCAGTCATCGTGTCTCACCATAAGGGCAGGTTATATTTTGGTGGACACTGCGTCACCTGTGCACTTATGTTATGAAATTTCCTCATCATATTCCACAGTCTGGCATTAGTGCGGTTAGGTGGTGATGATAGGCTTTAGTCAGATCATTGCAAGTCAAGCAGCTCTTTCCATGATGGTGTTTTTAAATGAGTAAAAATCTCATTTTCTGCTGTAGAGGCTGAGTTAGTTTGTATGACGGAGCCACAATGTCAGTCCATCTGGAAAATACAGATTTTAAAGATGGTGAGTAAAACTTAAGTGCTGCTAAGGGACACAATTCAGCTAATTGTAAACAGCTGCAGGTGATATCACCCCTCTGACTGCAGACACAAAGGGGGCAAAAAGTCCCACTGAAAAGTCTTAGGATTTAAAGTAACACTTGAAACCAGTCTGACCCACTGAGGAAAATATAAAGTGTCTGTTTCAACAATAAATGATACCAATTTACTCTGTCCCAAATGACACGGTTTTTTTTTTTTTTTTTTTCATGTGTTCACTGCAGCATCCTGCAGACTAAACCCCCACTGAAAAGCCCATTACAATCAAATGAATGTCAAAGTCTGCTAAGTGTTTGCACATGACAAACATCGAATGTGGCTAATTGCAGATCGGCATCAGGGAAAAATGTGCTTTGAACCCAATATGATGCAAAATGGCACCACATATTTCAGTTGTACTATAGTAGAACACTGTTGAACAAGTATTTCTAGACAGAGAGCTCCCTTCAAGAATTGGAAATTTTTTTTGTCTGCATCTTTAACATCTATCTGAATTAAACTCAGCCAGTAGAAAGTGCAAAGTTAAATGTTGCTTAGCGCACAGGAAATACATCCAGCTTGCATAAAAAAAAAAACACACACACATACTAAACTGATTAATAATAATTTTGGTTTCATATCCCCTGAGCAAACACAATCATCTGAATCCATCGCCAAAGAATTCTATGAGTCAAAGTTTGTTTTTGTGTATTTGGCTGGTATTTGTGTTGACTTGTCCAGTATTTCACATTGTGTTCCTGTGTGTGCACGCACTGGGGCTGTACGGCTTCCAGTATTACCATGTAGTAGTGTGACTGGGCACCATCTTGTGTCCTGAGCAATAGCAGCAGGCTGTTCCATGGCAGCACACCAGCTGCCTGTAGTATAGTGCAGGAGGCGCTGCATGGGCCAGCCTATCTCAGATTTGGGTCCGTGAGTTATTGACCCTCTTTGATAAACCCCTCTGAATGACACTGGCATAATTCAGCCTAAAAGTTTGCACTGTCACCGGGATGAGCTAACTGTCTTCACTGAATATATGGGTGCAATTTTCGAAATAGGTTTATAGCAATTCTTGGGAGAGGAGGGCGAGATAGTGATATTACTGACTTTATCACTGCAGCTGAGCAGCTATCTAGCACCTCTCCTCTCTGTATCTCTCTATTCCTGCGCTGTAGAGCAGTGAAGGATCTCACAGCACATACATTTAGGTGTTACTAAAGAGAAAAGAGTCCAGCCCATAATAGAGAATAGGAGGATGATATGTCATTATTACAGTAATGCTGCATTATCCACTCTTATCATAGGCTTACATGTTTCTTCCCTCCGCTGGTTAGATTTTACATTCATGTTAGTAGTATTTTAACTCTGACTTATTGTTTGCCTTCCTGTAAATGAGGTAGCAATCCGGATAAGCATTTGCGGTGTGTTTTTTTATTATCAGATAGGTAATTTTCTCAAAATTAGCATGCAAGCCCCATTGCTCATGTTGCTTTGGAGGTGTCTTGCATCTAATTTCATCCTTACATCTAATGTCTAATTTAAGGACTTATTATCTGTGTTTTTTCTGATTTTCTATGATTTCAAGTAGACATATTTCACATATAAAATTACTACGTGAAGAAAAGCAATACAACCCTAGTGAGTGTAATTTAATAATAGGAGACTTGTAAGGCAATTGGCAAAATAATGAGTCATCTTGTCTATAAACTGCACCTTTAATCCCAGCTAATTTTTTCTCAGTCAGGCCGCATTCTTAATGTATTTTCGTCAGTGTAACATGAACAGCTCATTGTTACAACCTTTTTTTTCCTTCTCCTTTCATGTGTCAAGAATCTAAACCCGTACGAATCTAATATACAGAGCCTGGTATAGTGCATCCTATAAATTGATTTTGACCCAGCGTTTGAACAAAAGGAACACTGTTGCATTGCCATCCACGGCTGATGCCACTCCCTCTTTGGCTCACACTGAATACTCCCCTTTAATAGTGTGATGGTGGTAGCTGGCTGAAAAAAAGTACCTTATTTAGTGGGTTGAGGAGAGGTAGGCAGAGTGAGGATGGGGTTTTTGTGACTGGCACCGATCAATCACTCTGTGAGGGGAAGCTAATGAAGCAGGCTATGGTTTATTAAAGGGTTAGAAAAGATTGCTGCTGGGCCTCAGTTTTCCTGAAGCTCAGAAAAAGAGGATACAGTGCACTTCTAATGGTTAGGGTTTAGCCATAATGCAATCAATGTGTTTATACCACACTGACTCCCATTTTGTGATTTGGGTGTGAATACAGATGGGTTTAATGTGTCTCTTTTGGCAAAGTGTAGGAGAAAATAAATATAACTCTATTAAAGGCTGCTGACAAGCTGCCTGCCTGGATGTACCTTTACGCAGTTTGATGTTTAAGTTAAATTTTGTTGATATATGTTTTCAACAACCACTTCATGTAAGTCAGGTTGGCCATTTGCAAATACAGCCTTGGTTATAGGCAAACATTTGTTGGATCAAGTCTATAAAATAGTGTATCCTAAAAAAAATATGAGCACACTGAAACTAAGGCACTCTCTCAAATAGTTTGAAAGACAAATGAGTAGCAGGGGAGTGAAAAATGCAAAGCAGATGTTTTTCTCACCGTTTTTAATGGCAGCAAGACATTACTGATGCCATTACAGAGACCTTTTATGGCTTCTTTTAATCCCCTGGCCTGCCTGAGGAAAGAAACCCCTTGTGGTGCAAAGTAGCCTCTTTACTTCAGAGCGACAATTTGAACCCATTTCCAACTCACTTCCCTAATCTGCCACAGGGTTTTACCTGGCTTCCTCTGTAATTATTCTGCTCTGAAATCAAAGGTAAAGAGGCATTAAAATGCACCTCTTAGGTAAACATATGCTGCTCATCATGGAGGGCTTGACTGAAATGTCTTTTGTAACAAATAGTGCCAAAACACTGCAGCTTGTACATAGTTTTTTCCCCTTCACTGCAGCTTATTTTGATCATTTGGTTCACATTTTAAAACCAAGCAATCACTGATAATGAGATCCAATCACTATGTTCTAACACCAGGTATCATTCTAGGTTCACATTTCAAGCACTAGATTTACATGCGGTGCATTGTTCCCTGTCTGCTTCCCGCATCAGACCCAACCTGTAAAACTCAGAGGAGCACTTACAGGGGTCTGGTTAGGGGCTAAAAATGAGGAGGAGATGAACTATATGGCTCCATCCCACAGTCCAGCCGACAGTATATCAGCGGAATCGCAGCCGCATGGGCGTGTGTGTGAACGCTCCACTCATAAATATCTCCCCCACCCTCCCTCACACCACCCCAAAGGGGCCTCTCTGATAGTGATGGCGAAAGGATGTCGCTGTCTGGGTGATTGAGTGCTGCTGGTCCTGGCCCTGGGCACATCCCTGTGCTCTGAGCCCAAGTGGGAGGCCTACCGCTGAGCGCTGGCCTGAAGGGACTTGCCTGAAGGCGAGCAGCCGCTCAGCAGCAGGATGTGCCTTTCCTTCTGTGTCTGACACAAGAACACCAAGCTAGTGCAACTGCTTCAGCAGCTACTAATGGAAAACACAGTCGAAAGGATTAATTTACTGATTTTTTTGTTATTATGCATATTTAAAGGATAGGATATATTTGCTATTAAATCACACTCCACTGTCTATATGTGTATATACTAGCCTTATCTGAACTTGCACCCTATCTGTCTGAGTCTTTGTCACTCTCACTCACTAAGAAATCTGCAATAATCAAGGCGCAGTAATTAGCCTCACTTGCTGCATTGTAATTGGGGGCAGAAGAAGGTTGCTCATTCTATATTTTTTTTGCTGTTTGATAATTGCAGACTTTAGCTTGCCCTCTCTTTAATTTTTTGATCTTCCTAAGCTCGTTCCCATAGATGCCGCTGTTATTTTAATACAGTGGCTTTTGTGCCTTTCATCAGTCATCAGGAGCTCCAGCGTTTTGAGAGAGAGGAGAGTTCATTTTGGAAACCCACTGTCTATTCCCTTTTTGGGTTTCAACGCTGTCAGCCTTCCCACTGCCTCTACCATGAGAGCCTTGACACTGTCCAGGTCCGTCCTACTTGGCAAGAGGGAGAGCTACAGAGAAAGGCAGAGTTTATTTCCTGTTCTTGTGAATCATATATCAGTACAATTCCCCTCTGTGCTGTTTGGCAACGGCGGAATGACGGGTGTCATTTATCATACGGACTGAAAGAGGCTGTGGGAAAAGGGATTTGAATTCTTCTGGAAGTGTGTGGACTCTCCTTAGTGGTGAATCATTAAACGGAGGAGTTTTTCAACAGGGATATGAGTAACTCCTTACGCTGGTACTTTGTTCCCCTGCCTCACTGGCTGGCTCAATCATTAAATGTCTCAAAAATAAGATTTACTAGTTTTATATAAATTGTGGAGGGACATGGCATTTAACTTGTAATTGGGGATTTTGTTCTGCTGAATCCATTAAGTCGCTCTTCAGTCTTTGGTTTGATGCAAGCTCCCTGGTCATGCTTTGCAAGAATTAAATTTAAGCTAATTTGAATTTACAAATTTGATTAGCACTGCATTTGTCAGCTTCTTGTTGTCCTGCTAAGTGATGACATTTTCATCTTCACCATAGAGTTATTTTCCGCTCTTGGTTATGTTGACTGGTATTTAAGATTGTGCTTTATAAACATTTTGTGTTCCTTTGGATTTTTCTTTTCACTTGTCAGGGACGGTTACTATTTCCCACATTTTGAGTCGGGTGATCAAAGAAAATGACTTTTGATAGGCTGTCACCAGCTCTTCAGCTGCACTGGCAGAAATAAACGTGTCAAGCTTTAACTTATCCACAGAAAAACATACTCCTAACCCCTGCTGCTCTAATTGAGTGTAACTCCCAGAAACCTGTGAACACACATGCAAAACTGAGTACATCATAAATCAGGCTTCTATAGACAGCCGCTGCCCCCCCTTTCCCTCCCAGAACCTCCCCAAAGGAGCTACTGGTTTCCATGAGCTGGCTGGAAATCAACCTTTTTTTCATGATATTTTTGTACCCACCACCTTGACTTGAGTTTTTTCATCTGAAACTTAGTTGAAATCCTCATCAAATGAAAAGTGTCAATAAGGTATTGTATAGGGAAATAGGGCTCAGTATGTTTCAGCTGTCAGCAACTGTTAGCTGTCTCTCATGTAAAGATCACAAAGTTAAATGTGCTGTCAGCAAGTCCTCAGCTAGAAATAGATGTGTTGAGGTTAGCCTGAGAAGCTCCGCCACCCCCTGCTGCCCAGTAGGATGTGGATCCATCAAACAATGTGAACACATATCAAATCTGAGCATAAAGGTGCAATGAAGCACATTCTCAGGTTTCTAGGTGTTGGGATCTGCTACTTTTGGTTATCAGCAAGACTGCATTAATAACTCATGATGTTATTTGGTAATATTTAGCTTTGAGGCTGCAGCGATATGTAATGCAGAGGTGTGGGCTGACTGGCTTCTTGCAGAGTTATATCTTGATGTTTTGTGAACCTAAGCTCTGAGTGCGTGACCTCTCCCAGAGGCCCAAGAGTCCCAGGCCAGTATCTTGACATGTAAGCCTGCCACCGCCTGCTAAAGAAGAGTGTAGATGCCCCTGAGGTAAATGAAAACATTTGGTTCTTGCCAGACCTGTTCACATCTCAGCTGGGCCACATGAGCTGGCAGGTGACGCGTGTACTGAGGAGAATCAGAGACCGCAGCGGTGGCCTACTTCTTTTCTTCCTCACAGGCCACGCAGGCCACAACCCAGAAACACAGATGAATATGTTCTTGGCTCAGAAAACACCCCGGTGAAGCTGACAAAGACTGACCTGCATCCAGGTGAAATTCAGGCTGTATCTCATCCTTTTTATGGCCCAGAGATCAGATAGCATGGTATTAGTGTGTTTTGATTCTTTTAGGTCGTTGATTATTAAGTTGGTGAATTTAGGATTCATTCACTATTCCTGTGTTCCTCATCATCCTCTTCTGTAATTTCAGAAATAGCGTTGACATTGTGTCACCATCTCTTATGAACATCTGCAATTACCAGACAATCCATAATTTAGGTCCCATAGGGAAATATGGTTGCAATTAAAAGCATGGGGCAAATGTTAATTAAGTAAACTACTTCAAACTGGAAATAGTAAATGATTTTTACTTTTAACCTTGTACTTCTGGTTGAGTTTCATTTATATTCAGTCTGGTCCACATTAAAGTATAATTTAAGAAACATTGTTTTTTTCCATTCTCTGCTGAGCAGGAAACAAAAGTACAAGTCCATAAATAACATCAAGTTTAAAGATTAAATTCACTCTATATTAAAAAAAAAAAAAAAAAAACTACTTAATTGCATATTTTGCTTTAATTAATCATAATTAATCCCTTTTTGCTGCACTCTGGTACTACTAGATCAATAACAAAAAGCTACTCTAAAGCTGTTTAATTAAGAATAAACTTATGTTATAACCACAATAGTGACAAATGTAGTTGATCTACTAATGTAGCGATGCTCCTGTGTTACACCGGTCATAGATCAGGCACTAAAGGAAGTAAACAAAACAGAGCTGCATTAATTGTGTTTTGTTATTTGCGTTACATTTTTTTAATTGCAAAAAAAATTACCGTGTTTTTTTTTTTTGTTTTTTTTTTGACAACACCAATTATAATGCAAATTGTAGTTGAAAAACATTTTCCGGCAGGAGTTCTTCACTTCTGTCACACGTAGAGCTTCTGCTGCATAATGCTATTTTTAATGTTGGGATGTTCTCCAGTTGACTTGAGGACTTCTGCTGGATCTCACTGCAGTTCATCGGGTTATTAAATCAGAGGGAATAACAGGCCAACTTCTGGCCATTCTCGTGATTGATGAGCCAAGCTTTATTTGCTGAGGCGGTGTGTTTGTTCCTGTGTAATTGTCTACCAGATGGCTAAGCTAACTGTTCTTAAATGCCTTCAGACCTGCAGGGGTCCTGGGTCTTAACATTTTCCCTGTTAATGACATTATGCCTCAGAATATCCTATAGTTTTTTTTCTTTACTTTTCTGATCTCTAATGTCAGAATTAAAGCAGCTTTGCAGAGCATTTAGTTTGAATGATTTCCTCTGTACAGTTTTGTTCTTAATTTGTTTAAAGTAGATGTTTTGGAGTTGTTCTGTTGGTAAACTCCATTGTGAAAATGAGCCCACTTGAATTTGAAGGGGAATGAGAAAGAGAGGGGGAGCAGGAGAGAGAGAGAGAGAGAGAGAGAGAGAAAGAAACAGGACTCTAGTCTACCTGCGAGGAGTCAGATTGGAGGAGAAAATGGATCTAGGTGGCAGTGCAAGTCATCAATCACAGCCCCTCAAGGGGAGCTGCAGCTAAAGCTGCTCTGAAGTGCTATCTGTCAGCTGCTCCGATCCAGCCGGGGGACCAGAGAGGGGCCATATCGCCACCCATCAGCTCATACTCAGCACACAACTGCCATGTAAACATGTGCAGGTGCTCGTGTCAAAATAACCCCTGTCTCAGGTCACGGGGTTGTGCATATTTTCACTAATGGTCAGTGGGGTTTCTCACTGTGAGGGCATGTTTTCCTTCTCCACATTGTGAGATTTCTTTGAAAAATAACTCCAGATGCTTTGGTTCATGTAATAGTTTTTTGATTGTTAACAATGTTGGGTGGTTTACTGTAATTTAAAAGTGAGTGTATTGTTTCTCCTGCTTCCCTCCCATCCCAACCCCGAATAAAGCCACCAAGTGCTTCTCTGCCGATGTCGAGCTGCGTCTGTCGATACCTCTCAAGATGGATAGTTGTTCTGCATGCTTATTGATTCGGCACAGGCCAGAGATATAAGTATCATTTGTCATTTCTGGAATTATTTGGAGTCCTAGTTAAAACCCAGAGTGGGGGGGAGATGGCCGTGCCTTGGGGGGGTTGGTAGTTGGTGGGGGAGTAGCGAGTTGTCTGGGCTTTGATGAATGACTGCACGGGTTTTTGGTTTTTACTGCGAGCGCCGGGGCCCTTTAGTTGCTATTTGCTTTCACCATGGTCCAAGAAAAACAATACGATGGGTCCAAGGACTGAGCAGCATCGTCCTGTCATGTAGTGTAACACAGCGAGCAGGGTGGTCCAGGCAGAAGAGTCGGAAGGAGGGTGGGCCTTGGACACTGCACGCTGCTTTCCAAAGACCCAGCAGGTTTAAAGTCGTCCTGCTGCTCTGTGGTCCCAGCTGACGGCCCTGAAACACATGCTATGAATTTAAATGTTTAGAATTTACAATCTACAGTGTAATGACAAACAGATATTTCTTGTTTTTCTATTTTAGAGGAGGATACAATAGGAAAAGAAGGCTGTTGTTTTGTAACAGTAGCTCCGTCGTATCCCCTGTGACTTTGATTATGTCCCGTTTTGGGCATCAGGCCAGCAGCAGAGCTGGCTTCATTACTGTATGGATCATCTTTTAAGACCATTTAAGATCAACGAGAACTATCGTCCTCTAATGACTGAGAGTCTGAGAAGTTCATTACACTCAAGCCCTTTGATTCATTCAGTTGAATAGTCAGGATCAGAAATTTGGCTTCACGGCTGCAGTTAACTGATTTGTTTTTCATCTTTTTTGAATCGAACGAAATTGTTTTTGTTATTTTTATTTTAAAGTGTGACTTGAAAGTTGTGTCAGAGCTTTGGCGTTTGTTGAGGAAAAAGTGTTAAGAGGAACATGTTTAACCGCAACAAAAGAGGAGAGAAGAGAAAACTCAGACACATGAATGACAAGTAATTATTTCTCTTGTCCATCATACTGTGTTTTGATGCAAGGATGCGATCAAACATGATATGAACAACTTCAAGCCTTCAAATGAAAATGATTTTCAAATCGTGCGAAACCTGAGTGTGAGCTTTTGTGTTGCCGTTCTGCAGCATGAATCATTCATAAACACACACACACATGCAAACTGCACAGAGAAGCTTTTTGCCTGACCAATATTATTGCCACTGCTTTTCAATGCGAGATGACCATTGTGTATTCATTTCCATTTTAGCTTGCCAAAATGTCTTCTCACAGCAGGAGAGGGATGGACAGACAGAGCGTCAGCTTTGTGTGTCTTTCAGTTTTTGTCGGTGAATATCCCCATATGCAGCAAGCTGACCGACTGCCCCCGGTCTCCCTACGTAGCCGTCAAACAGGACAGTGCACCGGGCCTGTTATATTTTCATCACATTCTCACATGGGCAGAACAGGCTGCCACGAGGCCTCGAGATACAGCCCTCATGCACAAAAAATAGCCTTATTAGTAGCAGTTTGACACAGTGCTGGGCTTTTCAAAAAAAGCCACAAAAAGTAGGTTATAAAACATTACAAGTCTGAATAATTAAAAGCAATCAGGTTAAAATACATTTCAGTTTTAAGGATTCATTTATACACATGCCTGCTACAGTATATGTCATAAAAGAGGGTATTTGCATTAGTAGGGCAGTCTTCTCCATTTTGTTTGCCAGAGCAGTGAGAGGACAGACAACAGAGGCCCTGCTTAATCCCTCTGGAGAACTAGTGCATGAATTGATATCTCCCCCTCGCCCCTCTCTCTCTCTCTCTCTCTCTCTCTCTCTCTCTCTCTCTCTCTCTCTCTCTCTCTCTCTCTCTCTCTCTCCTCTACTCTCCCCTCTTGCTAATGTCTTTCCTCGAACTTGAACAAACAGCCTGTGCGTGTAGGACACATAAGACAGATGTTTAGGATTACTTTCACCTCATTGCTCTATTGTGTGCACTTTAAGGGAGCTCAGCTGATGTGGAATGCCACTCATTCAGCCTCTCTGCTCCTACAGGGCTCCTTCTGTTTATCAAAGTGCCATCTGCACTCAAGACAGAACAACACAATTTTTAAGAGTGGGCTGTTGTGGGAGATTTTCATGCAAGGGAAAAAAAAAATCTAATATTCCTCTGATGCTACATTTTTAAAATAGCACTCTGCGTACGTAACTAAAGACAAGCGGTGTTTAGTTTTTGTTTGTCAGATGTGAACACAACCTTCTCAATTCCTATTTGTTTTCTGCACCAAAGAAATAAAGCTAGCCTCTTGCGGCCCCCCTCTTCCGCTCCTCTCAGTTTATGTGTGTGTGTTTACAGATGTAGAAACAAATGGGCCAGACCCACATTGATATTGTTGAGGGGTGACATTATCTTTTAGCAGAGCACTTATCTAATCTGGCTGCTGTGGGAAGCTGGAGGAAGTGGCTATGGGACAGGGGCCGGGGATGCTGCATCTTTAATTACCATTGATATCGCAATAGAGAAGAGAGGGATAGAAGAGCGTAGCCAGGGGGGGAGGAAAAGGAGGAGGGGGGGTTGAGAGTGGGAGAAGACCCGTGTTCACTTTTTAATTAAGGCTCCGTAGTGTAACTCGTCAATGTACATTATTGGAAGAATGAACGTCAATGCCATTGCTTTTTCTCCCCCTCCTTTATCTCTGTCAATGATTCAAAGACATGATTTATGGTTCGTCTCCGTCTTTCAGGATCATCCATCAAGCGCTGGCTCTGCCGCAGCGCCACCCGTTGTAAATCATTCTGAAAGCCTGTCACTCATTTCCATTAACCGTTCCTCTGTCGCTCTGGTCTCCGCCTCCCTCAACCTCCTTTTTTTCTCCCCTCACTTTCCACCCTTCTTCCCTCCCCCTCGGTGCACAACCTACAGCCACGCAGGGTATCAGTTCCGTTCCGCTGCTTCGTCCGCCTACCTTCTTTTCAATAAATTAACCACTTTCTCCCATGCAATGAATAAAAAGGCTCTGCACTCGTCTTGCAGTCGGCACCTACTCCTCCTCCATTACAGCTGAACACCTTAGAAATGTCACGCCGCTGACTCGTAGGCTAAATGAGGATATAGCACAGAGAAAACATTTTTGTTGCGCTGACTTTCCAGTGGCAATATTTGAACAGCTTTGATATATTTGCAGTGTGGTATTAATGAACATACATCCCACACATGCAAGGTGCTGCCTCTCGTTTTTATTATTTTTCTTTCATAGTAAGTGACTTGAGGATAATTTGCCAGAAATTGACTCACAACAAAAGCCTGCATAACTAGGTTAGACTATGAACACAATGTTTCTTCTTTGCGTTCATTCTGCTTCTCACTGTATCAGCTTTAAGAGTTAATAGAAACAGTATAATGTCGGTAATTATCGCATGTAGTAAAAGCAACACTAAGTGGGCAGTCCTGCCATTTGATTCTGTTGGTTTTCTGTAAATTCTACCAGCAGTTTAATTCAGACACTCTAACAATGACTGTAGTCTTTAACCAGTTTTTATAGAAACAGGTCTTATGAACAGAAATAATTGGCTCAATGGAGTGACTGTCAATCTCTTACAATGGTTGATGTGCCTGCTCTGGGGAGCCCAATTCACTGGATTCTTTTTTCATTCTAATCAACATCTAGATATCAACACAGCAGAATACCCACAAACAGCAGAAAGCCTGTTTTGAGGGGAAACTTTCAACTATTGGGTGCCAACACATTTCACTATTTGGGCAGCCATTGTTCTCAGAATGGGCTGTCAAAGTGACAATGCGCACCAGGCAAATCCAGAAGTTTGCACTTTTCAGAAAACAGCGGGCCCTAATCATTTTGCGGAGGACACTTGACAACAAATTTGCCATTAAAATGAATCTGAATAGGAGGGAGCAGGCTGTTTTGAAGCATTTCTGCCTCTCTTACTGTTGCTCGTCTTGTCCCACAGAGCTCCAGGTTTGGCGGGCTTGCTTCTCTCCCTTTATGCTTGCCATGAAGCAGCCTTTGGTCCCACTAGAAACTGACAGTACCACGCTTCAGCTGCAAATTCACTCTGTAGCCTCATTGTATTTAATGAAGGGAAAAAGTGGCAATCTACTATTAATGAACTTGGAATGTAAAAAAATGCCTCCCTTTGCTGAAAACTGCATAAAACTGCTTGTACAAGGAAAGCTTTGGCTGGAGCTCATCCAGAATCTAATGAAAGATCCATACAGGGACAGAGCGAGCGGCAAGAGTTAGTGAAATGCAGATTGTTTTAATAGAATACACACAGTCTCTTCCAGCTGCACTATCAGATTCATCAAGCCCTGACCTTGATGGAGGGCTGTTGTTGTTTGGGAGAGCTAGTGTTTAGGGTTCATGCAAAGTTTATGATGCAGGGACTGTATGTCCTGTATATAAGTCTACTGATCTCAGGGGACGGCTAAATAGAACATGTAGTCCATGGAGCAAAGAGTGAAGGTGACTTGCCACCGGCTGCTCACAATACTTTCATATTGCATAAGAAAAAGTATGATATCAGAAGGAAAAACAGCATGAAGTTAATATTAAAAATAATTACATTGTGGACAGACAATGAATGAAACAGAATCATTCCACGAAGCAAGTGTTTACAAAACATCCGACAATGATTGAGTTGGAATTGAAAAGCTCTTTATTTAGTCAGGCTAGTGGGCAAGAAAAACAAACAGCACGTTAGACGAGTGTAGGCCATCATACCTTTCACTCAATATCTCATAAAACTAGAACAAAGGCCTTATGTGTGCAAGGCAGTGGTCCTTTAAACGATGGCCCACTTTCCTCCCTGCTGCCACGCAAACATTCCTGACTGACATTCAATCAGGGAAATTTGAACCGAAGCAAGATGGTCTTTTATTAGTACCGCCCTGTTTGCTCGACTGGTCAGCTCCAATATGCGAAGCGGTTTGAGTGGCGTACTGTAAGATGATGGGTTCACTCTCTGATAAGGGTGAATGAGGGGTAAACTGCTATTCTGCAGAAAGGAACCATCAGACCTCATCATGTCGCTCCTGGAGAGCCGTGTCACGGGCTCTTCAGAAACCAAGTGACAGAGCAGCGCGAGGCTGCTCCCTTCCTGCTTGTTGAAAATACACTCGAGCTGAATCTGCCCCGCTTCTGCTCCACCAACTGGAACTTTATATCAGTCGGGACAGAAAAGATCATCTATAATCTGACAAATATACACTGCAGCTTTTAGGTCTCTTCAGTTGTAATGCTACTCCACGCGCTCAGAAATTGTTTATATTTACCTTTGCTTGTTAGCAGAAGAGAAGAAATCAGACAGTTATACATTATACAGCAGATTTTTAACTAGATGCAAGACAGTAATTTAAAGGGTGAGTACACGTTTCCAAAATAACATTTTCTCACCTACTTTTAGCAATATTGGTATCTTCACATAATTAAATAACTTAAAAAATATAAATGCATAATGCTAATTCATCAAAGCTAATCAGAAATATAATTCTGAATTGGTTGAAGGATATATCCTAGACAAAAATATCCTAAATTATGGGCAAATAAAACAAAAACTAGCTCCAAGACTTAAAAAGCCTGAAAAAAACAATATGGGTAAACCAACACTTTAAAAATATCTCGCCTTACACCGTTTTTTTCTCCGTCTACATAGTAAAAAAAAAACATAAACTTTCCTAGTGTTTCTAGTCTGGTAAAGGTCTAGAAGACAGGATGGGAATATGTGTGTGTGTATTATTGTCTCTGCCGGTGCTGATAGGGGACCCTTTGGTGAGATGCAACACCAGGCAACTGCATGTGATGCGGCGGCTGTGAAACGTTCAAAGTGATGACTTAGGTGCTGGAGTGCAGATTGCAATGCTCTCCCTCCGCTCACTTCCAATTAGGCAGCAGGCCGAGTGATGCGTCTCGGAGCAGAAGCTTCTAGTAGGCATCAAAAGGAGCAGCATCGCTTGGTGACATCACGGAGGGAAGGGGTTCCTGGAGCTCGGCAGGGCAATCTGATGTGGCTCGGCAAATATCATGATTAGTATCCCTGTAACATGGCAAGCGCTGACTGAAATTCCCACATGTGTGTCATTACATAAAAATACCTAAATAACTCATACTAAATGTGCTTAAAGGCAGTCTGTCTGGATATTTTTTGTGGGTTTATTAGGGTCTTGATTGTGCATTCCAATGTTCTCTGTGTTTTTAGTTAACAGAATGTTGGTTGTGAAAACAGTTTTGATTAATTGCCATAATTATTGTGATCATTTTTGCCCAAATGAACAGCCAGATGGCTGGATATGGTGTCATATTTGCGATCCTATCATATTAATCTGGCTCCGGGTCCATCTGAGCACATGGTGCCATTTGCTGTGTTCACAATCTGTCCTAAAGTTGTCCATGTCTTTTTTGAGACGCGAGGTTTTATTTGATTATATTAGACTATTAAATATTAAAGTTGAGGGTGTATGAAAGCAAGGCATTTATCTGCATGAATAGCTTGTGTTTAGTGAAGTAAGTAATGCGCTTTAAGTAACATCTCCTTCATGCATACAAAAATTAACATGAGTGTTTCCGTCTCATGGTTTTGTAGCCAAACCCTCAGAAAGATCCAACAAAACCACTTTGTGGGAGTTCACGGCTCCTTTAAACCCACTTTTTATTATCTAATCTATGTTTTGTCCTTTTTATCCTTCACATAATGTGAAGCACAATCCTGTTAATAACCATTTAATGCTGAATAAAACGTGATATAGACTCAGTTATTGTGTGTGCATAGTTTTTAGGTCTGTTAAAGGCATCATTAGAGTCATTTGGAATAAAATGATGGGTCAGATGGGAACTAATGTACTCTACACACATTCCTATTTAAAGGCAAGTCAAAACTATTTCATTCTGTGATATCAATTAACCTCCAGACAAATTTTTGTCAAAGAGAGCAGCCTGGGTTTGATTGTTCTCTCTTTATTCTGCAGTGTCCTTGGGCTCGGGGAGACTGTTTCCTGACAGGGAACAATGAAGAGAGAGGTGTTTACAGATCTTTACAGATGGCTTCAGGGCTCAGAATTAGCTCTTCACCATTTCTCATGTGATTCAGTTCAGAATTAACTTCAGATGTGTCATCAGGACTATCATCAGGATGTCTGACAATGCATCTATTTGATCTTGACGTGCACTGCTCACTGAGTTAGTCAGATATCACTGTCAAATATTAAACCTTGTGGCATGTGCGTCTCATTCTAATGATAGCTCACTGAGGAAATCACGTTTATGTGACTTTTATAAGCACAACATCCAGTCTGCTGCATTTCACTTACAAAAGAGTTTCACAACTTTTGAAGAATGTTTTGTACGGCAGCTACTTTTGACTGACATTTCACACCTATTTATATCTACAGAAGAACACAATGAGTAAGTGCTTTTAAATCTACACACACTTAATTGAGTACATTGCGTACATGTGTGTGAAGGAAAAACAGATGATAGTTAGAGACAGCTCGGAGATTGTTCAGTGATCCCGACCTGCGTTGTTAGCGTGTGCTCTGCCTATCCAGCAGACCTCCTTTTTCTCCCTCTTTTTTTTTTCTTGACATGGCATAAATCCGGGAGATGAAAATGTCATGGAGCAGGTTCATTTTGCAAAGAGGTTTTGATTGCCATGCTCGTGTAATTGATTGTTCCAAGGACAGGGGGAAATCTAGAAATGTCATAACAGTCCTGCTTAGGTTGGTCCCACCGCTAGGCAATCAATGAGAAGTAAAAAGAGATATTGATTTGCGAGCAGCAAAAACTGTAGCTTGAGACAACCAGAGAGCGCTGGGGAAAGTGGCACAGACGTGCAGACCTGTCACTGGCACCTATGAATTACCCAATCTTCTCTGAAGATAGTGTTACCTCGGATACTCACAAAGTCCTGCGCTGGGTATTGCAGCTGTCCATTAGCTAAGCTCCTCAGGCTGCTAACTCTCTCTGGCTTGTCAGATTAATGAAGGAAATGTTGACCTTCCAAGGGATAAATGTTGATGTTCTCACCATTACAAAAGTTTCTGTTGGCGTGTTAATATTGGAAATAGAATGCCCTTTTACAGCTGGCAAACAGATTTCTAAAATGATTGACACATTCTGAATAGACTCACTTTCATACGGGAGAGGGGATTGTACTCCACAGAGATACAACTGCTTAAAGTTGAGTCATAAATATATTGTCATGTAAGGCTTAAGCACCCATCCACTTGGACAGCATGCTGCCATGGTTGTAGAAGTAAATGTAATCTACTATTGCCTATGCAGGTCGCTGCCTTCTCTAGATGTAGGAGAGAAAAAAAGGCCTTTTGGCTCAGAAACAGACTGCTGCTTCTGTAAATCCAGGCCTTGCTATGCCAAGAGTCTGTTCTAACGGATAAAGGTTATAAACACTTCAACTGCCTGATTTATGATGGACACCTCAGGTTTTTTGACCTTTGCATATCTCTGTCTGAAGATATAAATTTGTAGTGACACAGATTGGAGGCTTTACAGCAGTTTATGACATGCTAAATCTCAGGCAAGGCATGCCAGCCTCTTGTTTTGTAAGGCTAGTTAGACTGGAAGTTGCCTTGCATGGACTCCAAGACAACATTTTCGAAGCAGACATTTATTTTTTCCTGAGTTGTGAAAAATGCACCTGAGAAAAAGCAATTTCAGCTCTGCACTTTTGGATTGAGACACAAGTTCTTATACTTTTCAGCCCAGCTCTTTTATGAACCATACCAGCAGCTTGGTCTGTACTCTGTACAGGCTCATTTTCATGACATGATATTTTGTCGGTGTTGTCTGTTGGGTTGTAAGTGGCATCGTCCTTGAATTTAATGTTTTATTTAAGAATAATGCAGCTTGGCATGGCCACAGTACTGTGATAGACCAAGAGCTGGCAAGTTACAAATGGTGTGAGAAGCAGAGTTAGACATGCGAGTATCTTGGAGTGATCTCTGCCAGAAGGTTAATTGGTGCCTCTGGATGTCTGCTACTTAGGGCATCTGATAGAAAGCCATAGAACAGCAGGAAGGGCAGCTGTTAATCTCTGTCAATTTTATCCTCAAATACTCAGATAAGACACAAACATACACATTAAAATGGATTTAATTACATCTAAGTGGTTATTACCAGGGAATCAGCACCTAGCGTGTATTTTTTAGACAAATTTTTTCATCTACTAAGAAACTGTAGGTAAAACTGAATTGTATGTATGTATTGAGGAATTTTATTCTACATAAAATATTAAAGAAATAACCCATCCGTGATGGCATATACAAGGAATAAGCCATTTCTATTTAAACATCAGTGAACTCAAAAAGTGCTCATCGGCCCACTTTGGTGTTCATTCTTACTACTCCTTCAGTTTTAGTGACGACTTTGAAGAGAGAGGACATCAACTGGGAGCTTGTCATAGCCATTGGTGTTCTCCTTCACTGTGAATACTATATATAAGACTATAAATAAAACATACCTCTGTGCTCTTGACAACTCTCTCCCTTAGCATCAAGGGTGTTGTGGAGGCCATCACTGATCTCGGTTGGCCAATCAAAACATCTCTCTTGCGGTGGATCAAGGTCACAGCACATTGGGGATCCTGTGTGTGTGTGTGTGTGTGTGTGTGTGTGTGTGTGTGTGTGTGTGTGCGTGTGTGTGTGTGTGTGTGGAGCTTCTTGTTCACGGGGCCCTATTCTCCATGTTTGTTTTGAAAGTCCGAATCCCATCTCCATCTCCATCCATTAGCTGGCAAGCAATTCACCTCCAGGGTTTCTCTTGAGGCACTTGTGAAATATTGATAAAAAAAAGAAAAAAAAGTCTTATTTTCAGATGGCAAAGAAGGAAGGCATTCTATGGGGCGCCCAGTGTGGGACTCCTGAGTGCTCGGCTTCAGCCATCCCCTCATGGAGTGCCCTCTATTCAGAAAAGAAATATTAACCACATGAAATGCATAAGTGCCTGGACAGGGCTGTTAGGTTCTATTCATATTTAACTCACTCCCAAAATGCACATTTTCCAACATGACTATGCAGCGGAAAATATCTGAGATCTGTGACAACACTGACAAACTGAATTTATCGGAGGACGTCTCCAAAAAGATATGCAAACACTAGTTGTGGTATTGTTAATATAAGTTGCAGGGTAGTTTGAGTTTCTATAATATGAAACAGCTGCATTCAGAAAAGACATTTTATTTCTTCTGTAGCTGTGTTCGTACTATATGGAGGAGACCCTGCCGCCACATGAAAAAAAACCCCTCTGTGCTGAGTCAGAGTTTCCACTAATTGGATGATGGGAAATATGTCAATTAGAAATACTGTTGTTTAATTATCTGTTAATTGAAGCAATAATGTTTGTGCTCTATGAGTTAGGAGAATGAACAGGTGAATAATGAAAGTAGTAATTGCTGTTTATGAGACTGTCAGGGAAAATATAATGACATGACAGATTGCCAGTAATCTCTTGAAATTTTGTATAATTGTGTAGTTTTAACTCTGATAATTGAATCTGCTTTTCCACCAGCGTGATCATCAGTATCTGCATCAGCATGCACACTGGCAACATATTTTTCTGTCAGAAAAAATATTTTCTAATGTTGAAGTGCTTCTTATTGAGATGCTTGATAGCTTCTAAAATTTGAAGATTTGTTTGTTTCTTTTTTTTTTTTTTTTTTGTACATCCAGCTCTTTGACTTCAGAACTGAACATTAGAATATCAGTGTGTTTGACTTCAGAGGGGCTGAGATATTACAAAGAACAGAAAGCTTAAATTTTCATTACAGTTTTGAGGCATTCGTAATCACCATGGAATAGGTCATTTGCAATAACACTTAACAAGCTCCAGAAGAATCAATTTCCTTTTGTCACTCAGTGGCCAATGATTGTTGTAAACATCTCAACTTGAGGCCAGAAAAAGCTCGGACACAGCAGTAAGTCAATGGCCTGTCGTGAATCACATGGTGCTGTTCCACCAGCAGCAGTCTGTTACTAAAGACATTATGTCCAGCTATACTCCTGAACCTCCCAAGGCACAGAACACCGGCCATTAATGTTGTCTTAAGTGTTTTTTTTGTTTTTTTTGTAACCTCTCAAAAATGCTAAACTAATATATGATTCTGAATCTGAATTTTTGATGCCTCAATTAGATTGTCAAACAATACAATTAATTTTCTTTTCTCTTTCTTTTTCCAGTGTACATGCCTGATGAAGATGCTGTTCTTCATGATTCTATCACAGAGGAAGACGGAGAGAATGACACTCAAACTGAAGAGGAATGCTCAGAAAAGACCAGCCCTAAAGTGTCGGAGGACAGAGAGCTGGACAACAAGAGCACTAACACTTACAGCAACCAGAACTCTCCCATTAGTGTCCTTTCCAATCAAGAGGCAGAGCTGGAGTCCCGCCTCAGCGACAGCAGCGACAGACTCTCCGATTTCAAAACCTCTTCGCCACCTGAGAGTCAGAGGGATGATGAAAGTCACAGCTCCAAACACAAAGACGAAATGGGCAGCAGCTTGGAGAAGATGAGGGCAGCCTATGCAAACTTTCTCTCTGATTCCTACTGGACAGGTATAGGAATGGACTTGAAAGTGGGCAAAAACACCAGCAAAGCCAACTGCGACAGCACCAACGGAAGCACCAAGAGTGAATTTGACTGGCATCAGGATGCACTCTCCAAGACCTTACAGCAGACGCTTTCTCCAAAACCTGCATCTAAACCCAACCTCTTTAGCTCTGTCCACCTGTACAGGCAGAGCTCGAAACCCTGTGGTACGGTGTTCACAGGAGCCAGCCGATTTCGCTGTAAGGACTGTAGCGCTGCTTATGACACTCTTGTGGAGCTGACGGTCCACATGAACAAGAGCGGACATTACCAGGACAACAACCACAGCAAACAGAGTAATTCCTCAGCGTCATCCTCTAAGTCCAGAAAACGAAATTTGCAAGATTTGGAAGGAAAAGAGGATGCACAGAAAGTTTTAAAGTGCATGTTCTGTGGCCATTCCTTTGACTCGCTCCAGGATTTGAGCGTCCATATGATTAAAACTAAGCATTACCAAAAAGTGCCTTTAAAAGAGCCAATCCCAGTAATTACACCTAAATTATTGCCACCAGCAAAGAAACGGGCCTTTGAAGCTGTGAGACCCTGTTCCCCTGACTCTACAACTGGTGTATCTGGCTACATTGAGGCACAACGGGCCGCCACCATTTCAAATGCTAATAGTAATCGCTACGGCTATCAGAATGGAGCGAGTTACACTTGGCAGTTTGAGACATGCAAGTCTCAGATTCTTAAGTGCATGGAGTGTGGAAGCTCACACGATACACTTCAGCAGCTCACTACTCATATGATGGTCACTGGACACTTCATCAAAGTCACAAACTCAGCCTCCAAAAAGGGTAAACAGTTAGCGCTTGACCCCCTGGCCATAGAAAAGATTCAGGGTTTAGCTGAGCCAGCTGCCAGTGAAACTGAGGGAGAAAAGGTGTCTCCAAAAAATCCTTCCCCTGGGAGTGGTGAGAAAGATAGCCAGGGGGAAAGTTCTTCAGACAAAATGGAAGAATCTGAAGCTAAAGATGACAAGCAAGAGAGTGAAGATCAAAAGGCAGGCAATGGGGCTTTTAAGTACCCTTATCTCCGTGAGGAGGATCTTGAACAGGACTCAGGTGGAGGAGGGGACATTCTTAAATCTTTAGCCAACACAGTGGCCTCTGCCATCAACAAAGCTCAAACAGGGACACCAAGTTGGAGTGCCTACCCGAGCATTCACGCTGCCTATCAGCTCTCTGGCATCATCAAAAGCGCCCCTCTCTCTGCATCTCCTCCCACTCAGCTAAAGCAGACATTTAACCACAAGCTGAGACCGATCGCCCCAAAGGGGAAGTTATACCATGGTGCTGTGGGAGTTGAGGCTCCCCAGGGACAGCATCAAAATGTGGACATCAAAAAAGAAAAGGTTGGCATTAGCGATGGTAAAGAAAGTCAGAATATTAAGTTTGATCTAGTGGAGAATGATGACAGCGATTGTCAGGATGATTCCTCTTCCTCTTCAAAGCTTGATACAGACTGTGTGAATGAAGGGAGTGAGGTGATCAAAGGGAAGTTGAGCCCAGATTTCTCTGACAGAGGCAAGACACCAAGCCCTTCTGCCAGCAATGGACGCAGCACTACTTCAGAGCCTCTCAGTGACACTCCGGATATACTTGGCATAAACCCTCTTAGTGCGCTGCAGTCAGTTCTGAACAATCATCTGGGCAAAGCAAATAAGCCCAATAACTCAAGAGTAGATAAACTATCTGCTCACACACAGTCTATTTTTGCTGACATTAACCGTAGCAGTGAAAAACAACCTATAATGCTTGGAAATCCTATAAGAAATAGACGTGATAATGCTTTTCTCTATGTCAGTAATGACCAGCCAATAGACTTGACAAAATCTAAAAACAGCAAGCCAAGTTCCTCGCTACTGCCCTCCACGCCAATGCCACAGAAATATGCTCTGTCTGACATCGCTGATATGGTCAAGGTGCTTCCAAAAGCCACAACACCAAAACCCTCCATACCATCAAGGATCCCAACAATGAAACTGGAATCAGACGTGCGGCGCTTTGAGGATGTGTCTGCTGAGGTGTACTCTGTTCACAAGCGTAAAGGTAGGCAGTCAAACTGGAACCCCCGGCATCTTCTCATTCTGCAAGCGCAGTTCGCCTCCAGCCTCTTTCAGACCTCTGAGGGAAAGTACTTACTCTCAGATCTCGGCCCTCAGGAACGGATGCACATCTCTAAGTTCACTGGATTGTCCATGACCACCATAAGCCATTGGTTAGCAAATGTAAAATACCAGCTGCGGAAAACTGGAGGGACCAAATTTCTGAAGAACATGGACACGGGCCACCCAGTGTTCTACTGCAATGACTGTGCGTCCCAGTTTAGGTCACCAACCGCATTCATTTCCCATCTGGAGTCCCATCTCGGGTTCCAAATCAAAGACATGTGCAAAATGCCAGTAGAGCACCAGACAAAGGTAGAGGAGCCAGAACTGTCGAAGGCCCTCAGTGTCAGAGCCACAGAAGCTCTGGTCACAGAGGAGGACATTGACTCAAAGTTCAAATGTAAGCTCTGCTGTCGGACATTTGCGAGCAATCACGCAGTCAAACTCCATTTGAGTAAAACTCACAGCAAATCCCCTGACAACCATTCACAATATGTGGAAATGGACAAGGAGTAGTTTTTTCATATTATTGTCACTTTTTTCCCTTTTCTTCCTTTTTTATTTTAATACACGGGTCAGATATTTCAACCATTTTTCAATTAGCGTTGTGTAGTGTGCATCATTATGACATTTAAGACATTTCATGGAGTACAGCAAAGACACACTGGTTAGAAATTGTATAAGGAAACACTAAGAGATACTTTTGCACCCTGCTCAAATGCATCACCAGTAATGAAATGTATTACTGCTTGAAGAAACATAATTGCTGATGTTTGCATGCAATAGCCCTGGCTATGACTACTATTTATTTGTATGATATGTCAAGTTTCAATTGTATTTCAAAAACAAAATAATGAACTAATTGTACTTTACATCTTCTGTGATACAGTACACCTGCATAAATGTGCAGCTGTGAAAACAAATAGCCCAACACACAATAACACACATGCAGAACTGTACAGTGTATTGCTATGTAAAGATGTTTTGTGTTGCAATGATAGAAGAGAAAAAAAAAGCACTTTAATAAATGTTTAATCACCAGTTTAGATTCAGATTCTGTACATGACTCAAAAATAATTAGACAGTTTGGAAACAAGGATATTTCACATGTAAACATATTTTAGAAGAAAAGAAAAAAAAAAAAACAGTGCGTTTCATGCAACAAGGATAACAGCAAGACAGATGATACCTGTGATACCTGCACCTTTTTTTACTTATTCAAATAAAGAGTTAACATTTGATAACAGCTTGTATTCTTTTCTTCCAAGACGTCTCTTTCATCATTAAGGGTAATAAAGATAGAAGCAGATATGTTTCTAAAATTGTTTTACACTGATCACGCTGAAACGCCTGAACTGATACATTATACTGATACATTATACTCTACACTGCGAATTTTACACTTTCCACACGTTATAAAACGCTTAATTCAGTGTTATAAACTACAGCATCGGTAAAACAAAGAACTACCTTCTCATTCTCTTTTTTTACCTTATGACTTTTAGATACAAGTCAAAGATATATCTTCTTGTCAGACTTTATTGCTTTCCTGTGAATGCTGCTGCTGCTGTTGCTGCAAGATGGTATCATAACAATTAAACATATTTCCTCCAGCTCTATTATTTCAAGGCTATTAAAAATAATTGCCTTCTAAATTCATAAACATTTTATGCAATTCATCTCTTTTCAAGCAATCAAGTCCTCAATTACCTCCACCCATCAAATCCCTATTTTATAACAGGCTACTGACATTTGATGGTAAATGGGAAAAAGCACATGGGCACTGTGGTGATTTGAATGCTGTGACACCAACTTGCCCCCTATTGTTGGAAATGAGCAGGCAATCACGTTGTTCATCAGATGACTCCTAATGCAGTTAAAGTATTCAGCTATAATTTCTCCCTGCATTTATAATTACTGTCAAGACCACACACCTCAGTGAGCAGATTAAAGCTATAAATTATTTAGTGCCTTTCTTCACCGAAGGATCTCTGATTTGTCTGTAGGGCCATTATGTTTTAGAGCAGCAACTTATTCTAAATTGGAGCAAGCATTGTTCTTAAGCTGCAGCAGAAGGCTTTGCAGGAAGGAAAAAAAAAAAAAAAAGACTATTGGTAGTTTGTGTTTATTAATTGCAATTTTACAAACAAAAGGAGCAACTCACAATTCATATAAGCTTTTACCGAAAATTGATTTAACCCTGGCAATTTCCTATATGCACATACAAATCATTATTCAAAGCATATATACTGTATGATACAAGTACATTTTGAGGATTCAGCACAACCTAGCATAGTTTCACCCAAGGCTAACTAAAGAAAAATGCTATCATCAGTGTAATCGCAGAAGGAAATTAGTCGTCTCGGACCATAATTTGGTCTAATAAGTCAAAGTCTGCTGGATTTATTGTTAGTACACAAAAATTCTATATGACTAGTGTAAATTTAAACGCAAACAGTGGCTTAATAAGAGTCTTATCATGCAATCACCAATCATTTAACGGTGCATGAAATGTAGAGGATAGAAATGAAAATATGTATCAGCTACTCCCAGATTTTAAATAAACATTAGGCGCTCTAATATGAATACATGAGTTATTAAATACGGATATTCTTCAGGTAACGCATCACAGGTAATTAGATGAAATAAACCCATAATTCTTTGGGTGCTTTTTATTAATTCATTTTGGATGTTTGCATATTAACACAGTTAATCGCACCGTATATCTAACATGTCATGGCTAATTACAGAACACAGTCAGCCTCCTGCAATTACACACAGACACACACATGCAGAGACGACACAATTTTGGTTTTTAACTGATAATGATGGATAAAGCGCGCAGTAGCAGTTTATATGAAATACAATGCACACCGTTCCAGTGCACTGGGCGATGACGCAGCAGTAAAACGGAGCTCCTTTGGTGTGATAAGTTAATAATTTTAGCCTAATGGATGCGGATACACCTGAGTCCTTTTTCTCTTCAATTAATCCCTTCTAAGCTGTTCCAAAATTATACCGCTCATTGTTATTAGTGTCACTGATTTACCTTCAAGAAATCATTTTGAAATACTTATGGATTTAACCAATAAAGATTTACATTCCCATTGTGTGAAAGACTCAAAACATCAGCTGTGATTTTATTTGTCTCAGCTTGTAGTTGCATTCTAAAACAACACTAATGGCTGAGTTGAAAAAAATCTAATTATGCACATAAATACACTTGCATTGCAGACACAGTGAAACCCGACCTAAGCAAAATTGATGCCAGCTCACATTTGCAAATCCTTTGTCAATCTGTCATTAAACATGCTATCAAATAATGATAAGTGTACGCTCCTTGCTTGCACTAGCGTGCGTTTCCTTGATGCTGATGTGCTGTAATAGGGCAAATGTGCATCAGAATTTTCCTGCTTGGATACACACAAAACATTTACACTGCGCCTGACTTTGCTTCGCCCTGTGCTAGACAAGCATGGATTCTCTGCATCATCTGGCCTGTAAACCAGAGGAGGGGGAAGGAGGGTTCAAAATGTTCATCACACAGCAGCAGGGTAATGACTAGCTCATGTGTTTAATGAAGGGCTTTAGAACTTATAGCTATAATGACCCACATCCTAACTCCCTTTTCTGCCATTTATTCTCCCCAAAGTCCTCAGGTTATTACATCCCTCTGATAAATATCCCACAAAGAGCATTACATCTCTCTATTTCTTCTCACGGAGATATCAGAACATTTCATTGTCCTTTTACCTGCATTGGACTATTGCGGCTATATATCTTATTAAGAAAAAGAGGAGCAAATATACTGAATATAAAAGTAAATTGAAAAAAAAAAAAAAAGATGTGCCTTAATGCTTTATCTTAAAGTATAAAATCTGCTTTTTCCATTCTTTTAGAGTAAATCCCCCCTCCTGAGAATGTGAGCTCTCCAGACAAAGAAGAACGCATGTATGTCTGCTCTTTTCCATACATCATATCTCCCAAATAGCCCATAGTCCTCCACTGTTAATGGTGTTGCTTCAAATATGCTAATTAAGCAAAATAAGTGATGAATGGAATACATTTGATCAATCAAGTAGGCCTAAGCCCCTGGTGCTGCATATTCATTGTACATCATGAATATGAAACCAAAGTCATTTATCAAATATCAGTTGCACATTTGTATCTTATTAATCATACATGCTGAAACTTCTGTCTTGTCAAAAAAGCTGAAGGTTGATGAAGCACTTGCAAAAAGGATTAAACTCAGGGAACTCGGGGTAGTGCTTCACTTATAATGCATGAGGTATTTTCAAACTTCCAGAATCTTAAACAGTCAGAAGATTTTGACTCCTCGTAATTTTCTGACATTTTTTCAACATTTGCACATAGAGGAGTTGAATAAAAAGCTCAGTTGTTTATCTGTTTATTATTCTCTATGTATTTGGATTACAGCGGTACCTTTTTAGTTCGGTTAATTGCGTTCAAAGCATTTTTAAGTTTTATCAGAGAGCTGAGAAGTGATTAATATTGAAGGCTATGCTTGTTTGTTGCAACTAATCAGATCATTTTAAGCATATGGTAAGTTTTCAGCATACATCGCTTATAACAGAACAAGCTAAATCACCACCCAGATAAATAAAGCCCCCTCCTTTTTGTGGCTGATATATGATGTTATATTATAAATATATACCATTAACCACAAAAAGCTGTAGATAATCCTCTGTGCAACAATGTGTAGAGGTTTTCATTGCCATCATATAGTGAATGAGAGAACTAACACTTGATTGCCAGCAGTTCATCAGTGCATCCTTCATATTTGTCACCCAGCCTGCCTCAAGGCAGCGTGCTAGCTCAAATTGAAGCTGACATCTTCCAAATATGAAAGCAACAAATCACACATTTTTATTGGGCTTAATCTCCAGCCTAGCCCCCTTGCAGACGTCAGCACAATCATGGACGCTGCTCTAATTCTTGCCGACTGGCTGCTTGTGCCTCCCAAGCATCTCTGGACTCACAGAACAAATGCAAAAGGCCAGACTCAACAGACGGGGGTGACACCTAGGCTTATTAGAAGGCTTTTATATGGAGGTAATAACATGAGCAACGCATGTAATGGGACTCTGTGTTGAGTAATCCACAAATAGGCTGTAAATAAGCATCTGAAAACATGCCCTAGCATATATAGAGGATCTGTGTGATAAATGAAAAGGTTGACATTTGACAGCTGCAGTTTTGACTCACTGGATAATTCATTGTGCGACTTCCTCATTCAGTGTTTGGAATATTGAAGATTTTGCTCATGAACATTTTCGCCTGGAAACTGACACATAAAGCAACATACAGGATAGCTAATAAAAATGACTCCTAAAATAACTAAATAATAATAATAATTAAAAAAAAAAAAAAAAAAAGGATCAATATAGTGTTTTAAACCTGTGGTAGAGCTCCAATAGTGGATTTTTTGGAGTTAAAAATTAGGGATGCACTGATGGTAATTTCTACTTTTGTGCTAAGAAACAAGAAATAAAGCCATAAATAGGATAGGCATTGAATCCTCAACAGAGCTAAATAAATTTTTAAAAAAATCAATTCTTTGTCTTAAACGTGCTGTAATAGAATTTCAATACTGTGTATTTGGAGCATAAAAAATATCTGATGTCAATATATTGGCTGATATTAGGAATAGGAATGCACTGATTGTAATTTGTTTACACCTTTGTGCTAGAACACAAACAAATCATAAATAAAACAACCAACAGGATAGCTAATGAAAATGAATCCTCACATAACTAAATAGAAGAAAATAAATGCTGTATCTAAAACCTGCTGGGTATTTGGAGCATACAATTGATGTTGAATTTATCTAATTTAGATAGATAGATAGATAGATAGATAGATAGATAGATAGATAGATAGATAGATAGATAGATAGATAGATAGA
>JAPQRP010000028.1:8778690-8789554 GCA_037367295.1 Apogon hyalosoma
AAAGAAAGAAAGAAAGAAAGAAAGAAAGAAAGAAAGAAAGAAAGAAAGAAAGAAAGAAAGAAAGAAAGAAAGAAGATCAAATCAAATCATTTTACAGTTTTTTGGCTGTCTATTGTGTTGTCTCTGAATGAGCAAAAATAATCAAATTCATGAAACAATCTTTAATAAATCACCTATATATTGCTGTGATCCCTCAAATGTGGTTATCAACACTATGACATAAATAGATAAAGGAGACCTGAACAGTAATTATAAATAAATAGGACTAAAATAAAAAAAATACAACAAACAAGCGGTGCCAGGCACAACAACCCTAACCCTAACCCCACCCCTCGCACATATTTTTGCCCATTATAAGTAAATGGGAAAATTTTTTAATTCATAAAAAAATTGAACTTTGACCTACTTTTCCCAAAATGTAGTGATCTCTATTCTGGGTCACTGGCAATCTATAAACCATATTTGGTATGAATTCAGCCAGTAGTTTTGCTGCTAGAGCGTTAACAAACAAACAAACCAAACCAAAAACAATACCCCTTGCCTCCCCTTTAGGGGGCGGCGTGGGGTAATAAACATATATGCAGCTTGAAATGAGAAATAAGAAAACTAAAAAAAAGTTTCTGTATAATATAGTATAGATTTGATACTGGATGTATCTGATCTGTAGATACGATCAGTGAAAGTAGCTAAGAAGTCAAGTCACTGCAGCGGAAACAGAATGTTTTCAATTTACGCTATTACAGGAAGAGTTCCTGAATGCAACCCTCAACCAAACATTATCAATAGAAGCTCAGGTGTGAATTAAAGGCAAATTACAGGCAGTTGTACTCCGTTTATCTGCTTTGGTTTCAGTGCTGCGGTGCTGTGTTTGTTGTCGTATTGTTGCCTTCATAACTAGGACACTGGAGTCGTTGTTAATGTTATTAGAAGGCCCCACCTGTTCTGTTCCTACTGTGACAAACATCTATCAGTGCCATTTAGATCACAGCTGGAGACAGATATATAGAGAAGCCATGTAAGTTCAGTGGAAATGTCCAGAAGATCCAGAGATCAAAACTGTGTATCTGAGGTTTCCAGCTACACTTGGAAGATGTGTCGACAGGGGAGACAAAAAAATATCTTAGCAGGAACCATAAAGACTTACCGCTGGGAGCAAACAGAAATCCAGTCGATTTTTGTCACACTGTAGCCAACAGAAAGCTGTTTCTTGTGTGGCTCTGATACCAGGGAGTGCCAGTGTGTGACAAGGGGGCTTTAAATGTCCCTTTAAGATAAACTGAACTAAACAACCAGTGCCAACAGGAACAAGATAGCAATTTACAACAGTTTCCTGTGCAACCAGGCACCCACTGGATGTATTGTTGGTGTCATTTCTGGCCTGATAGTGGCACCAAATAGAGCATTTATAGACCTGCTAGTTTTAGAGTTCTGTTTGCGTTTGCATGGGGTGGTCCACCGTCCAGAAAGACACCAGACAGCTCTGATTGGTCGACTCCGCCTGTGCATCAACAACCCAGTACTGACCCAAAACCACAGATCGTCTATATAAAGATGGTGCCGATGAAGGTTTGTCAAAGATAAGAACTGGTCCACTTCCTGTTTCCTAAGTGGGTGTGATCAGATGGGTTGAGAACATCATTACGGATGGAAGAAAGTTGATTAATACGGTCTAAATATAATAATAATTCAGTAGCAACATGTTTTTCGCTGATATCTAGCACTGATTTATAATAATAATTATCCACTTCTTTATTTTTCTGTTTATTTTTACCTCCTGTAGATGAAATTTCTGTTGCCAGCTCCTGTGAGAGTTTCTTGCTGAGACAGAAAAAGGCCACAAACCACATACTATTTTAACCCTTAAAGACCTAGAGCCATTTTCAACTTCCAGCTGATTTCTTTTCTACATTTAACCTTTCCTAAGTAATTTATCATTATTTATTTTTCCTTCATCCTTTGCATTTTTCAGTAAAAATGGGGTATTTAAAAAAAGTTTAAACATTATGCTATATTTAATTTACCGACCATGTAGATGTTAATAAAAGCTCAGAGTAAATTCAAAGGTTTTAATATCAAAACAGAGAAAACTGAAGCAAAATGTATCAGTGTATATTAACTTTGCTACTTTTGCTGCAGTTCCCAAATTAATTTTTTCTCTATATTTAACCTTTCTTAAGTGATTCATCACCACTGATTGCAATATTATCTTCCTTATTTTGTGTTTTTTCAGTGTAAATCACGTATTTTCCTATATTTAATTGGCTGATCATATAGATGCTCATAAAAGCTCAGATTAAAGTTGAGGTTTATTATATCAGAAACAGAAAAAAAACTGAAGAAAAAACGACTTTTTCAGCAAAGTTATCAATAACTGAACATAAAAACAAGTGTCTCCATCCACTGTCATTTATCAAACTCTGTCGGTTTTTCTGGTGAATCAATGTTGTAGACGATGACGGTGTTTCCATGTTCACTACGGCTCCTCTGAACGTCCAAATGGATTATATCTGATGACCATGAAAAGATGACAAACTGTATTTTACCACAATTATTTACATGTATTGATAGGATTAGTGGATCAACAGGTACTAAACAGTTTAGATCAGTAGATGACTTTGGTCAGTAGTGGCTGTTTGGGTCTTTATGGGTTAACTGAACATGAAAATAAGCATCTGCAACCACTGTCATTTATCAAACTACATGTGTTTTATTGGCGAATCAGTGTTGCAGAAGACAACAGTGTTTCCATGTTCATTACGAAGCCTTTGAACGTCTGAATAGGTCATTTCTGATGATGATTAAAAGCTGAGAAATTGCATTTTACCTGAACTATTCCTCTGTACTGATATAAGATTAATGGATCGAATGTTATTATACATTTTAGATGAGTAGGTGCTTTTGGTCAATAGAGACTGTTTAGGTCTTTGAGTGTTGATATCAGAATATTTAGAAGATGTGGCTTATGAAAAATGGGTCTGTTATTTCCTTGTGTGACTATGTAAGAAAAAGATTTGTTTGTCATCTGTAATCATGATCACTTTTTCCATTGGAGTGAATGGGAATCCATAAAAGGGCGTGGCTGTAGAGAAACCACGTGACACCAAAACAGGAAGTGAATTGTCTCGTTCTTAAATGTCTTCGCTGTAATTGCAACCAGTTTGTAGGTCGTCTTCATTGACTCCTGGATGTGGGATAAATCATCATTTTTTTCAGCATTTCCCAAAAAATTATTCATTTTACATCAGCTAAGATGTTTTTGTCATGGCTGTGCCAGATTTGTGCAAATGACATGTAGTGCAGGACATTCAAACATCAAATTTGGTTGTTTATTGGTATGTTTTTGTTAACATGCTAGCCAGCTGTATGTCGTATGTGTTACAGTGTAAAGGGCACACGCAAGCAATGGTAAGGGCATTACTACTGGGGAAAAAAGTACTTTTATGATAAAATAAACAAAAGAACAGTGGAGCATTATTTTGAAGCTAATGATGCAGTAATATTACACTTAGCCGGCCTTTTAAAAATGAAAGTGGTTTGTCATTAGAGCAGGATGGCAGTTACTTGTTGAATTCTCCAGAAACTTAGAGAAAACAGCTAAACCTCACAGCTGTGTTTTCAGATTTTCAGAATCACACAGATGAGCCCGAGGAGGGGCTGTGTTCAAACATCTGTTTGCTCATTTATGTGTCAACCACAACACATCAGACATGACTGATCTCGCATTGACAAAACTTAGAAAATGATACATCTCTCCACTGTTTTCTGGCGTTGGAAATTACACTGATTGGTCCGAGGGGAAATTGCTTTTCAAAATAAAAGATGCATCTGTGCCTGATTGGCCTAGATGGAGACATTATCGGGGACAGCGTGATTACTGATACTTTGTTTTATCAATATAATTATTTGATGGTGGTGGAGAGTGATTTCTCTTCCAAATCATTTCATTTTATGGAAATTCAGCAAACTTTTAAAACTTTTTTTTTTTTTTTTTTTTTTAGCATGGTAGCACAGTGGGGATTACAATTATAAAATCCAAGGAAACCGCCTGGAAAGAACTTGACTGTCAGCACTGTACAAGGTCATCCTCGCTGTAAACTAACAACCAGAATTGGATGGGATTGGATTTGGACCCCTCAGATACTGTCAGGAGAATTCAGGGTTTGTTGGCTCTGTTGCAGCCAGCAGTCAACAAGGGCACATGAATGGTTTCTTTTCGCCTCGATAAATTGTAGGAGAGCTGTAGCTTTTTCATTTGTTCTCTGTTTTCCCCTCTTCTTCCTGAGGAGAATACTGTTCACACCTTCCTTTTATTAGATCACTTCCTGACTTGTATAGTCTCATCGGCCCTAAGCCCGTAACCGCTTTAACTCACCGGAATGGGGCTACAGTGTAATTACATCTGTGACTACTGTAAGAACAATGAGCTTTTTGATTGACAATTTTACAATCTGCCACCTGTGTACATAGTCTGTAAAAATATCACTTGACCACACTGGGGGCTTTAAAGGAAACAGATGCAACTTATCCTATGTAAAAGTAAAACGCTCAAACTGTAACGTGATCAAAATACCTGACAGAGCTGTATTATTTTAAACTGAACGCTCTCATTTTCCCTTGTCTATCAGTCTGCCTGAGCTCATAGTGACCAGGCGGGGGATGGGTTGATGGATGGTTGGAGGGGTGGGGGGTGTTGAGAACAGAGCTCTCCACCTCTTGCCCTCCTCTGCTGTCATCTGTTGCCCCACAGCAGGCCAGAGGTTGTTGGCGTTTTGCTCACTTGTAATCCGTTTCACTGTCTGGCTGCCGGCTCTCGGGTCACCTGTCACTCACTTTGACATGAATCAGCATTGACGCCAGCAGATTTAAGCTATTTCTCTCAGTCTGTAAACAGAGCCCGGGTCTATAGGCCTCTAGCAAAGTAAAAACCCCAAAACACACTTTTCATCCTTTCACCAGAAAAAGACAAAACCCACCGAATGCTGTCAAGTGACCCATAAGAGCTCAAATACGGCTAGACATGTTTATTAGTGATTTAACTTCAATTAAATGCAGAATGACAATCAAGCTGCGGTAATGTGACATGACATGCTGCTGCAGCTCACTTTTGCAGCCCCAGTTTAAGGCAGACAAAACAAGGCTCTGGCAGTAAATCTCCCATCAAACTGACTCACAATGTTTTGATGATATAAGGTGGATTTACCATGAGGCCTGTGCACTATCAGTCTGTGGAATGGCTGTCCCTGGCTGCCTTTTGAAATAATGCACTACCCTCAAGACATAGTGAGTTTCCACTTGTCTATGAGGTCACAAAAATGCCAGACAAAGCAAAAAAATGTTGATATGAATTCTGAGAAACCCGGGGTTTGTGCTCCACAACTGGTTTGCTGTCACTTTCCTAGGGCTGATGTGAGTCGTTAAAACAAGAGCACAGTGTATTTTACATTTTAACATTGAATGCACAGGATAGAAACTCTGCCTCCATCGGTTGCACAGTATAAACAACAAAATACGTAATTCCATGATGTTGTGAGGTAATGGGGGATCATGGGGGTTGGTTGTTTTCACCATTATTTCTAATGAAAATCTATAAAAGCAGAAATTTATAGAGGAGTCAAGTGTTATTCATATCATATTTAGTCATATTTAATGTGTTCATGTTATGTCATTTTATTCTTGGAATAATGGACATCTTAACATGAGATGGCTTATCTGATGTAACATTTCAACATTTCCTTACACATGAGATTAGTGGCTTGCATAAGCCAACATTTGCACTAGAGGTGGATCAATGTTATCAATAAAACTGATATTTCTTCTGGATTAATGTGTTGCAAAATGTCAAGCACATAATTAAAGTAAGCATTGTAGCTAAAATACTGGTGTATCTGGTATTTACCATGTTTACCCTGTTAAAGGGATACAATATTAAATGAAACAGGATATTACACTGAATAAAACTTTAAATTTCTCTAGATTTATAGATTGTTGATAAGATTTTGATATAATCTAACGACACACGCCAGCAAAATATATGATGATGAGCTAGTACAGCCCTAATTAAAAAAAAAGCATGCTGTCTAAAATGTAAATAAAAACAGAATTACTTTCAAATATCATAAATACAACATAGAAACAGTGTAGAAAACATGTCAACAAAACTAAATCTACAAATAGTTGGAAACCACTATATCCCAAGCTTTTTTGTAGCTTTTAGATATTAAAGCAGAAATGTTATAATAAAATGTTCAGAAAAGCAACTACAAATTAAAGAAAACATTTGTTAAAAATATAATTTTGTAGTTTTTGTTCTATGTGTGTATACATGACACAGAATCGAGCTGCATTATATAACGTATGGCTCATTTTCTTTGGCAGTAATATATTAAATGAGCCATGTCACTTTGTCTTTTCTCTCAAACAAATCAGCCATTTTGCAGATATACTTTAAATTCTCTACATATCTGGAACATTTCTTCTTTCTTAGCCCATGTATAAACTAAGGCTTTAAATTCACAGATGAAACAGTTTGTGAATGTACGAACAAGTTATCACTCCAAGCATAAATATCAGCCGTAGTAGCAGAAACTTCAAGACCAGATAACAGAAAAAAAAAAATTAAAAGTGGCAAACAGCTGGCACAATAAACATCCTGCAATATGTAGAATATTCTAAAACTTTATATAATAGCAGTATTTAACTACAAGGCATCAGATATTATGCACAGTCCTGAATTGTTGTTGCTTTTTTTTTTGTTTGTTTTTGTCAATCAGTTTTATGCAAATATGCTTTAATATCAAATGAAAAGAATCGATGTAATGATGCAAATGTGAGCAACGGTGATTGAAAGAGCTGCAGAGACAGTTGTCACCGGTCAAGATTCAGACATAGACATGTGCAGACTTAAAAACCCAGCCAGTGTGCAGACAGGGAAATCAATACAGCATTTTGTTATCTATCTCTATCTTACAACTTAAAAGAGAAGGATTATATGTCATAGAATGAGCCCAGGCAGACTTAGGCATAGATCTATCATTGTAGAGAGTCACGGGCCTTTTCCTGTGTAAATCATGTGTCACATGGGCAGCAAGTTCATTCTCCGGCCATGGAATATATTTAGGCCTTGGACATGAACTTCCATTTTTTATTCTTGATCGAGTGCCTCCCTGCAGTGCTGGACCTGTAAGTAGATTATTTTCTAACACGAAGCTTTCACTGTACATTTTGTTATTGCTGTCCATATCGAATCAAACATGGGGGGGGTAGCTTCATGCGCTAAAACAAGTGATTGATACATTTTAATTACTTCACTTCTCTTAGGAGTGCACCTGTCACAGCTGCTGAGGTTTTAATGTGACAAATGCTTGACAGTGAGACAAGAAAGGCAAATGACACACCTGTGGCAAAGTTGTGAAGGTACTGAATTTCTCCCACCTGAGCAGTCAGTCCTGCACATGTCACAGGCTTCAGTGTAACCACAGGATCCTCATAAACCAAATCCTCAAATGGAGCCGAGACAGTGAATGATCTGACTTCATCGTTTACGGGACCCTCATCCTTGTGGGTGTTTCTGAACCATCTCTCATGTTGAACATACTGCTGACCATGCTAGGTGGATAAAGTGAAAAGTAGCCACAGAAAATATGAAGCGTCACATGCTGTAATATATCCTTTTGGGCCAAGACGAAGGGATCTGTTATATAGTAAGTCATACCCTTCATAAAAGGGGAAACGCTGTCATTAAAGTATAATTTTCATACAGTGACTGATTTTACATTAATGACCATTATACAGCAAACCATAAAGACATAGAGAAATTGATCCTCATCTCCAGCCTCACCTCCTTAAGTATCTTGTGGTTGGCATAAGAGGGCAATCTTGTGGTATAGCTACTGAGGTGGGAGCTCTATTCTAAAGGTATTGTATATTCTCAGTTAGACCAGCAGGTAGTCACTCATTCAAGACATCTATATTACATCTGTGAGATGGGCTCTTCCAGAGACAATCATTCCTGCGATTCACTTTCAGCACACAAGAATCATCTTATGTCATGAAAGTATGTGAGCGCTGAAATTGTAAGACAGGTCCCACTTCTAGCTTTCATCATCTCTTTCCCAAGCATTTCGATTTAATTTAAGTGTGCTGGGAAGTGCTTTCATTTTGTTTTAATGAAGTTTTAAAAGTTGGCTGATCCGTAATGTAAGCTGCTGCAGTCCAACTTTCTCTTACCTATCATCTGTTCTCAGTGTGATTGCCACAGAATACAATATGATGACCTGTCAACCATTACACCGTGTGTGGGATATTCCCGAGTTCACTCAGAAGTTAATCACTGGTGCAGAGAAATAAGTCTGTACTGCACTTTTCCTGTGATGATGAAGAGCTATACATATATTGAGCTGTAAGTACCTGCATATCTATCTATCATGAACTGAATAAATGTTAGCAATGGTCATACCTTATAATATAGAGCTTGAAGTAGAAATTATAACAATCCTGATGTAATGTCAGTGTTGTGTACTTTAAGACAAAGGCCACCCTGAATTTCCTGGAAATGTGCACACAGTGTGGGAATTCAGCTCCTCAAGTCTGGCATTGCTGAAAGTGACCCGTGATTATGTGAAACAAAGACATGGTAAATGCCGTCATCTACACAAAGACAATGAGATGTTACGTCCAATGTCATGGCATTATGTTGGAGAATTTAAACAAAGAATTGAACCACAGACAATATCTGCTTGGAAATGGAGAAGAGTCTTAGCTGCCACATCAAAATGGAGAAAAAAGGCATAGCATTTGAAAGCCTAAAGGCTTAAACTAATACAAAAAGTCTAATCAGACTAGCAATCCCTGATGTTAATGAAGGTGTCACACATTGCACAAAGAAAGTTGTGCCTGGCAATCTTCCATTTTTCGGCTGCCTACACCAGTGACATTTCATCTCACATTCAAAGAGCGCTGAGGCCCCTTAATGAAATGCATAATTAACATATTCTAATTGTGCTGAGCACAGTGATGGTTTTGACAGAGCTCACTTTCCATGTCTAATTCAATGCTAATTTAATCTGTTCTTTTCCCACCGACATGACCTTTCTTGATTGAGTTTCACCGCAAAGAATTTTTTGATGGATTGATTTATCAACCTCTTGGAATGCAACAAAAGTGCCAGTTTTAGACAGACGAGAAAAGAAAATGACGCAGGCGACGGCAGACAAAATCAGGTGACTGCATTGAAAAACAATTTGATATTTTAAAATTAAATGAAGCCAAGCATGCGATAGAATCGTGTCCGATGATACATTGTGTTATAAAAACACTCCTTGCATTCTGAATCCTGCAGGTCTAATGGCATAATTTCTCAGTCACAAGCAGAACATCGCTTAAGCCATCCGGCTGGCTTACCTTTAACATGGGGATTAAGAGGAATCTAAAGGCATCTTTGTGACAGAAAGAGCAAAAGATACCAGCGCTATTCATGGATCTTCTTAATCTGAGTATTTACCAAAGGTTGATGCTGAGTAGGCAGCTAAGAGTATCTCAGCCCACTCAGATGCTAAAATTCCCATTCTTTCATAAAGGCAAAAAGAAAATTATAATCAGTGACATACCCAACAGGAGACTTTGTTTAGCTGTGAGCTGTTGCCCACAAAATTTTGGTTTATTGGAAATTTAATGCTGGCAATAATTTACTTTACACATATGCCCTTTTCTTATAGTCCTTCAGATGTCATATAATACATTTTTGCACTATTCTAAATGGAAATGACAGAAATTCCCTCCAATGTCTGATTCCATGTCCCAGTATGAGGCAAAACTAGGTAGGGAAATTAGGGGAGAAAGCTAGGGATGAGGAAGAATGTGGAGCTGTCAGTCAGTCAGTCAGTGGGAAGGGGGATTATGCAGAGCTCAGAGCAGTAATTGAACACCGTCGGGCCCGCCCTCATTTACATCTCTCCCTTCTGCTGGCTTTGATTGGCAGCTGTACATGAAATGCCACATCAGTTGAAAGTATGTTGTGAGCTGGCACTAACAATCCTGTGGCTCCGGGGAGACCTGCCATATTGTAATTTGGTTATCAGGCATGAAGGAAATAATTCTAAGTGCCAGGAAATGTGAGGCAGAATAAATGCTTCATTGCTGCAAGTTGCCCAGGGTGACAGTTCTTATTTAATGTACAAGAGCGTCCCGTTGCCTGTGGATTTGGGGAGCAGGAGAACGGGGAGGGAGATGTAAACTAAAAGGTGGAGAATTTTCACAAATGATGGAAACCTGCAGAGGATAAAATACAGATAATCAATAAGCAAAATGCATAATTTTGGGGTCAGGTAGATGAAAACAACAACAACTAATGCAGGCTATTTGTGTCCAAATCCTTTTTTTACGAGCAGAAATAGAATTTCCAGACAAAGGCATAAGCACAGAAGTAATGCAGATTTGTGCGTGCCGTTGCATCATTTGGCTGACTTGTAGTGAAAATGGGTCCTGAATACAGCCACTTCTCTTAAGTGGCTTGGGCCTTATTTGTTTTGATGCACTGTTTTTGCATGGGGAGTCTTTTCTCTTGGGATGGAGCTGTCACATTGTAAAAAGAAGCCCCTGATGCTGGCAGCAGCCCCCGGGCAAAATGAAAACAAGTAAGTGGCATAGATAAATCATGCCAACCAACGTCTTGTTGATGAATCAGATAAGACCAGAGCATCTCAGGAACACTGGGCTTAATGGAGGTCCCAGTGGCAGCTGTGGGTGGGTTTATAATGACTGTAGAGTGTTTCTTTTGTTTACACTAATGATAACAGATAGATAGATAGATAGATAGATAGATAGATAGATAGATAGATAGATAGATAGATAGATAGATAGATAGATA
>JAPQRP010000028.1:8798125-8809907 GCA_037367295.1 Apogon hyalosoma
TTTTTCAGCTACAATGTGACCAAATTTAAGTTACATAATTTATTGGGCCACCATAATCCACAGAACAGTTTCAAGTGTGTGGACTTTACTGGACATTATTCCCCCAGAATGATATTCTCTCATGTGGTGTTGTGATGCTAATAGGAGAAAAGAATGTTCGATGTATCGTCCAACATCTCCCATAGGTGCCCAGTTGGGTTGAGATGTGGTGATTATGAAGGTCATACTTTATGATTCACATTATTTTCGTACTCATTAAACCATTCAGTGAACCCTCGTGTCCGATGGATGTGTGGACACTGACATCCTTGAGGAAACCACTCTCATCAGGACAGCAGTGTTTCATCACAGGACAAAGGTTATCACTCCAAACAGCTTTGTATTGATTTGCAGTGACCTTTTCGTCTAAGGGGACAAGTGGACCCAAACCATTCGACAAAATGCTCCCAATGGCGTAAATGTGCTACTAGATCCCGTCTCTGTAGGGGTCAAACGTTCAGGCCTGTTGGTGTTCACGTCCACACATGCACTTGAACATTTATGCAGAATAAGAAGGATGATCCATCTGTCCAGATCACTTTTGTTCTGTTTGTGTCCTGCTGAACTCCCAGATCTGCATTCAGTTTTTTTTTGTAACAATGTTTTTCTGTGCACTCTTGCCCTACTTTCATGTCATTCAGTATTTGACTGTTAACGGGTGTATCTGCTGACACAATCTGCTCTTCATAACCATCACTAACACTGATCTTCTTTGACCTCAGTTTTTTCTTATCCTTATTACTGATGTTTCTTCCTTAAACATGGATGCAGATTCCATTGTAATCACTGTTCATATTAAACACTAGTAAGTTGAGCAGAGTTTATCCACATTTCCACTTTCCTCAGGAACTTTTGAAGGACTGGTGTCTAAATTTAGTTCTGGGGACTTTATATTATGCCCCAAAATGTTCCTGCTCAGGGGGTTGCACTTTCTGGGCTCGTAGCACTGAACATTTCTGATTAGTCAGTATTTGCAGTATTTTTTTTTTTTAAAGCTGAAGCTATATATAATTTTTGACTATATTTCAACACATTACCATGGAGTTAGAGAAGAAAACATGTGACAGATGGATCGACAGCAAAGTTCTGGGATTATTCACATATTTACAACATTTGGTGTAAAGTTGCATGCGATGAGAAATAACTACTGTTGCTTTTTCACACATCAGAGAGCTAATCTTCTCAATCTTCTTGTATTTGTAGTGGGCGTATCCAGCATGAAGGTGCATTACCATTACATACTATGCTGGGATATGAACCAGAGCCCTCTTAAAAAACCCTGAGCCATTTGCTTTCAGTGGGAATCATTTTAAAGTAACACAAAACAATGGAGTAGCCAATAGCAGAAGCATCATTCATTTAAACCACGTTATGGTTGGAAAACAGCAAAAGTAAGATAAAATTCATGATCATCGCTTCATAATGTGACCTTTGTTTTTGCTCTTTGTCTCGTTTAGTGAGTTTTAGTGGTAAAGAAATGAACTTGGACTGTTGGATTTGCTTAGTTGTAACTTAGAACTGCAAAGGTGGTCTCATTGGTCTGTTGTTTTATGAAATTATTACCCCGCCCCTCGAAGGGGAGGCAAGGGGTATTGTTTTTGGTTTGTTTCTTTGTTTGTTTCAATTGATTCTTTGTTTCTTAACACTTTAGCAGCAAAAACTATTGGTTGAATTCATACCAAATTGGAATTATAGATTGCCAGTGACCCAGAATAGATCTGATTACATTTTGGGAACAGCAGGTCAAAGTTCAAATTTTTTATGAATTTTTTTAAATCTTTTTTTTCTCCTATTTACTTATAATGGGCAAAATTTCAAATGTCTATAAAAACGTCAATTTTGTTTTAATTTACTTCAAACTTGGCACATATATAGAGGCAATTGATATGCTGACATCACCACATGCATAGACATGATGACATCAGCTGGATCGATGCCAAAATACGCTACCATACGTGCGAGGGGCGGGTTTTGTTGTGCCTGGAAACACTTGTTCATGCTTGTTTTAGATATTTGCCCATTTAAGTGTTTGTTGTTTGGATTATGTTCTGTTGTCTGTCAGTTGCTTTTGTTGAGTTTTTAGCTGACGTTCTTCGAGTCACATGGATGTATAGAATGTGAACACTACTACAAGCATCACTAGCATTACCATGGTAACACAGACTGCACTGTGGCTGCCTCAGGTACTGGGGCCAAGCGGGCTAAAGAGAGTACTAAAAAAATGGGACACCAACCACAACCTGAGAGTGAAGCCAGTGCAGATGCATCTTAAAGTGTAATACCTCTGAAATCTGCTAGATGTCACCTCCAGTAAAAGGCCTGGATCCTGTTGACTTCTGTTGAACTTGACTAAGTCGTTCTGGTCTCATGTGCTTGATCTATAAGATTTTGGGGCAAACGTAGGGTTTTTGTGTCTGCAACGTCAGACCTGACTGACAACAGCTTCTGTTTAGTGACTCAAACTGTACTCGACTGTCCGTAAGTGTCATGAAGAAGACCAAATGATTTTATAATGCAAACATTTTCGTAAAATATAGTTTTCAATTTTGTCACTAAGCATTTAATATTAGCTCACCCATCATTCCTCACATTTTCCCAGCTCATTCTTTATGTTTAGATATAACTGTTCCTGGCACCAAAATTGACAACTCAAATGTAATCTCCCAACCACAAACCTACCTTTTTTTTTTTTTAGTATAATTTTCACCAAAAAGTCCAGAATTAAAAAATCTAAAAACTGGCTGAAATAAGGCTCATTTTACATTTTTAGTGGCCACTTTAGGGGAAAGTGAGGTGAGGGGTATTCGGTTAATTGAAAGCTGTTAACTTACCTCTAGATGCTATTAAAGATTACACACTTAACCTTTAACGTAGGATGTACAGGAGAGTGTTTTAAAAGTAAAAGATGGGGGAATATTTCTTCCATTACATTTGGTTTAGCACAGGATAAAGCCACGGCTGCCCTTTTACCAAAAGTACCACTGTTTTACATCAGTCGACAATGTGCCCCCTTAAAGCTCCCACTGGCTCTAAACACAGGCTGCAGGTTCCGCTTATGAATGTTGAAATTGAAGGCACTCTGATTTGCATGGCTGAACATGGTGAAGCAGGGGAACAGGTCAGAGGGACTCCACACATAAGCTTTTAGAGGGATGAGGCTGTGCCAGGATGCACCGGGGTGATGCGCTCATTGCACTGACGTGACCTCACACACAGCGTGAACAAAGAGGAGCTAGACGGGTCTCACACATCACAGATAAAACTGGACACACTGTACTGTAAACATTATGGAACATGCAGCGATGACTATGATTAATCATCGGAGTTATTTATTAACGTTCATTAGCACGAAGCCATTTCAAAGACAAACCTTCAGCCAACGGTAATGGCTGTGTCATCAAGCGGTCTTCCATTTTTGCAGAGAAACTGTTTTATCATTGCACTTATCTCTGTCAGGATGCAAATTTACTCGACCATTGATCAGAGTGAGTGACCACGGAAGAAGACTTTACGCATTGCACAAAAACTGGTGACGAGACAAGGGTAAATTCAGAAGGTGGTGCTCACTCTGTGTCCCTTTTCCTCTTTCATTCCGTCTCTCCCTCGTTTCTCTCTGGCTCTTTGAACCATTCCATCTTTATAGCTGGACCAATCAATGGCAAACCAGTGTCTATTGTCTGTTCTGTGCTCAGGCCACTGCCCTCCTCCAGCACCCCCCATTACAGAAATGTTTCTTCCCATCAGTGCCTTTACTTATCACTTCCCGGGTGACATTGAACTTCCTATGCCCCGGCCGCCGAGACACATCTCTGAACTCACACAATTACTCTTCATCCCCACTAACAATTTAGTAATGAAGTATTGATTTCCAGATTCCTCTCTTATGGATGATATTAGATTTTGTTTGATAAACTGTGCCTGGGCCTCTAATCTGCACTGTCCCTTTTCCCACTGTCTGTAAAACAAAGTGCCACTGGAGAGATAATGACCAGGGAACATCGATGAACTCATTTCATCAATTTGTAACACTTGACAATGAAAAAGGGCAGGCATTTTTCAAGCAGCAATGTCAAAGTTTATTGCTCTGGGTACGGTCTTATTGGAAGCCAGACATCTTGAGCAGCGTTCAGCTCTAATTTATGGGCCCCAATGTGCCAGTTACTTTTAAAGGAAATGTTTGGATACTGGGAGGATATTAGTGTTGCACCTGGGTTGTCTGATTTCCAGGGCCACCGGGGATTCATGTGTCATGTTAGAAAATACAAAAACAGGAGAGGAGAGGCTGAGACTCTGGCTATTTGCAATGCAAGAAAACGGTGTTTAGGACATAAATCATGCTGAGACGTTACATCCAAGTCTGCATGAATGTTTGAATGTTCCACTGTTCTCAAGCTGTGCTCACACAGACAATTTGAATTCACTGTTATTAACCAAAAACAAATAAGTAAAAGTCATAATTTAATGTTTATCAACGTTGCAAGGCCTGTACAATCTTTAAATAAACTTAATTTTTCTTTGGTGTTTTCATAGTGTTGCAGGAAATGCCATTCATGAGCCTTTTTGTGTGGCTAAGTAAGTCTCAGCAGCAGGTACAGCTTAGTGCTTAAACCTCGTATTTAGGATTTTCTTCTACGTTAAACACTTTAATGATTTAATCATATAAAATACCAATAGCATTTTATATGAGAGGTGTTTGTCATAACATTAGTTAATAGATAGTAATGTCCTTGTGAGATTTTTATTATTATGTCTTAATAAGAATATATAAATACTGCTAATAGCATCATAGACACAATAATTTCCACATTGTAAGATATCTGTATGCACTTGTAAGATACTTGTAACCAGTTTATAGACTGTTTAGAATGTTAATAAAAGACATGTGAGTTGTTTTTTTTTTTTCATATAAATATTTACAATAGCACTGCAAGCAGTTAATACATTTAACAAACCAGCCTCATTGTTAAACCTTTACTGAGCTTTTTACTGCTTTATTAAGATCAGTACATGCTTTATTATGCATTTATTAACAGTTAGCAATGCTTTTTGCACCTACCAGATTTAAAGTGACAACAATACTTTAGTAATGCACAGAAATCTGTATTACTTGTTTATTATGAGGACCAAAGTACATGTATTTGTATTCCCATATACATCATGTATTTAGGATTGTAATGTTTTTATGCAATGTTTATTCCAAAAGCATTATTTTATTTCTTGTTCTTTTACTAAACTGAACAAATTCTGTTGCCATCTCAATATTTCTGAGCTTGTATTTTTGTGTAATATGCATACATGTGTTGTATCTCTAAGTTCAATCACACTTGCATTGTTTTGTTTACCTTAGTGTGTACTCCTGCGTGGACTATTTATCTGGTGCAAAGTCAAATCATTTATTTCCCCTCATTCATCCTGATAGAATGAGAGACCTGCGGAACAACAGCCAATTTAGCCTGAAAATCCCAGTTCAGCTCAGGGTAATCTGATTTCTCTCCTCCCCAGAAATCTACATGTATAGTGCTTATCAAGTGGATTACTGGCAGGTAGGAGGAATAACCCAATTTGAGGTTACTTGTTTCTCTGTGTGTAGTATTCAGTGTCACATCGCATTAGAAGAGGAGGGCTATTGCTTTGTAGAATGGATGCACAGCTTCCTCACTCCTCCTCCTTTCCGAGATGTAGCTACTCATTCATACGCATGTTGTGGCATTAAACCGCTTCGAAGAATAACAAAATGATCCGATGTAAATGTACTGCAATCAGATAATGGCTTTAAGGAATGCATTTTAAAACAAATACACAGGCTTGAGTGTCCCCGCTTTCTTACTTGTTGTTTTTCTTAAAGCATCATTAAAAGCAAAAAAAAAAAAAAAAATCTATCCTGGCAGGCATATGGTGGGAGAAACAGATCTGAGATGGGTTAAAAGAGCCATGAGGGCATCGAACTGCACGCGAACCCATTCTGATCCCAGTATGGACATCAGTAATGGTGTGCATGTACCCCCACTCTCCCCATCTGTGAATATTACACAGGGCGGAGTATGGACTGTGTGGTAACGGATGACCACTGTCCACGTACCCTCATCACCACAGAGGTCAGCCTCCCTCCAACAGGAGCAGCACGCCGAGGTGATTATTGATAAAAGGGTGACACGCCAATGTAGACATGAGAGATATTATTCTCTGGGGCCAATCACTGCCCTTCTCTTGTTTCTGCAGAGGGAGACCTTCCTAATGTATAAATACTGTGGTGGGACACTATTCCCTTACCTATTGAGCGGCTATAAAAGAAACGGAGTGGAAACCATCAGGGATGCAGGGAGCCATGTCAGTTTCCTTTAGACATAGTCCTCCTAATATCTTTTAAAGGAAACAATCATCTTTCCTGATGAACCAAAATGTCCTATAGCAGCCAAGGTCAAGTACATCGAACCCCCAACACACACATTTATACACATACAGATACATACACGCTACTATGGTGGATGCATCATGTGTTCAACTGCGCATTCTGTCCTCTCATTTCCCTCTCAGTTCACTACAGGGTATGTTTCGATCTTGAGATGCTGAAAGGCAGATGCTTCAAATGTGTTTTCACACAATTGCTGGGCAGAAATATCACATTAACATGTTAATATAGCTCACAGGCATTTCCTTTCGAACCTGGAAGTAGACAGTTTGCTTTTGTAATCACATCTATAGCCAGGACGGGCAGGAAGTAAGACGGGTAATTCACTTATTAAATCTGTAATTGATATGCATGTCGTAAGGGGTGAAAATAACAGAGAAACTCACAATACAATACTGTTTTGATACGTTTCCGTGATACTTGATACACTTTCTGGACACACACAAAAAATAGTCATCATCTGGATTTAAATAAGCAAGTATGTAAGAGTCTTTTGTTGTATAATTATCGTATGATTAATATGTTTCAACTGCAACATGACCTTTAACCCTTTAACTGATGCAGTGAGTACCTTTCATTTCAACAACCACCAGTTTGATAGAAGCATAATATTTGAACTGAGTTTCAATGGAGAAAGGTCCTGTTCTAGAGTGATGGTCCATCAGGGTTAGAAGAGAGGTGGATGTAGTGATTACCCATCATGCCTAGTGCCTGCAGTACAAGCCTGTGGGGGTAGTGTTATGATCTGGGGTAAGGTCTAGGTTCAGTAAAAAAACAACATGCAAATAAAAGCGTCATTATATGGAAACAATGCCATGGCGAATGCATGTCATAACCACAGTTTAAGGTGGTCCAACAAAACATGCTGTTGCCCATAAAGTTGGAATAAAATATTTTTACTAGGGCTGTCAAAATTAAGGCGTTAACGTGGATTAATCCAGCATCATGATTAATCTGATTTAAAATTTTAACTCAATTAACCCATCTGCAGTGCAGAATGACTCTGAATGTCTCTAGCAGCGCATTTTGGGCAGTTTGTTCAAGTAGAGTTTGCATCGCAAATGGGCAGTTGATCCGGTAGTGATGGGCAACAGAAGCAACTCATAAAGATGGAAGACGCTAAACAACACATTGGCCCTCTGGATGGAAATTTGAGTACAAAAAAACCCCAAGATGGAATATAAAGTATTATGCACACTCTACAGGAAGGAGTTTTCTTTTCACCAAAACACTTCCAGCTTAAAATACCACATTAACATGAAGCAAACATTAGTGGGGGATTCTGCTAACACTTTGGCTAACACGTTGCCTAGCTTGCAACAAACATGTCAAGTGCATATATATTCCCTTCTTTCTCAAGTCTGTTTGCTCATGCAAAATGAAACGCAATTAATATAGATTAAAAATGAATGATATTTAATCACGATTAATCAAAATTAATCCACAGCAACCCTGTGATTAATCTGATTAAACATTTTAATCATTTAACAGCACAAATTTTTAGCTTTTCTCATAAAATGATTCTGACAATGTGATTTATTCTTGATAAAGTGTAACTTGTGCTCAGTATGCAATCATTACATCCGGTCAAAGGTGATTACTGATGTGTATAAATAGGAATAAAAAGAGAAATGTGTCTGAAAACAACTTTATTCCAACTTTATGAATAACATAAAGGGTTATTTTTTTGGCCTGTGTAATTTTACATGAACAGTGCACTGCTATTTCGACAAAACAAGCAGGAGAAGCAGCTACACACTGATATCAATGCCGTGACATTGCATAAGCTTATTGAAACGATATCACCGTGAATACATGGTTTAATAAAAACCAAAGGTGGTCCAATGAAATATTAGCATGTGGGATTTTATTTTTTTATTTGTATTTATTTTTTGGCCATTGTACAACCATCATGCGCGTTACATGATGTCTGTGTAACCGAAGAAGAAAGCGCCACAAAGGGCCAAAAAGCAGGAATTATGTGTTTATTCATCGCATTGTGCTGCCAATTTCACAAGATTTTACCACTGGAACAACGTGATATACAAACAGGTGCACAGAGTCATAGCTTAGTTTCTCTATCACACACACACATTGATACCACTTCCATGTCCATGTGCGCCACCATTCCAAGACGTAGTGACTCTAGTGGATCAAATTGGCAGGGATGCGTGTTTTAGTAAAAAATATTGGTATTTGGCACCAGTGTGATACAAGATGTTATATACATTGATACGATAGACTCCTGCAACAGTATTTAGTCCTGCCCCTTTGTGTCTATGATAATATATGAGTGAATAGATCATTTATTAGGTCACATTGTGTGCATAATCACTGCACTGCAGCTTGTCGACGTGAACGGTAAGATGGAGAAACTGAGGAAAAAACAGTTGCTTAGGAGGTGCCATGTCCTACCAATCACTCTCTTCTTCTAAAGGGGCTCCAATGGCACCTGAGGGGGAATCTCATGGCTGTCATCCCAGAAAGCCTGCCGCACTGATGCCTGCTTACCATCTGCTCCTCATATAAGCAAAAACAGGCAATTGTCTCAGAGAAGGCACCTCAATCACGCCGTCATTGAACTAATATTCTTTAACATGGTTTTCAGGTAGAGTTGGACGACATCTTGGTAGAATCTGCATTGCTGGAAGTCCCTATTTGGTCCATGGAGATAACAGTAAATGATTGTGTGTGCATGCAGTGTAGGTGGAGTGTGTTTGAAATGTATATCATAGCCCTGCCCTGTCTCAGCATGGACCTGGCATCTGACAGTGAAAAAAGCAGAACAGTGGGACCCTGTCAGTGTTACACTTCCTGTAAATAACCCCTCCATGCCTTTGGTTTTATCATTCCCTGCAAATGATTCCAGGCCCCTCCAGAGTCGACAAGAAATAGCATTATTTTATGGCATGGCGAAAAAAAAAAAAGAGGAGATAAAAAGAGGAGCCGGGGAGAGAAAAAGGGAGATGGGGCTAAAAAAGGTCCTTCAGGGAACATGGTGTAAATGAAGTTCCAGGAATGACACAGGCGAGCAATGAGGCGTGGATGGAAAATATACGCTGCACATCATCGGATAGAGATGCCAGTGGAAATGGCTTCATTGAAGTGTCAGCCCTCATCCATCAATCAATCATCCGCAAGAAACAATAACGCTGCGGCGATGGGGCAGCTTTTATGGGGCTTACTCATGGGTATCAGAAACAGCACTTAAGTGTAGTTCTGACACTGGGAGAAAAACAGAGGTGAGGTGTTCGGCTGATTCCACATGCAGGTAGAGCAGATAGAGGGGGTGGGACGGAGGTGGGGGGGCACTAAGTATACAGTACCCCCATGTAAGGACAGATCTGGACAGAGGAGGAGGAGGAAGAGGTTTTATTTCCATGAGAGCAGTGGGTTATATAATTTATACATTCCCTTTGTCCAGAATGCCTGACACTGACACTTTGTTTTCTGTGTGTTTGGTTGCAGTAAATGTAGGTCGAGGAATGTAACATAAAGATATTGGAAATCCAATTGACAGCACATTTTATATTTATACATATAAAGAGACGCCACTTTTCACAGTACACACATCATATTTGTTTTCATCTTTATCCTACAATTTATTTTCCTTATATTTGAGAACTACTGATGTAAGTAAACAGGTGGTTGGCTCAGATACTGATAAAGTCATCTGCTGTCTCATACATAGGCTAATCGAAATAGATTCATCATCATGCTTATGTTAACAAACATCCTCAATAAACATAAAAATACTTAAATGCTTCAGTGCTGATGCATTCTTTAAAGCTCTACCTTTTTTCTCCCCAATATAAAAATAAACAAAAAAAAAAATGCTAAATGGTCCAACAGTCGCTTTTGCTGTACGTGAGCCTTTTGATTTCCCCAAACTAAGTCTCTTGATGGCTTCTCAGCAACATGAAACATGACACGTCATCCATTATTCTGTACATGTGCCTTGCTATCTCAGCCCGCTCCATATGGCCCCTGTTGTCTCCAGACACCCAAATCCCTTTCCTTAGGCCAGAGGCTGTTTTTGTGGGAACCATTACATTGCTCCTCTTCCTCAGAGGAATGGGGTGACGATGATGTGCAGTCACAGCCAGAACAGACTTTCTGCCTCAAATTCTAACAGGATATTCAACAACTGACCGTATCCGCTTTGTTGGCCCAATTGCTAATTCATGCAAGTTGACAATCTGGAGGCAACAATTATGAGTGATGAAAGGACTGAAAATAAGAGGAGAGAGCACTTAAGGGGAAGGAGCAAAATATAAAGTTTACTTTACATGGAAGCAGGGAGGTAGGAGAAAAGAAAACTGAGATTATAAATCCCCCTGATGGAGAGGAAGAGACTGGGAATACATCCTCGGTTTGCTATCAGTCACAGATAATCATATGTAGAGTTCTCTTAAACATAACCTCTTTTAGAACAAAATACACTGAACAGATGAATGGATGCTAATGCGAGCAGAAAATGTCATTTGTGTATTGAATTGTGCGCTGAAATAGCTGCTGTGTGAATCCTTATCACAAAAAAAAAAAAAAAAAATCACGTTATGAAAGATACTTCGCTGCGAAGACCTCAGGTGTTTAAATGCAAATGATTTTGAGGAGAAATTCCCAAGTGAATTTGTACATTTTAGGGCGTCCACTTCACTTCTCCTGGTCTGAAGGCTATTGGAGTGAATGCAAACTTAGATCTCTGAGTGTAAAATTAAACATTTTATGGGAATACATTTTTTAAAACCTGAAGATTAATAAAGTTTGTCACAACTGTTTTCTGTCATTGACTAAATACTTAAGGGGGAGTTCTGTATTTGACACTGAACTATAAATCTCCACTTTGCTTTACTATATTAAATAAAATGATTTTAAGCTTCTAGACTGTAAAACAGAAAAGCCTGCAGGGCTGTTTGTCTGCAGGACATTAATATGTAGGTGAAAGCCTGGCCAGAAGCATACATTTTTATGTTTTTGAGGCTCCAAAATTATAGAGAAATGAGCGTAAGTAAACAACAGAAAAACTGGGTAGTATATCCCTGCCTAATAAAGAGAGTTTTGACATATAAACCCTTAAAGCAACCTGGACATGAGCAGGATGCAGGAGGCACGTCATAAGATGATGTCGACTCGCGTTCTCTGCCAAGCATTTGCACTAAGTTTGCAACAGTGTGGGGGGAATATGAGGGTGATGCTAAGTGAAATGCTCATTTTGCGTTTGTGATTACCAAGGCCCATGGGCGATATGCACTAATGTGAGCTAATGCAATAGATTACACAGTGCTGGCCCAGGGGACCCGACAGCAAACAGATGTGGTCGACTCAAACAGG
>JAPQRP010000028.1:8819467-8850519 GCA_037367295.1 Apogon hyalosoma
AATCTATGGGCAGAGCCTTAGTTTACATATCAGCCTTGTGACGAATAGCAAAACATGCAAAAACAAGTATTCTACTATAAGCCTACATTCCATAACTGACATGTACTGTACTAAATTAAAACATTTATGCCCCCCCATATTCTGATTCAGTTTTTGCTATTCCTGACTCACCCCAAGATCCTGTTACACAAACAAGTCTAGTATGTTAATCAAAAGCTCCACATGTGACACATTGAGGCCGCCCGCTCATTTCCTATTGTTCTGTGACCACAAAGACTCTGTGAAAGGCTATCAATCTGGAGCAACAGTGTGATGCCTCAAGATGATGAAATTTCCAAAGGGATGTATTACAAAAAGAAAAATACACCATCTGGAGCTGATGTTAGTTTTCTATATGTGTTAGATAAATATATAAAACTGGATGGCAATTCTGTTATCAATTCTATTGTAGTTCTGTAATTAACATTCATCCTCTGTAGTGGTAATGACAGCAACAAGTGGGCAAACATTGTTTACTTTTAACTGATTTAATTAACTTTGTCCTATTGTTTGACATTATGCTAATGTAATTTCTTCTCCCTAAATCCTCCAAACTCATTGTCTGCAATTGTTTCTTTACAAAAATGACATGCATGCATATAGCATAACTCAAAGCAATAAATTATAATTAAAGATAAAGTAGCATCTCTGAGCACAAACTGAAGACTGGAATAAATAATTATGTATTCACCAGACAGACACCCTGATAGGAATTGTATCAATGGATGGGGAAAGAGTGCAGTGGCTTGTTTTTGTCTTGACGTGTCAGGAGCAGCTGACTGCATTGTTCTCCTCTAGATTCACAGCCTGGCTTCTTTCATAATCTCGGTGCCGCTTCTGAAAGACACTGATAATATATAATCTCCTTTCTCACCCGTGGCCTGTAATGTTTATTCAGCACAGCCAGCTGTTGTGCAGTTGATCATCAGAAAAAATTTAACAGTTGCCAAAAGCATGCAACTTGTGCTATTTGAAATATTTATTTTCTTATTGAGATCAATGAGATGTTTTTGGAAATGGTGATGAAAGGATTTTTTTTTCTTTTCTACAGTTACTCTTCATTATCAAACTAGAAATGGGAACACACATCTGAAAATTTGCCAATCCGACAATATAATGTGTAATTCTGAAGCTCAAAGTATTTCCTTATTATACAGACGAGCCTTTTCTAGATCACCTAAATGATATGAATATTAAACACATTTCTGACTATCACATAACAGGAGTGTTTCATCAGTTTGAATGGCATCAAAGTGTCTTTAGTCATAAACAGGATTTCTAAAAGACACCTTTTGTTCCTCCAGCAGGATGTAGAATTCCACTGAAAAGACTCACACACAGCAGCTCAAAAATCACTTGAGAGTATCTGCATCAGAATGCCCTTCAAAGACACACACACATACACATACACACACAGGGCCTGCAGGATTTGCTGATTCCCATTTGGGCAAAGTGAATGAGACTGTCCTGTAGAGTCTACATCACTAGCGTTGGTTTGTCAACAGATTACCCGCGAATCTGCGATTACTGTGTCTTCTCATCGGTCCCTGGAATCGTTTCACCCCTTATGTTTCCCCAACAGACCTGTTACTAGTGAGCAGTGCTGTGATGCACATTAATGCTGACAGCAGGCCTCCTGTCAGGCCTCCCTGCCCACTGTTCCCTTGTTCCACCCCCTCTGAGCTCAGTGCATTCACACAGCCCCATGCATTGTCCTGGGATGAACTGCAGCAACATGGTGGGCAAGCAGGCCTTGTGTGGTGTAGTCTGCACCGTTAAATCCATACTGTACAACTGCTTCCGTTTTTATGCACCACCCTCTTCCTTATCTTCACAGTGAAAAAGCATTGTGAATCCTTTTTATTAAAAGTGTTCATGGAGTCTGGCATACATGTGCAGCTGCTAACTGCTGGCTATATTGTGTATTGAACTAAATGCATGAGAGCATGACCAAAAAGATGCAAAAAGGACCATAGATTTGACCCAGCTGTGTTTTTTCTTTACGTATTGTGCAGGTATTTCTTGTTTCAAGAAAAGTAGGGTTAGAGAAGAACTGAGGCAGGAGATGATGCAATCGTTGATGTGCTTTTGATTTCTAAGACAATGTCCGCATTTTCTGAACAATACAGACTGGTTATTTGAATATGCAGTAGGTTTCTATCCAATACCCGAGCCCACAAAGACCCAGGCATCCACCACTGACCAAAAGAATCTGCTGGTCTGAAATGTTTAATACCTGTTGATCCACTAATCCTATCAATACATGTAAACAACTGAGGTAAAATGTCCTCAGATATGACCCATTTGGACGTTCAGAGGCTCTAGTGAATGTCGAAATACTGTCGTCATCTGCATCACCTGTAAAACCCATGGAGTTTGACAAATGACAGTGGATGGAGTCACTTGTTTTATGTTTAGTTAATAATATATTTTGTTGAAAAAGTCACTTTTTCCTCAGTTTTTTTCTGATTTGATATAATACCCTTTGAATTTACTCTGAGCTTTTATGCACAACTACATGATTAGCAAATTAAATAGAGGAAAATACCTGATTTTCACTGAAAAATACAAAATGCAGAGGATAATATTACAATAAATGGTGGTAAATCCCTGGGGTAAGACCAAAAACATCATTTGGAAGTTGTGACAAAAATAGTTGTGGGTCTTTAAGAGTTAATTGCATGTTTAGTATTTAACATCAGCATGCCTCTTCGCCTATTCCTGCAAAAACATCCCATTGATCCTAATTAGGAAGAATCCCCAGAGGAAATGACCAAATGTTTTACACTACTCCAGCTCTACCTCACTTTTTCTCCTATGGCAATTACTTTGATGCACAATTTAGAATGATCACACCTATTACAGAGGGTAATACAAGAAGAGTGTGTCTCATTGATAACAAAAGAGCATTGTGAGTTATGCCTTCAGGGGCTGTGGATCATCACTTAATGGTGGGTGAATGCTGGAGCCCAGACGTTGCCATCTAAAACACATCCTTGCAAAGACGACACTCTGCACTATCAATCACACAAATTACATCATAAATAGTAAAAGATGATTTGGAGCTCTCTTTTACCTGAAGTTTACATTTCCTTAGATCTTGTTTAATGTTATTTATCTCTAAGGTGTGTCTTCTTGAAAAGCATGAGTCAGTATTCGAGTTGCGCTGTCCACCAGTCAGTCCTTTGTCTGCGTAATAAATGATGACCTACGGCGTGGTCAGTTTTTGTTACTTTTCTGTCAGCGTTCAAGTAAAAACATAGATGAGTGAGTATTCACATTGCTTGCCTCCAAACCCAACACGGCAGTGACAATCCAGCAATCTGACTCATATGCCACACCTTGGTAAACATTATTTAACCCATGAAGACCCAGTGCTACTGTTGTGGTAGTTCTCAAATGAATTTTTCTCTCTATTTTACCTTTCTCAAGTGATTTATCACCATTTATTAGAAGATTATCCTCTGTATTTTGCATTTTTTCAGTGTAAACCACATATTTTCCCATATTTAATTCCCAGATCATGTAGATAAATGAGAAAAATGAAGAAAAACATACTTTTTCAGCAAAGATATCATCAATAACTGAACATAAACCAAATGTTTCCATCCACTGTCATTTATCCAACTCCATGGGTATTACTGGTGAATCAATGTTATAGAAGATGACAGTTTCTACATTCACTACGGAGTATCTAATGACCATGAAAAGAAGACAAACTGCATTTTACACCAATTGTTTACATGTAGTGATAAGATTAATGGATCAACATGTAATTAAACATTTCAGCTCAGCAGATCAGTGGATGTTTGGGTCTTGATGGGTTAAATCTGATGCAACAATATGAAGTTAAATTTTTTTCTGCCTATTCATGCTGAGTCATATATATTTAAGGTAACACCTAGCTACTGATGATAGTTTCTCATCATCAATTAACTTGTGAAGAACAGACAAAGGGTGAAGATATTTATTGTCTTCAAGATATCTGAAGATACTGTACACATACACATAGTATACGCAACCTAAAGCATGATATTACTTGCACATATGCCACATATAACAACGAAAGACAGCCATTAAATATCATAAAACAAAGTGCTGCAATCAAATTAAAAGTTAATCAAATGATTTATGACTATTGCAGAACATACCACAGGACATTCACCTGATTTACAACCGTATTGTGTTGTAAATCCAGGTGCATTAGTTATCTGTAACATGAATACTTACAATCAGGTCCCAACAGAAAAGTAAAGATTGTGATCTCCTATACGGCCCAATAAATGACTGTTAAACCTAACTTGATATGTATGTGTGCACTTGTATCTTAAGAGAAAATAGCCTGTAAGTGCATCCTGCTTTTACCCTTCCATTAGGGAAAATCTGTTAATTTTACTATCATGTAGTTCTGAGTGTCTTTTCCACATCATATCATATTAATCTCTCTGTAGACACAAATAAGTGGGTTTTTTTGTGATAAAATGAGAAATATTACAATGTGTTTAAATGTCTTGGCCAACTTCATTAACTGCTGAAAGCAAAGCATGTTAAATTACACAAGCTCAGTATGTCATTAGCGGCAAAAACAGAAAGAAGCCACATTATAGAAAAATGTTTCTCACCTACATGCAATACTTGTCAAGACATTTATATGATCCAAAAATATATATGTATATCTCAACAACCTTACTATTAAGTAGGCCATGTCAATTATCCACCAGTTCAATTATCAGTTCACTTTCTTTTCTTTTTTTAACTGTTCACTTGCTCTTATCCTTTCCACCACTTTCATTTACTCAATACAAGACTTAACTGTAACAAAAACTAAAAATTAAGTAAAAATAATTGAATGCTCAGTAGAGGTTTGAAAGAGTGATGGGAAAGAAAGAGACAGAGGGAGAGAAAGAAACAGAGTTGGTGTCTGTACAGAAGAAAACATATGGGATTTTTTTTTTGTTTTTTTTTTTTTGGTTTTGTTTGTTTGGTTTCATTTGGCCTTCTCAGCTGATGGAGGAGCAACTGCCGGCTCTGTCTGGACCCCAGCGTCTGTGGAGTGACGTTTCTGACCCTGTGGTGGAAAGAGAGAAATCTAAACGTCTCATTTACAGTCGCATTTTTTCTGTTTTTTACCCAAGCCACAGAGCAAAGGCTGGCTTCATAACTCAGTGGTTAGAGCACTGGTCTTGCAAACCAGGGGTTGTGAGTTCAGTTCTCATTGGGGCCTAACTACCTCACCTTGGTGGTTGGAAAGGTGGCTTATACTCTTGAGCAAGGCATCAAACTCTTGTTTGCCCCCCAGAAGCAGTAAGCAGCCCATTAATCTTGATCTGGTACTACTGATGAGTTTAAAAACTTAACTTTGTTTCTTCTTGATTAGATATTTTTGTGCTGAAATTGTTTGATCTTAATCTGGTGAACTGTTTGCATTTAATCACATCCATCCATCCATCATCTGAACCCACTTTATCCTCACTAAGGTCACTGGAACCTATCCCAGCTACTTATGGGCGACAGCAGGATACACCCTGGACGAGTCGCCAGTTCATTGCAGGGCTCACACAGAGACAAGTAACCAGTCACTCTCACATTCACACCTATGGGTAATTTAGATTAACCAATTAACCTCAGTGCATGTCTGTGGATGGTAGGAGGAAGTACCCAGACTAAACCCAAGCAAACACGGGGAGAACATGCATTTAATCACATTTCAAATAAAATTAATTTGATCAAACTCAACACAAAACATAAAATCAACAACTTATTCAACAACTGATTATGCAATTGAGACCAGAAGGTTCTGAAATGGCCTTCAGGTCTGATTCCAAACCTAATCTGACAATAATAATGTTGCTGCTGCCATCTAGTGGGAATAAAGCTGCACTCTAAACACAGTAGTTCACAGAATGTAAAAAGATACTCTACCAGATTTTTAAAGAACAGCTGGATGGAGTTTCTCTTCTCCAGCTTTTTTGGGATGTTGGCTGCATCATCTGCACCCTGGGGGGCCGCTGACGCCGTTTTGTTGTCTGCAGCTGCCTCAGATGCCTTAGCTGCTTTGGGTTCCTCCTTTGTTTTAACAGGCTGAGCTGTCTCTGCTGCTGCTGCTGGTGCTGCAGGTGGAGCAGGGGTTGACTTCTTAGGTTCAGCCTAGACGTAGAAAATGAAAAAAGTCAGTTTCTCAACCAAAATCAAAACCTAATCATTAACCCTACGTGATAATGTTTGATGGAGCTTGCAGATGGAAGTCATCAGCTGTCAAATCTAGCATTAAGATGCACATCTGCTGTTAGGATACAGTCAGGAATCACTGCCTTAGTGATAGCAACATCACAATGGATTATCATAGAAGCACTGATATGTGTTATGATTATAAAACTAAGGACAAACAGAGGAAAACACTTCAAATGTTTTAGAGCACATTTTAATACACGAGGAAATGAATGGAATCACTCCAGTTAATAATGCATCTGTTCTCCAGAGGTAATTTTACACTATTTACCCCTCCAGTAGTTTTCCTGAGGAGCCGAACTCCACTTGTAGAGGCTGCTTGGACTTTTGTGGTCATGTGGTCTAACAGTACCTCAAATTCATATTAATCTGTTACTTTCTGTAATTGTTCCACAGATATAAGTCATATAAAATGTATTTATATGCTTGCAGGCTACAAGTGAATCAGTTCTTACTTTAGGTTTGAAGAAAGAAAGGAAGGATGACTTTGTGTCTGCTTTCTTCTCTTCCTGAACAGGTGGTGGTGGTTCAGGCTTGGCGGCGGCCTCCAGGGTGCCGGCTTTAGAGGAATCCACCTTCTTCAGCAAAACAGACAGGAAATACATATGATGAATTATGGATTAAAAGCATGACTGTGTCGAGAGCAGCTTAGCAAGGGCATTAGCCTCCACCTGTAAGTGAAAGAGGGTGAAAGGTGAAAAACAAGATCGAGCAGGCAGGAAGCAGAAAATCAGGTTAAGATAGAAATTGGTCCCCGTAAGAAAAAAAAAAACAAAAAAAAAAAACAAACTCTGTCCATGATTTCTGCAACAAAGACGAACAAATAAGAAAATCACTGACTGTACTTTTTTCACCACATGCAAGAAAAACCCTTATTTCACCCCCATTAAATTAAACACAATGGGACAGATGATGAGTATATTCATCTGTCACAATGGAAAATGAAAATAAAATCTAGTAGCCAGTGTTGAAGTGTGACAAATGGTTACATAAACTGATTAATTCCCTCATTTCTTCAACCATAAAATAGTTTGAGTTATAACTGGACATGCCAAAATCACATGGTTACTCAGGAAACACAATATATAACTCATGCGGTTTAAAGATATTTAATATAACGTCATGTCAGACTGTCAGAAAAACCTGTTTAGAGAAGAAAATCAAAATTCACAAGCACTTCTCGTTGATTTACCTCATCCTCTACAACTGGCTCTGGCACCTCTGCTGCTGTCTCCTGAGTGTCTGCATTATTTTCAATCTAAGCAAATGCAAATGAATCATGAACATATAAGTATGCAATTAACAGTATGATGATTAGTAATGAGAAAATTAACTGGCCACCTTTAATTTACCTTCACTTCTACAACTGGCTGTGGTACCTCCACTGGTGTCTCCTGGAGATTGAAACTGAGGCTTGAATACACACCACTCAAGACGCAGACGCAAACTACTTGTGTACTAGTGTTTAAATAAATGGCCTGAAGAATAGCCATTAATGTTTTGCACAGGAAGATTCTGGCTTAAATTAAAATACACCAATATAACATTTCTAAATATAGCCTGTATGTGCGTGATCCCTAATTACCTGTACTTCTACAACTGGCTGTACCTCAACTTCTAAGGCTGGCTCTGGTGCATCCGTGACTTTCTGCAGAACAGTGAAGGAATCCTTGTTGTGAGTTAAAGCCAAAGAGGAGTTACATGTGCAATGTGTTATTATAGTAATGAAATAATACAGAATGCTGAGTAAAATGCAAAAGTTTATTAATTGCTAAGACCGTTTCAGTTTAGAGAATGTGATGCTTATTATAGAAAAATGGACTGTGGTAGAAACAGTTGTATAGATTTTAGGCGTTTGAAGAAAAAAAAAATATGCCTATTGACCAAAAATAATGTAATATAAAAGTGTCAAATCAGGATAAATGCAGCATTGCCATATACAGATCCTGCAGGGCCCAATTTACAGTAAGCACACTGTTCAGTTTCTGCCACCTCCAGGCTAAGCCGTCGTTTGCTCAGTTAGTGACAGGGTGAGCCATGGTCAGTTTGGAAATAGAATAATCTACTGTACCACTGCTGCTGTTGTGGTCGCGGCTTTGGCTCCACTTGAAGAACCCTTGTCTTTGGATGCCTTGAACCCTATCCGTACCTCAAATTCACATACAATTCACACTATGTAATAATACGAAACAAGGACTCACCTAAATGATCTGAATCATATCTTCTAGTTTTGCAATGTCCAGGTGTGTGCGGGTTATTTACCTTTGAGCGGAAGAATTTGCTCAGAGTGTCTTTGGCTGATTTTGCCTTTGGGGACTCGGTTGCTTTTGCAGCAGGTTTTGGTTCTTCCTTTGGTGTGGGCTTCACAGGTTTAGCAGCTGGCTCTCCTTTGACTTCCAGCTTCGGTGGCTCTGGTGGAGGAGGCGGTGGGATAGACATTCCTTTGGGGGCTGCAGGTGGTTCAGATGCTTGTGCAGCCTATTTCAGAAAGACAGAGATCCTTAAATCTAGTCTCCTACCTGACAAATTCTAGACTACGTCATAACAGATAAGCGCAGTGTAAAGCAAGTACAGATTTTCAACAAGCCATTTGTAATTCAGTGATGTGTAAAGTACAATTATCAAATGTTTATTTTAGGGTATGGACTGAACCCCAAGCATATGCAGTAAATGCCAAAATCTGTGATACAAATTCAACACGGAGGCAGTGTGTGCTCACAGTGGCAGCTGCTTCTGGTTGGCTCTCCTGCTGGGACTATTTTGCAACAGAAAAAGGAAGCAATTAGATAAAGTTTAAAACTGAAGCAAACACAAAAATCAGCAAGTGAGTCAATGATCCTTAAGAAAAAAAATGTACAAAAAATGTTAAAACAGAAAGGTACTGCTTAGGAATAGTGTATGAGGAGACATACTCAAATGTACTCCTGCTAACACTATTATTGCTGCAAAATAAGTAGCACAAAAATCTAAGATTTTGCATGATCAGATTAACCCATAAAGACCCAGTGCTACTTTTGTGGCAGTTCCAAAATATATTTTTTTCTCTATATTTAGCTTTTTTTAAGTGATTTATCACCATTTATTATGATGTCATCCCCTGTATTTTGCATGTTTTTCAGTGAACATCAAGTATTTTCCTATATTTAATTCACTGATCATGTAGACGTTCATAAAAGCTCAGATTAAAGTTGACGGTTATATCAAAAACAGAGAAAACTGAATAAAAAGTGACTTTTTCTGCAAAATACATCATGAACTAAACATAAACCCAGTCTGTCCATCCATTGTCATTGATCCAACTCCATGGGTTTTACTGGTGAATCAATGTTGTAGAAGATGATGGTGTGTCCACGGTAACTACAGAGCCTCTGAACATCCAAATGGGTCATATCTGATGTCCATGAAAAGATGATGAACTGCATTTTACACCAATTATTTACATGAATTGATAAGATTATTTGATCAGCAGGTATGAGTTAGTAGATGGTTTTGGTCACTAGTGGTTGTTTGGGTCTTTATGGGTTAACTGATAAAATTCTTAATCAAAATGAAAAGGGTGAAATCAATCACTCATGAAAACTAACAGAAAACAAAAGAGAAATAGCAAAAATAGTTTCCCCTAAACCAACAGTGACACTGTCAGGATCTGTGAAACCATTAAGATCATTCAATATAAGAAGTGAGCATCTGTTCACCTGATCTTTTGTAGCATCAGGAGCAGCTGCTTCCTTTTTGGATGTTTTAGTAGGAGTCACCTGTGTAACAAGGAAAAAACTATGATAGTAAATATTTCAAGATGCCTAATATTCCAGTGTTAAATGTGTGCGCATTTGGCAACATGTTATTTCAAACAGCTGGCAGTAAAAAACAAAAATCAGCAGCAACAGAAAATAATTATTTAGAATAAAACAGAGGCCGTTCATGAGTGCTGACATAGGCCTTTATGATCAGCTAACGCAGGGAGACAGAGTGAACACTGAGGGCCCTGACAGAACACATACAGTACATGCGCTGTCATTGTGACAGCTATTGTGCTCCGGAGATGGCGTAGGCCTGCCCTCGCTCTATCTTCACAAATCTCAACTTCCAACTGCACAGGCCTCCCTTGTGAGCTCACACTATGGGTTGAACAATAGGCCACCACATTCCCGCATGTTCAAAGACTTGATTAGCATGAGGCTAGGCCAATGGTAACTCTTTAAAACGGCATGAATCCAAAAGACAGCATGATGAAGAGGAAATACAATAGCTGCTTGTTGTAGGTTTTCCATCAGGCACTGTCATCAGGGCTGATTTTGGTCATTGATACCTTTAACTGGGATTAAAGTGTATTTACACAAAATAACATTCACAGACAAATGACATTAAAACACATATTTGTTGTGTGTTATCACTGATCTTCACTTTATCAGGCTAATTACCAAACATCTTGTCTTCAAGTAGACTTGAGCATAATTAAATCACAAATTAACTTCATTTAGATGTTTGTTTTTTCAGTAACTGCTTATCTTCCTTTTAGAGTTGGAGATAACAAGAGTGGCTTTACTCTTGATTTCATCCAAGAAGGGACAACAGTCAAATATATCCTGCACATAAATGATCATTTAACTGTAAATGTGTTACTTACTAGTGTTTTGAAGAAGTTCATAACTGGATTCTCTTCTGTTGTAGTCTCCTCCTGGTTTTCCTCAACTTGGCTGTTTCCACTGTTAGATTCAGGAGCTTCTTCCTCCTCTTCTGGACCAGGGTCTGCAGTCACCCTCTCTGGCTCCGGTAGCGATTCTGGTTCTTGCTTTAGGTTAGCTGTCTCCTATACACCATCACAAAGAATTAGCCTTTGAGAATATGTTAGAGCGGTGGAGCTGATATGCAAGCAGTGAGTGTCTTAATCGCAGCATTGAGATGGGCGCACAATTCCAACCATGCCTCTGCCTACTCGGGGCATTGTCAACAATCACTCTTTTATTAATGTGTGTGTCCCACCCCTCACTCATTGATATTCAACAATGTGTGAGAGTTATGCCCCGGGAGAGAAACTCAAATACCTTGGTGTGTGTGTGTGATGGTGAGTGTCTTTATAATCATAATTATAATCATAAAAGGCTATTTTTAATGAGTGTATTCAGGCTTTCATCCATCCTTTCGACATATCTACATATGTTTATTATCATTTTCTGAAACTAGTCAGTGATCAATTATTGAAACAAGGAGTGAGTCAATGTTTTCATTGTCAATTTTATTTTATATTTTCATTATTTCTCTTACAATGTGAGTTTTGGGATTATAAGCAACACATAGAACTATAATGTCACTAAAAAACAGAAGTTGCAGTTTACACATATATAATCACATGAGCTCTGCTGTTGTCACTGTCGTATCTGCTGCTGTTTTGATCCATTATGGTCCTCCTCACCTCATAACTAAAACATAATTGTAAATCGATTTAAATATACACTCTATGTTCTATTATAGTTTATTATTTATACCACCTATTCATCTTTGTTCTGTTTTTTTAACATTTTACTGCTGCTCTTTCAGTGGATCCATATGAATGGGAACAGTGATAACACACTCTAACAGTGACGTCTAAACCAACCAGTTCATACGCCGATTCTTTAAAAACCAACGTATAGGATGATTGCAAGTAAAAGCTGCCATGTTCTTTTTCCCCCGGTCTGCATTTGTGGCTGTGGTCTCTTCAGTTTTTTCTGCCCTTTGCAACAGTGTGAAATCTGCTGATTCACTGTCTTCGTTCTCTTCGGTCTCTCTGTCTGGCACCAGCTCCCCTGATGTCACCGTCATACAGTCAGCGTCGACAACAATTTCTGTAACGATTCCTTCAACAGTGGCCTGAGGGAGGTTTTCAGCACATGTACTTAAGGCGGTTTTCAGCATTGTCCTTAGCTGACATGCTGCTAAAACTGGGCCTTTGGTGTGTTATATGTTTGAGAATTTCATCTCAGTCATTTCGTGGATCACCCATTCAGGTTTTAGCTGTTGCTGAAGATTGGTGACAGTCTTCTTCATAGGACCTTAGGGAGATTAGAGCAGTGGGATCATTTACAGTGTTCTTTCCAATGATCTCCACATCAGTCCCATGTGGAGCAACAGTATGTTCTTTTCTAGAGCAGTGGTTCTCAACTGGTCCGGCTTCAGGACCCACTATCACCCCTCAATGACAAGCTGTGACCCACACTGAGAAAAGTTAAACTTCTCAAATTCATTTAATGAAAAGATGGTGTGTTTTGAACCTGAGATAATACAGAATATCACAGTATGCCAACACAGTAGACAAGTTTAACGATAAACCAAACTGACCAGCAGGTGGCTAAATACGGAAATATTCCCTTTAAAGGAGTGATTTAAAAAAAAAAAAATGGAATTATGCATTTTCAAACATTTCCCTGTGTTCTACATATAATGTAAATGCTCTGCTTGGGTCTGAATTCTTCATTCATTCAACTCCACAGCTCCATCTTCAACCCTATTTCTGAGTAATGATACCAGAGAGGTCATTTGGAGCGCTGGCCCTTTAAATGCACACAAGCTACTTCACACCCCACCCCCTCCAGGTTGTTGGCTGTGCTGCTCTGTCCCATTTAACCAACATCTGAACATTTTAGGTAACTGGCTCAAAGTTTGAACATATTTTCAGTTTTTACTACAACTGCTGCTACAGACAAAAAATTATGTCGTACTCGGAGAAATGTTCATCGGAAGTCTTGACCTTATATGTGCAAATGTCTTGATGTAACTAATTATAGATGTAACAAATTAAGCAGGAATTAAAATGGGTTGTAGAAATCCTCTCAATTTTTGCCAGAATAATTATAAAGATAGCTTTGCAGCACATGGAGGGTTCAAATTCAAACTTTTTGAACTATTAGGGTCCAAATACACAAATAAATGAACCAAAGACTAATAAAAGTGGGTTTAGCAAAATATGACCCCTTTAACACTAAATTAGGAACTTTTGAACCAACATTAAATGCACTCAGTTAAAAATTAAAAGTGCATTCAGTCACTTATTCAAAAATTAAACACACTGAGGTTTTTGTCCTCCATGTAAGTAAAACCATATCTGATGTAGTCAGTGTCATACCTGTGTTTCACCATGATATGATTAAAAACTTTTGGGTCTTCTTTTATGCTCTGAAATGTCTGTTGTTAATTAGCATTATAGCGCATTACCACCACCTACTGTTGAGAAGTGGGAATGGATGGCACTCAGCTCCATAAAAAAGCACAGGGTTGGTTTCGCAACATTATTTTTTGCCAAAAGGCCTGCGAGCCCACCAGTTGAGAATCACTGGTCTAGAGGTTCCTCTTGGGCTGAAATGGAGAGTTTATGGTTCATATCCACTGATAATTCCAGAAATGGGCTCTGATTCTTCATCTTCACCTGCTCTAACATCACCATCACCATGTTCACAAACCTCTGTGATAATCATTTCAGGAATAGATTTAGGCTTGTCTTGTCTGGAAGTTCTTCACTGGTGTCGAGCTTATCTGATTGGTTTCTGATGGTGCATCCCTAGGCTTAAGGTCTATTTTGTCTTTTTTTGTTCACCTTTCACTGTAACATTATTCTCACCAGTGGCATCTTTACGGATAAATTCCTCCTTAACTAGAATCTCTGTCAGTTGAGGTTTCAGGTCTTGGTTTTCAGGTACAGGTTTTGGCTCCTGATGAATATCTTTAGGAATCATTCCCATCACCGCAGTCCCTGGTTCTTTGTCTAAGCATGGAACTCCATTTGTTTCCCCGCCCTCAGGAGTGACAGCATTAGGCTCAGGTTCAGCGATTTCAATCAGCACTGCATCACCTGACACGTCTCCGGCTCCAGCGCTATTGTCTGCAGTAATTACTTCATCTGCTCTGATGTGTTCATAGCAGCAGCGTCAATGAAGGCAGAAAAAGCAGAAAAACCTGCCTCAATACAATCTACCATGACCTTAGGTGGACTGAAAGCACCCTCTGATGGCACTGGTCTCTGCAATGCTATTTTTCACTGTGGCTGATCTTCTGTGATGGATTCCATATTGACTGATTCCTCAGGATTTCAGCCATCATGAACTTTAACTTGCCCCCAAAAATCTATATATTCTCATACACTTTGTTGCTGATGTTTCCATCGGCCTGAGCATCTGAAGGATCTTCATTTACAATTCCCTCCATATTTGTTAATATCTCTGTCACAATTATCCCTTCCATGAGGTAGAAATAGTCACATTATCTCCATCTTTCTGCCTGTTTCTGTTGATATTTCAGTTTTCTGATGTGGATGTTCAAACTCCTCCCTGTGTTTGATGGTGGTCAAAGTGGCAGCTTCTATGCTCAAGCTTGACTCCTTAGTCATGAAAATCAATATTTACTTTTAACTTTTGGGACAAATAACTGTCCTTACAATTTTACGTAACACTGATACATAAAAATAAAACCCCTTGTGCTTGATATAGATTTAAACTAGTGTTGTTGAACAATTAAAATTTTTAATCAGATTAATCACAGGCTTGCTATGGATACATTTCAGTTAATCACAATTTGTGCTCATATTTCCATCCAGAGGACCATCATGCTGTTTAGCATCTTCCATCTTTATGGGTTGGTTCTGCTGCCTGTCACTACTGGATTAACTGTCCATTTGTGCAACGCTAACTCTACTTGGACAAACTGATCCAAATATGTTGGCAGAGACGCTCAGAGTCATTCTGCGCTGCAGATGGATTAATTGTGTTAAAATGTTTTATCAGATTAATCATGATGATGGATTAATCTGCGTTAACGCATTCATTTTGACAGCCCTAATTTAAACATAACCAGTCAGGTTCATAAGTATTTTGATAGTGGCATATTTACTCTTGATGCCTCTGTGCACTACCACAGTGCAGTAGAAATGAAGCAGTCCAGATGTGACTGAAACATGAACATTCGGCTTTAAATGAAGGAGTGTAACTAAAATACTGCGTTTATTTAGAAATTACAAACATTTAAAATGTATTCCCTCCATTTCCAGAGCCTCAAAAGCAGCTGAATAAACTGAGATCATTATAAATATGAGAACTGTTTTTAGTACTTGGATGAACATCCGTTGCAGTCGATGTCTGCCTGAAGTCTGGAACCCATGGTCTTCATCATCTACAGGAGTTTCCTCCAACCACCTTGAGTTGCATCCTGTTTGTTGGTCTTTCTGCTTTTATTTAGTCTTCAGTAACTGAAAAGCTTCTCTGTTGGGTTGTGATCAGATGACATGAATTAAAGCTGAAAATCCATATCTTGCTACATGTCAAATCCACTGTGGAGGCGTACAGAGGCAAAATTACAAAGCACATATTTTTGGAGCAATTTGCAGTTTGTTCTATTTATTATTAACTAGTTGAGTTTGTTTATGCTAATGTTAATTTACACAATCTATGTTCAAGTTTATTTGTTAAATTAGTAGAATTATTCTTTGATTTTAATTGTGTTTAGTATAAATGGGCTGCCCAGAAATTCACATATGTGGGTCAAGTGGGATGGGTCTGGTGACCAACGTATATGTTTTGTTTTGTTTTGTTTTTTTACCAGATGGCAGGGAGGCTGCAGGCTGATTTTGCTGTCTGTAAGTTTGTGGCAAAATGGTAAATGAACCCATATTAAATCTATAATATAGTACGGGCCTTTATTAACTCACCTGACTTGAATAAAGACTAGTCCTAGACAGTGCTCCAGTGGCCATTTGATTGGTTTTTTTTGTTACATTTTTTGAACTATGGACAGATAGCCACTAGACATATCACTGTCCAAATACTAATGGAACTGACAATAAAGAGGTTGGACAAAGTTACATAAAGATCGATCAAATGACGCTGTCCCATGTGTCACAAAGAAATTTATTCCAAAACATAAGATACTAGAGAATTTTCTCATTCAGCTAAACAGAGTTATGTATCACCAGATCCAGGTGTAATTATTTTCTTTTTGTCTTATTAGAGTAATGTGTGAAGGTGAAATAAATGTGAACTTACTGGCTCTGGATCAGCAGCAGGAGGACTTGCATCTGTTTGATCTTCACTTGAAGTTTCTTTTTCCTGAACAACCTCAACTTTCCCTGCCTTCTTTTTGAACATTTTGCCAAAAAGGCTTCTTTTTTCTTCCTTAGGTGTTTTAATCTCTTCCATCTGGAGGGTGATATCAGGTTTTTCAGGGGTAACTTGAGTGGCAGTTTGTTGACTCTCAGATTCCACAACTACATCATTTTTCTCGTTCGATTCTTCGGGAGGGTCTTGTGATGTGGGCTCCACGTTTTGCTCCATTACAGTTTCACCAGTGACTGAAAAGAGTGATTGAAATATTGAATCACAGGTTAATCACACTGTTTCATTTCAACAGGATTGTCAGTACTTTTTCACCCTAAAATTACTGCAATACATTCTTCTAATTGCATAAACATAAATATGTATGTTTCTTTTACAGTCTTAACGTTACTCATTCAGACTTTGAATTTTGATTTAGTGATTTTTGTGTCATGATTCATCTCATTTATGTGAGACATGTGCACTGATGCCTGTTATCCCAGGTCACTGTAGATTTAGATGTTAGGTTCTTTGCAACAACACTACATTCATGCAGATTATTTACTTGTGCAGTGATCCATGAAGCAAACATGGGCTAGTCGATCTAAAGAATTATATCAAGCCTATCTCTATGACCAAAGTAAACAAAAGCTCTTATAGTCAAGTTCCCAGTGCCAGTGGGAATCCTCTGGCATTATCATCAGTGCAGGGATAAAACAGCCTGATGACAAGTCAAATAAATGCACCTTCTTGATGTCTGAGACTACGCCTAAGTTTGCATTGCAAGAATCAAGACCCAGTCCAGCCGGAAGTCAGTGTGTTTACACAGCATTATGAGTCCAATGGAGACTAATCCAATATGGACATGGATAGATAAGTCAGTGACTCATACAGAATATATTCCCATACTTGTGCAAAACAAGATAAATTCTGGTAAAAATTTTTAAAAAAGAGGGAAAAAAATCTAATATTTTTTCATCTTCAGATCCTTATAATTGCATTTTTGTAATTCCCAGGTATTATAACATTGAGATAACATTAGTGATATGACTCATATCATGTATGTATTTATATATCAAGCATTTGTATTTTTATTGTATTTACAGAAAATATACACTACTGCATTGGTTTCCTGTTATTTATTTTAATAAAGAAAATTAAAAATACAAAAAAAATAATAATAATAATAAGGTACTTACCATCAGCTGTTAGTCCATTAGGTGTGATGTTCAAAGAAAGGCCATTTACTGCTCCATTTTCATGTTTCTCATGAATTTTCCCATTCTATAGTAGAGGATAAAAATATATATACATATATACATGTACATGCTTAATACATATTAAACAAAGGTGATCACACAAGAGAAGCATGTGTTTTGACAGTGAATATCTGTGCAATCATGTGATCATCTTGGCATCTTCAGAATTTGAGCTACAGTTTAATACAATTTATGTTGAGTATATGCATCTTACTTCTAATTGGAATGCCTTAATAAAGACAAAAACAATACATGTGTAGCAATCAGTGATGTAATCTGTATTTTACCTGGGTTACATCAATGCTTGTGGAATTCTCATTCCCCATATTTGTCTCTGTGCAGATCTGCAGGCTGTTTAGCACAAATTCTGCTCAAATAAATTTGTTAAAAAGGCAAAGCTTAACTCCTGGATAGCAATATGTCACAGTGCAATGACGAGCAAAGAGCTACTGCAAAAATGCAACAATTTATTTGAGAGAATTCTTAATTTCAGCATCATTTAAGTATCTTACCTTGTCGTACCTCCTTAAGTCAACTGAGTGATATCCTTCTCAAAAAAAAAAAAGGATAGTGTCAGAGAGATGGCCGGTCCTGCCCAACTGTGTACATGTACTATTGTTAACAGACTATTTTATGTGTGCTTTAAAATGGGTGGGACTGTTTTTAGGTGATCAATTGGATTATCCCCAGGGAAAAGCACACCATATGACCCAAAACGTAATGCTTCTCTTAAGGAAAATAATCATATGATAAAGCCTTGGTCATATCTCTATAAATTCTGCACAAAAACTAAGAACATAATACCATATGAGGTTGCAGTCTAATCTAGAACAAGATGATAAGGCGGTGCACTGTTTAGCGGGGAAAGACCAGGATGTGTAAGAAGGATATTGACCTGGCACTCCACTGAACTGCCAAAACACAAGCAAACATGTTTACATACAGTATGTGAGCCTTTTGCATTAAAATAACTATTTCAAAGGATATTTTCAAGGAGATTTGCATACTTTTTTCTAAAATTCAGATGCAGTTTCTTGATAACGTGTAAAAATTTTATCAAACATATATACATTATAACATACATATCTCCTGCCTTGTTCTGATATGATTTAATAAACTAAAAATAATGATGTGTTATAAAGGAAGAGGAAAAAGGAAGCATGTTCTTTTAATCACAGTTAATCAAGACAGACAAAGAACTCTGTACTGAAATTATCTTCCACATGGTTAAATGTCTTTGAGGGCTTGTCAATGCATCAGTAAACACAGATCTGTCTGGGAGACTTTTCGGCATCAAAGAGAACCTACAACAGTAGTTGAACCAATTTCTTCTTGTTTTTATTAGTCTCACCTTTAAGTTCTGATTGTTGCTATTGTTAGTTGATGTGTTACAATTATGCTGACAAGAGCTTCTTCCCGCATAACAGCAGCTTGTTTATTCATTCAAACATCCAACAATCCAAGACTCTTTATGCAAATCAGATGAAGTACCTGACTGTAAAATAGAGGCTTGTTCAAACAACATCAACTGCAAAAAATGTGCCATATTTTTTAATATTTATTATGAGAATGTCTGGAATTCGTGAACACAGTGTCCCATTGTAGCCTATAGCATGCACATAGAGGTGGGAGTTGGATTCCCCTAGTTGGACTGTGCACTCCTGCCTTCATGCAAGGCTTAGCTTGACCAGATGCAGCTCAGAGACCTCAAGTAATCTCCTCATGGTTCTACCAACGCATGACAGCTGTTATTTTAGTGCTAGAGGCCTCACAGAAATGTCATCGGTTTTAATAGTGGATGAAACAATTGGCTCAAGATTAATTCAATGCAAAGTATATGTTAATGACATTTCCTAGTCACAGGTATGTAAGTACACCTGTTTATCATTTGTGTGCTGACTTTTTTTGTTTTGATTTGCAGAAGTAATGGATCAATATTTGAGCTTGGGCGCAGCATTGTTTGATGAAGAAATATTTACAGAGCAGAAGTTCCGGATGATATAAAAACAAGTTTTATATATTATAAGCATGTCTGGCCATTTATAGATGTAATTCATTGTAATATTAATAAACAAAATGTGTTTATTTCTTGTTAAACATGGGATTTAAAAAAAAAAAAAAATTAATCCTATAGCCTTTAATTAAGCCTTCAGTTCCATACCACACCATTTAGCTAAAAGAGACCGCACAAACAAGACACATATAAACTACACCATTGATATAACAAGTGACAAAATTAACTTTTATTCTTTGTATATTTTTTGTGTCAGTGCTTGTGACCCTTTCCTCCACTAGGTGGCGGTGACGCTCCATTGCTCCGTTACTTCTCTAGTTTTGCTGTTGTCGAGGAAGCCAACATGGCAGCCACCATGAAGGGACCTGTAGTAAGTTAAAAAGAAAATAATTATTCCATTTCACAACAGAAGCAGTTTATTTGTCTTCCACGTCCAGATGCAGAAAAAATTAAATATATCTACGTGTGAAAACCGACATTATTATTGACGCAACGTGTGTTTTAACTCTTTGTCACGCCCTCGTGCTATCGATACATGATGCTAGCCGGCTAATAAGCAAACATAAATAGAGTTAAGAATAATGTAAAATACACAGAGTTAAACAAAGGTACATAGTAATGGTAATAACAGTGACACCGAAACCAGGACTGTGACCGTCTATTTTGTTGACTACTACATAACACTTAAGCGTTTATTTGTTGCTAGCTAGCTGACGTTAGCATGCTAATTATCCTGACAATGACGGATAGGAACCGACTGGGCTTGGGACGCGTTTTGTGTTAAATTTATTCCGTTAACGTGCTGTGGTTCTGTTCATGTTTTGCAGGCGGTTGAAGATGTGAATGTCACCTTTGAGGACCAGCAGAAGATCAATAAATTTGCCAGGAATACAAGTCGAATGACTGAACTTAAAAATGAAATAGAGGCAAAGAAAGTAAGTACTGTGTGTTGCGTTCAGGTGACCGTCACTTAGTAAGGTTCATTCAAAACATGTTGGCTGGTTATTTGTAATGTGTAACCTTTCATCGAGGCTCTAATGTGGTGAATATCTCTATACAGAAATCCCTACAGAATCTACAAGATGCCAGTGATGACCTGATGATGTTAGATGACGATGCTTTGTTAATCCCTTATCAAATTGGAGATGTGTTTATCAGTCACACACAGGAAGAAACGCAAGAGATGCTGGAGGCAGCCAAGGTAGGTGTATAACACAGATGGTATTGATTTGAGCTGTCCACAGTACTCAGTATTCATGCAATGTCCTTCCAGCACAGTCTTTTGAAGTAGAAAAGGCTTGTCCCTGTCATACACTGTTGTTGATATATATGTATAAAGAAGAAAACCTTCAGTGAATCATTTTCAGACTCAGTAGAGTGTGGCATGAAGGACACAGCAGCCAGAAAAGATTCTGAAAATGAAAGGATTCATAATTCATGTGGCATGTTTAGGCTTAAATGTATCTTTGCAGTACTTTCATAGTAAAGGGATCCCTAAAGTTTGTGAGGGGTTTAGGATGAATCCAAATTTTGCAACTGACATACCAAATACTTTTAGAATATGACGTCAGGAAACATTGCTGTCTATTTAAACTGAGACAGTATAAAATCTCAGTTAAGTGTGTTTTTCTACAGCTTAGGTGCGTTGCAAAAACACTTAATGAGTTTTTAATGGTAGAGAAAACCCAGCAGAATAACAGAAATGTTGTATTTTGTGTTGATATTCAATGTATCATATTGTATTACTATAATTCATAGTACCATGGCCTTACAAGCATGCCAAGTCAAATTCGGCGAGCAACCTTAGCGTTACAAAATTATGTAAATGACCCATTTCAGTATGATTGTGACACCTATTGTGACGAACAGAATGTCATCAAATAATGAAGTGCATAAGATATGCGAATTCAGAATTGTTAAGTAATAAAATCTGAATTTGTTTACTGAAAAACACAATTCCTGCCACAGCTTTTTGACTACTTGTTAAATCTGTTTGTACCTGAGAAAAAATTTCTTAAAAGGAATTTGTTGAGATGTTTCATTCAGATAATACCTTCATCCTGCATCTCTCTCCTCTCAGTACAAAGCAAAACACAAAATATAAAGATAGGTAATCTGACATATTTTAATGGTATTATATAAACATAAAGGCACTTTTACATGGGTAGAGCAGTAGAATCACATCCAGGTTGTGTTTAAGGGAATCTGATCAGTAATTGGTAATTGAAGCTGTCAGTCATGTATTTAACCTCCACTACAGGCTAAAAAAATGTCCAAGAGTAAATGCAGAAATCTAATGTCTTCTCACAAAATCTAATTTGCATTATGCTAAAAGGTAAATAGGGTTTTTTCCTACTTATTGTAATTGCTGTGGTTGTAATTAGTTTCCTCAGGAAATGAAAAGATTGTCACCAACTGTGTGACAAATGCCAGCAGGTGGTTCTGACGGCTTAGCACCTACAATGCATTGGTTACCTCATGCATCTACAGTGCATCATTTATAAAACTTAACCAACGCCTGCTTCTGTAGCTCGTGGCAAAAAAAAAAAACCACAAGCCAATTTGACATATGACCTACAATGTTTTACTTATTTGACAAATTTTCCTGTAGTTTAAAAATTCAGACTACATCTGAATATGTCACAGTCATGAAAAAAATACTCTGATGTACATTCTCTGTCTTTTTTTCTCTACATGGCTGAATGAAAATCACATATTTGAACTCTTCATTTTGAAACAAATTTATGGCTAAATGAATGAATGCCATATTGTAGGAATCTCATTGTAGAAGTTAGTGCTGAGCGAAGCAGCGTCACTGGAGTAAACAGTTTCTCACAGGTGTTATTCAGCCAGGTACCGGTTTCCACATGCCAATGTTAGAAGTCCTTCTCGTGCATCTCTCAGAGAAGACAGCCTCTGTAGCACTTTCAGCTCTTTGTATAGAGGGACCTTGACCATAAACATTCTTATATGTTTGTACTTGTTTGTATTTTGTTTGTCCTTGGCCTTGTGTTATTGGCTTCTTTAATGCACAGCAGTCTGTGTCATCCCACACTAATCCTTTGTTAAAGTCAGTAAATGACAAGTCAACATGTTACATCTGTTTGAGATAATATAGTCCTTGTTGCATATGCAGGTGTTTTTCTCGTACTTTTCACTGCCTTCAGAATTAGTTTCTGGTGACATATATGTAATTGATTAAAAGTAGAGTTAGTGTTGCATAATTCTAATACGTTAAAATGTTCGGTGGGCTGCAGGAGGCACTGGAACAGGAGGTCAAAGGCCTTGAGGACCGGGTGTCAGCGATACAACAAGTGCTGGGGGATCTGAAGGTCCAGCTCTATGCCAAGTTTGGTAACAACATCAACCTGGAGGCAGATGAAAGCTGAGCATTGAAACTGACTTTGACAGATGCCCCAACCTGGACTTTTTCACCCAGCTGTCAGTTCAGATCCACAGGGTGATCACCAGTGATAACGTCATCTACGACTCACATTAGTGTTGTTTATCTGTGTTTGTTTACATGGATTATGCATGTGTCTTCAGGTAGATTTTGGAAGCATTCACACAAGTTACTGCATAAGTTTAGGTTTGGAAACTGAATAAATGCACATGAACCTATTTTAAGAAGATCTGTTATTTTATTATATCAATGCTATCAAGTGTTGTGATCATAAAGTAACAGTAAGTCAAATTTAAAGGAGTGATATTTTGCTTTTTTAAAATGGAATTATGCATTATAAAACATTTCCCTGTGGTCTACATAAACTGTAAATGCTATGCCTGGGTCTGAATTCTTCATTAATTCAACTCCACAGGTCCATCTTCAACCCTATTTCTGACTAATGACATGAGAAAGGTCATTTTGAGCGCTGGCCCTTTAAATGCAAATGAGCCACTTCACACCCCACCTCCTCCAGGTTGTTGTCCTGTTTGCTCTGTCCCATTCAGCCTCTTGTATTCATTAATACAACTTACAACTGAGCATTTTAGTTAATCGGCTCAAAGTTTGGACATATTTTCAGTATGGACTACAACTGCTGCTGCTGACAAACAATTATGTCGTATTCAGAGAAATGTTCATCAGAATTCTTGACCTTAAATGTGCAAATGTGATGTAACCAGTTATAGATGTAACAAATTAAGAAGGAATTGTAACGGGTTGTAGAAATCCACTCGATTTTTGCTAAAATTAGTATAAAGATAGCTTTGCAGCACCAGGAGATTTCAAATTCAAACTTTTTGAACTATTAGGTTAGACAAATAAAAGTGGGTTTACCAAAATGTGATCCCTTTAATATTTTGCAAAATAACCCATTGGGCTGTTGTAAACTGTGCATAAGTGAAGAATGAAGGCCTATAAACCAATGCCTTGACTTTTTCAGAATCGCACAGTGTCACGGTCTGATTTGTAAGCTCTCATAAACGTATTAATATATCGTTTAAAAAAAAACAAAACATAAAAGTGCAAAAAGTTAACTTATATATCCAAATTCCCATGGTGTTAAAGTATCAGTGTTTAATCTGTGGCTGTAATATTTGATCAGACATGACTTTGAGAAAAGCATGTATGTCCATATAAATGAAACGCATAAAATCCACACAGCCGTCAGGATCAAAGCAATCAGGCAATGCATGTTTCAGCCTGCCTCGAATATAAATAGGATGCTTTCAAGCAGGATTCAGCCAAGGCTACACTAACTTTCATTCTGGCATGTATTTGGCTGCTTTTATTTGGTTAACTTCGAAGCTAAAGCAAATGCCAGGATCTGCTCAAAATGTTGGTTGGTGTCATTTATTTTTTTATTAAACCAGTTCAGTGTATTCTCCCACACAGATCTGTGACGTGATAAAACAGAGTTATAATTAGATGGTAGATGACAAGCAGCTTTAATGGGAAACTTGAAATGCAAACAAATATCTGTGATATAGAAAAGATAGGACTATCTGCTTTGAATACTGGCACTGATAATTAGGGGATGCGTGACAATGGGTGGGTTTTGGTGTTATATTCAACTAAATTATGAGTGATGGGAATGCCATGCAAATGAAAAGGCTAAAGCAGACTTAGGGACAAAATAATTAAAACAAATGGTGCCAGGCACAACAAACCCCGCCTCTCACACATATTGTACCTTACTTTGGCATCGATCCAACTGATGTCATCATGTCCGTGTGTGTGCTGTCAGCATATCAACTGCCTCTATACATGTGCCAAGTGTGAAGTAAATTGAAACAAAACTGATGTTTATATAGATGTGAAATTTCACCCATTATAACTAAATGGGAGAAGAAAAAAATATTTAAAAAATTCTAAAAAAGTGAAACTTTGACCTACTTTTCCCAAAATGTAATATACACTGGCAATATATAAACCAAATTTGGTATGAATTCAACCAACTGCAACAGACGTTTGAATTTTCACCCATTTTAAGTAAATAAGGGGTAAAATTCATTAAAAATTTGAACTTTGACCTTCTTTTCCCAAAATGTATTGAGATCTACTCTGGGTCACTTGCAATATATAAACCAAATTTGGTATGAATTCAACCAACTGCAACAGACGTTTGAATTTTCACCCATTTTAAGTAAATAAGGGGTAAAATTCATTAAAAATTTGAACTTTGACCTTCTTTTCCCAAAATGTATTGAGATCTACTCTGGGTCACTTGCAATATATAAACCAAATTTGGTATGAATTCAACCAATAGTTTCGCTGTTAGAGTGTTAACAAACAAACTGAACCAAAAACAATACCCTTTTCGTCCCCTTCAGGGGCGGGGTAATAAACAGATTTATGGAATGGGGTTCTATGTAGTATTGACATTTCAAACTCAACAACAGAACACACTTAAGACTACCAAAAACATCAATGAATCAACACTACATATCCACAGACTGTATCACTCATTCAATAAAGCATAAACATAATTTACACATATCTGTATTATGCTGTCATCAATTTTTCTTCTCCAAACCAAAACTCACTGAAAGTTATGCTGGCACTTGGCAGTCAAATCAACCCTGAGCTGATAGTGTACATTATAGCTCTGTTTTTTTGACAGAAAACAGCCACAGTAAAACCACAAATCACCCCTATTTTCTGTACGGTTTGTGTCGTTAGTACTAAAGATCTGTTTGGAATCATCTAAACAAGGTCAGAACTGTCACAGTTTGGTCACTTCAGTTCAAAAATAACAGTGCTTGTAGCTTTTATAACTTTGTCACTTTTATTGACTCTTAACAGTTGTCTCTCAGTGGTTCTCATCCCATCTTGTCACCTTCTGATGCTTTGGTCAAATGCTGCCTTCACGTGCTACTGGGAAGCTGATCCTTTCTGTTTGAAATGACAAGTGTGTTGTGTTCAAGTGCTTTTGTTGTCATAGCCAAATGAAAAAATGGATGACACAATTTATCATGACCTTCTTGGGTTTTGTTTTTTTTTGTGTATATTGTGTATGCTATAAATGTGCAAAATCATCAGCTAACAGCAGCAGAAAAAAAAGAAAAAAAGCATTGTTCATCACTGGTGATGAGTTCCTCGTTGCTCTACGATATGTGGAAAACTTCAAAAGGTTCCATCATCTCGGCAGCTCACGTATGAAATTTTTTTCCCAGTTCTCCGATTTTAGAATTCATATCTAGTATTTACCATAATTCCCATAGCATGTGAAGGCAGGAAAAGTCTAGTGGGCACATAAATCGGTGTTAATAGATTCAGTTCATTTCTCCACAATACATCGATATCTTTCACATAACTTGAGGTCTCTTTATTCTAAACACTTAAATGATAATTATAGGTGATTTTTTAAAGTAGAAATACTGCATCTAGCCCCTTCAAAGCTTCCTTATGCCGCTCTCTCCTCTCAAATCAAATTAAAAGACTACATGAAAATATCGATAACCTGAAGTTTCATACTATTATGGAAAATTGAGCCTCTTGTCCAAGTTTCTTGATGTGACAGGAAGTGGGGCAGTAGATTCACATTCAGGTTGTGTCAGTCCGACATCAATCAAAGGTGAGTTTCTGGTTAAAAACCTGTGATTAGCAGAAACTTGCATCACAGAGTGGATTTTTCACAACAGTCTGGCTGCAGACCAGCTTGAAAACACAGGGTAAAAATAACTGCTGTCTGTCTTGACCACTTTAATTATAACATGCTGAAAGGGAATTATGCATTTTTTCAAGTACTGTAACTAATAACTAGTCTAAAGGTTGTAAGAGATGAATCATGGTCTAAGTCAGAATTTTCATATTTTTCTGTCAACTAAAAATCATCACATGCTTTTATGTTTTGTTCAGTTTTATCCTGTTTTTTTTTTTTAATAACTTGAAAAATTATGACTTAGACCATTTTAAGAAGGTGATAAGATAAGATAAGATAAGATAAGATAAGATAAGATAAGATAAGATAAGATAAGATAAGATAAGATAAGATAAGACTTTACTGATCCCACCATGGGGACATTTCACAGTTGACAGCAGCAACACACAACACACCAGTAGGCAGGTAGAAAGAAACCACAAGAGTGAAATACTGTATAAAGGAAAATAAGAAGAATTTGATAAATACTGAGACTCAGTCTTCATATATCAAAGTGAAACAATGACTTTATGACATGTAATAGAATAGGCTTCATCGTCATTAGACCAGTTGTGTAATGAAATTGCAGGTGTATTTGTGTTTTCTTGTTATAACAGACTTCTAGACACACTGGGATAAACCCTGTAGGATTTGACTCTATAATTTAATATATAAAAAATGTGTCAAAGTACTAAATTAGGCTGAATCAAAAACTACTTTTGACTGAGCAGAATATCTGAAATCAGGTTGTAATTGTATGCCGACTGTTATGTGACTCAGATAATTCTCCATTTTGGCTGGTAGCAAATATCAACAATGCAAAAAACCTCATTAAATTGTGCCCTGGAGTGTGGCCTGTGCAAACTAATAAAATATCTGGGAAAAAAAAAATTGAGAGCTTGAAGTTATAGCCAACACCTCTGGAGGATCAAGATCTCAATTAACAAGTTTCTCCTCCCGGTGGGTTCTCTGCCGAACATTCATAGCTATGATTAAGAGGAACTCCACCCACGCAGGCTCGTCTTTATGCACTGCTTGTTACAGCCCGGCTCGGAGGAGCACAAATGGAAATGACTGGACTTTATTTCCCGGATGGCCTTGTTTACTCTGTGTCCCTTCCCTTTCTCTCTGTGTTTATCTGTTCATTTCTGTCTGTCCTCTCTCCTGCTTCTCTAATAACATGCTGTTGATAATTATCAGATGTCCATTTGGAATGAATGCTCTCAATACTGGCACGTCTTTAAAAAAACAGAAAAGCAGGTGCAGCTCTGCCTGACAAATCATCCGTCATGTTTCCTGAAATGACATCTGCATTAGTAATTAATAAACAATCAATTAGGGGATATGTCTGATTTCACTGAATTGTGTCCTAAATATTAATCACAGAAATACTAAAATATCCTGCATGTAGATATGGAGTAGCTGCAGAAACAAACCAGAGGGTGTCTCTCTCTCCCCAGTAATTTGGCACAGTATTCAAAGAGCTATAACTGGCATCAAGGTTATCTCTTTTAAGTTACTGAGTGTAGTTACACACAGTCCAGGTTGGAGAAACATCCTAGTGCAAGGGTGTCAAACTCATTTTAGTTAAGGGGCCACATTCAGCCCAATTTGATCTCAAGTGAGCCAAACCACTGAAGTAATAGCATAATAATCTATAAATAATGATATCTCCAAGTTTTTCTCTTTGATTTAGTACAATAAAAACATGAAATTATGGAAATATTTACATTTACAAACTATCCTTTCACAAAAAGATGTGAATAATCAAAAAAAAAAGACCTGAAATTTCTTAAAAAAGAATAAGTGCAATTTTTTTAATATTATGCCTCAATTTATCATTTTTACATGTGCGTTACACACAATGTTACACAAACATTTGGTAACAGGCATAATATTATAGAAATTTAGATCTTTGGAATTTGGAACTAAAATAAGAATGACTTCTACAATGTGATGTGTCGGCTTATTATTAACACAACTTACAAATCGGATCTACAAATACACAAAACATTTAAGCTACGTTCAGACTGCAGGCAAATGTGGCGCAAATCTGATTTTTTTTTGGCCATATGTGACCTGTATCCGATCTGTTAAAAATAGTTTGAACAGCACCAATCTGATTTTTTCAAATCCGACCCAGGCCACTTTCATATGTGGTCCTAAATCTGATACGTATCTGATATTTTGCAATGCGACTTCAGTCTGAACAGCCAGGTCGCATTTTTCTTTCTTATCTTTTTTTATCTTTTTCTGTCTTTCTTATCTCACATTTATATCTTAAGTCACTGAAATGCAACAAACGTCACAATTCTGCGTCCCTCCATACTTCCATAAACGCAGTGTGTGCCTGTGTGGTCATGTATTACATCAGGCTCTTTTGCGCATGTGAGTCACTTCAGGATCGCATTCAGTTCATACTCCAAACAGATAGAAGTCACATTTAATGTGTAATATGAACAAGCACTCAAAAAAATTGGATTTCCCCCAAAAATCTGAATTGTGCATTAAGACCTGCTGCCTGAACATAGTTTTAGTAACAGCCAGAATATTGTTAAACTTGAACTTAATTTTCAGGTTGTTCACGTCAAAGGATTTTTATGCTATTATTTTACTGTATATAGCTTCTGAACTAAGGCCCAATCCCAATTCCCAATTCTTTTTTGCTGTGTTTACCTTCATCTTGCCAATGATTTGAACAGAATTATGGGAAATTTCTCCTACCCCTCTGTTTGTAGTGTGGTCCTGGAAAATCTCAGTTTCGAGGGCTATACTGACCTCCGCCTCAGCACTTCCCTTCCGTCTTATCGAGAATTGGGACAACACTACCCCTTCACATACACACACATAATAGAGGGGTAGGGGTAAGGAGGAGGGCCAAGGGGTGAATTGGGATTCAGCCTAAAACCGGTTCAACACCCTTGACTGTTAATATTTTCAGTGTACTTTTTACACTTCGTACAATTGTACCACAGGCCAGATTGGAATTCTTGGAGGGCCAGTTTTGGCCCACGGGCCGCGTGTTTGACACTAGTGTCCTAGCATATAGATAATTGTAAATGACACGTATAGATGCCGACACTGTAAATAAAGTTAGGAATCATATTATCTTGTTATAGTTTAGGTTCTATATGTATAAATGGATATAGGCCCTGACCAGATGTTGCTTATTTCTCTCTTTTGTGGGTTTTAACAAATCAATAATAATATCATATAAATGCAGCCTTTGCCGGTAGCTGATGTCCTTTCCCTCAAAGAGTTTGTGCACACTTCATCATTTTCTACACTGATGCTACGGTGAAAAATTGTGTTTGCTCACTGTCTCTGACTGTTAGCCTAAATGTCAGGAGAGTCAGGCCAGACGGTTTGAAAAATCCATTGCAGGTGTAGGCATTCTTCATCACTTACAGCTCTTCTGTATCAGCCATCTTTTATTCCATGCAAGTGAGGTGCAGTCTCACCGCTGCTCTAAAGCTCCGTCTAACATGCTGCCTGTCAGATGGTATGGATTTGAGAGAGCGGCCGTGAAAGCACAAGTCAGAATTAAAAATCACACTGTTGTGCTTTCGCTGTCACCATGACGCAGCTCCAGTTTGGACCTTTTAACCAGGTGGAATCGGACACTGTACTTAAAGAATGACAGGTGGTGGAAAAAAAAGAGGTAGACAAATGACACGAATCAAAGATAGGAAAAGAAGATTAGGAAGTGTGTTTCATAGACCACCAGGACAGCCCAATCGACTAGATTTGAAAACCCAGCAGGGTCTCTGAGTGATGGTGCAGGATATGAGGGTCCTTAGCTTTGACAGCAGCAGTGCAACACATAATGAGAGAATGTCAAGTAAGCTATATCATGGGGATTAAGGAAGAGAAGGCGCAGCCTAAAAGGCACAAAGCAAGATTGAGTGGAGTGAGGAGGCTGTGAGTCAGGGGCTGTGAGAGATGCAGCACAGCACCTGTCTGAAGAAGAAAATGTCATATATCATTTAGGAAGCAGAGAAAGGGCACCAGCCTTAAGTCTGAGGTAGACAAGAGGCCTGATAAGTTTTGTGCAAGACTTTAAAGACTAATTAATTTGTTGATAATGAATTCCATTCCGTCTCTTCTTGTGGACAGGGAGTATGGACTGTGGTGTGTGTGTGTGTGTGTGTGTGTGTGTGTGTGTGTGTGTGCGGGTGTGTGTGTGTGTGTGGAAGCTGAGCATTATGCTGGGATATATTCTGCCATTCATTTCATTACTGTCTGTCAAGTTGATCAGCCCAGATAATAAAGGCACAATTCCACCGCGGCAGTGTATGAATCATCTGTGTGTTGAAGACGAGTCTTGGTGTGGACTGATCCCTGTGTGTGTGTGTGTGTGTGTGTGTGTGTG
>JAPQRP010000028.1:8864979-8877900 GCA_037367295.1 Apogon hyalosoma
GAAGACCCTCACAAGGATGGATGGATGGATGGATGGATGGATGGATGGATGGATGGATGGATGGATGGATGGATGGAAAATGTAGAATGTTCATGCATGCTTTTCTGATGACTCCACATCTTCCAATTTTATTAGAAATGAGTTGTTAACCCCACAAATGTAGTAACTCCCCACAAATGTAAAAAAAACCACAAACGTAATAAAAATTTGCAACTTTTAACGTAATAATCCCACAGATGTAATAACTTTCCCACAAATGTAATAACAGTCGCCTACCACAAACGTAATACCTCATATTCCCACAGTGGGCTCTTACCCTCTCCATTGTTATCATAATCACATCCAGACATTTTATTTACATGGTTCTAACACAGGCTTCTCTTGCTTGGATCCCCTATCTGTAAACACTCTTACTTCCTTGGGGTTCCCTTTCATGTACATCTGTTGTAAACTGCTCATGTATAATGTATTTTTCTTTCTCTGTGCATGAATAAAATATCTGAATCTGAATCTATACTTGATGAGAATAAATAATATCCAGTTCATACTTTATAATAAAACCTTTAAAACATTTTTGCCCATTCTGTTTTATTCCTCCACTTGTATTTGTAATTAAACACCTATTAATCTGGAATTAGTACCATGTGATGGAACTGCAACATTTGATCATTCTAAAAAGGCAAGAATCCAAAGGACAAGAATAAATGGGAAGAAAAAGAAAGATGAATATTCATGCATGCATTACTTAAATGTATGTGAGGTATTAATTTGTGATATTTGTAGACATTTTTACCGTCCCACAAATGTAATAAATCCCCACAAAAGTAATAATTATTACCTTTGTGGGAAATGAGGTATTATGTTTGTGGTAGGGAACTGTTATTATGTTTGTGGGATTGTTACGTTAAAAGCTGTACATTTTTATTATGTTTGTGGGGTTAAGCGTTACCATATTTTTCCCAGGTGGCACTTACATCTATGCGAATTCTGAGAAATTTACTGCCTGTGACCCTTCTAGAATATTAATGGCAGTATATACATTTGGGATATTTATAGAATATAAATTGAACAGAACTCTTAGACCTCTTTCTCCTACATGCAGACCTTTTTCAATCCAGGTTGAAAAACGTCTCTTTTCATGAGCCTATGAATGAACCCTGTATCTGAGTCATGTGTCTTCTTTAGTCATTTTAATATATTTTGAAAATTATTTTACCCTCTTTTATTATGTATTAATGTACTCTGTGCTTTCTCTTGATTTCATTTTTTTATGTATTGAATTTTTATGGTTGAAGCATCTTGTTTTTCTTTACCAATGGATTTTATTTTATTTATGGAAAGCACACTGAATTGCTTTTGTCTATGAAATGAGCTCAATAAATAAACCTACCTTGAATGCCTGAATATAAAAAAAACAACAAAAAAACAAAAAACAACGTACTTCTACTATTAGGATGCATCACTGGAAGATAGACAGATAAAAAGAAACAAAGACAAGAAGGGAAAAGGAAAAATAGAAATAAGCAAAGATAAGAAATTAAATATTACTGAGAACAAATATGTCAAATCTCTCTGTGTTTCTACCTTCACCTCCCCTTTTCTTTCAGTGGTTTTCAAATAATTCTTGTATTTAGAATCTTAATTTTATGAAGGTCATGCCGTTATAATGGAAGTGCCTTTTCTATCCCTTCATTTCACTACTTCAGAATGACTGTGATTTACTGAAATAAAACATTACGTGTTCCTGTTTCCACCTATTTGGTGTAATTCAGTTTGCCCTCCTTTTATCAGGGTTCCCTAAAGATGTTACTCTTCAAAATGTCTTGCCTTGGCTGAGACAAATCATTTGTTTAATATAGCTCACAGCTACATGGGGACTTGTTTTCTTTCAAGCCATGTCCCCCAGTCAGTAATTAACCTTAAGCAATACCTGCTCCTCCTAATGAAAAACGAGACAACGTTTATTCTCAGCTTTATCTTGCTGCAAAATCCCCCAATAATCCCCCAACATCTTCTGGCACATTGGTGGCAAGGTGGAGGTGGGCAGCTTTTTAAGTGTGATAGATGGAGTTTAGTTTCAGGCTGCTGCTGCTGCTGCTGCTACTGCTTCCCTCTCTGACCCAGCGGTCCCTAGAGAGCCTGGGATGAGCCTGAGCCACAATATAGTTCTGCTGAAAAGCCTTTTGTTGTCATTCAATCTGTATTCAGCAGTAGAGCATATACAGACCACCTTTACTCAATGCACTGTTTTTCATTTTGTAGGCTTTGAGGAGTTTTTATTTTTGGATTTCAATTTTATCAAAAATTACTTCATGAAGAAAAGGCCACTTTCTTTACGCTTTACAGCAGTGGTTCCCAACCTTTTTTTGCCTCATGACCCCATTATAACATAGTGACCCCAGACATTCAAAATGGAGACCTTTTTTTTTTTTTTTGTTGCTAAAATTAATTTGTTTTTGATCATGTAATAGTTTCTTATACCATGTTGCAAATAAACATTAATTTTAGACAACATTCAGTCTATATAATGTATATTATTATGGACAGAGGCAGAAAAGCCTGCACAAAGTGAGAATTTTATTTTCCTTGGTCAGGATATGTACAGTCAGTCCAGGTTGTATTTACAAGGCTGCAAATTAATACTGAACAAAAAATAACTCAAACTAGGAATTATGAAGGAGCTACAGCATCTGAAATGACCACAATGAACATTTGAAAGATAAACAGTACCACAGTGCTTCAGTTTCAGCTTCAGCTTATCATGTTTTTTTATGTATTATGATGGTCTCTCTCAACTCACCATTTTTTTTCGTTTTTTTATTAGTAAGTTTTTATTTTTTATCAATTAGTAGAAATTTCAGCCGACCCCATTTGAATTCCAGGTGACCACATGTGGGGTCTTGACCCCTAGGTTGAAAAACACTGCTTTATAGGCAGATGTTTGAGAAAAGTGATGTCTTCGAAATTCCCGATAAAATGTTGTAATTTAGAACATTTATTTGCAGAAAATTACAATTCCTCACATAAAACAATGACCTGAAGTAATGCAAAAAAAACACATTCAAATCAGAATTTAGAGTATTGTCTTATGGGTGCTTTATGATGGTTTGAATCGAAACATGATACAGACATGAATAAATAAATAAACACATGCATACAGTACATGAATAAATAAGTCACTAGAATGTAAAAAGAAAACTAAGCACCAGAAAAATCCTTTATTTATGTGTTTTTCTCCGATCGGGCCGTTCTGTAACATGTAGATCTACAGCAGATCTTAAATCTTACATAAGCTGAAGGTAACAGAGACATTTAGAAACCAGAAATAACATGGTTCTAGAGGTGCTAATACAAGTCATGCGACAGCGGACATATTGGAAAAAAAATACATGGCATAGTGACCTTTCCTGCAGCTCACCCACAGGCTACACAATTAACACTACTGGCATGTAATTTTCAGCACACTTTCACATCCAATCACCTGAAAACTTTTGATGTTACTATTTTACTCTCATATTATGTGCACAGACCCATTTGACTGGCATTTAAAGATAATTTAGCTTCGTGGGACCTTTGTTCTGGGTTTACAAAGTTTTCCACTGACTTTAAAATCCACAGAGCGGCTTATAAAGCCATGAAATGTATGCAAGTTTCAGTATAAAGCTTGGTAATTTTCAACACAGATCATATCTCCATATTTCTCATTCCTGAATTGTTTACAACTGACCCATTCAGGGCTTCCCCCCATGTATTTATACACAGCTCTCCGCCATTATTTACCCGCGCCAAAGAGGTTACATTATCACCCACATTTGTTTGTCAATCTGTCTGTCAGCGGGACAACAACTACAATTGATTTTCATAAAATCTGATGGGCACACTCCAAGGACGAATCCATTAAATTCTGGAGAAGATCCAATGAAATGAGTGGAGGCTTCATATTTTCTGAACCAGTTTTTCTAACATTATCATGAAAATGCTCTGGATAGCAGCTTAAGGACGTCTCTCGTCTGTCAGAAATCCTATTTTCCGTCTGACAGTTTACCTGGGTTTCTCACTTTGAGGTGAGACAGTCACTTGCAATGAGTGGGTGAGGTGTTTTAGCAATTAAAAAGAATGAATTATGACTGTTATTGTGACGAACTTAGATTATATACAAAGCAACACTTCAAATCAGACAGCTCACTGATGCTCTGGGTCTTTTTATTGTATTATCTAGCTTCTGCAATCTAAAAGAGTCAAGACAACCAAAGTGAGGTGGACTGCAGTTGAAAAGTAAAAAGTACCTTGTATTTGTTTCAACACTGTGACTGGAGGCGTTGTAATATGGATAACAAAAAAGAAAGTAAAAAACCTATAGTCAGAGTGTTTACAACTAGGAGTGTTTCAGTTCATCTGTTTGCATTTTCAGTTAAAAGATGAGAATGCTGGACAAAAAAAACCTCAATATATCGCAAAGTTTTTTAATCTTTGGGAGAGGTGGAAAAGTTAGCATACTCATATCATAAAAGCTTGGACGGATTTTAGAAAATTCAACATATTTAGCAAATATTGTGGACTGAGGAGACTGCAACTTTCCCTGTGTCAACACAAGAAACAAACTACAAATGTCACAAAAATAACAGCACTGAGGCAGAGCTGCACAAAGAAATGATAGACAAAAGCATTGACAACAACTTAAAGGTCAACTCACTTTATTATCACCTTAGGGAAATTAGGTCTGTGTGTTTTTCCCACCCCAATCCACACACGGCTCCTAGCATTAGCACTTAGCTGCCATGGCAGGCACTCAGGGACCAAGTGTAGATCTTCATCGATACCGTGGTCAAGGACACTAACAGGAGGATTGTGGTGGAAAAATCTGTCAATAGTGAACTCAAAAGACAAAACCGGTCTTTTGTGTGAGTTGATTGCTTGAAGGACTCCCCCCCGAACGAGAACACCAGGCTGCCACGTAGGAGAGAGTGAAAGTGGAGCAGCAAGCCTTATATACAGAAGAGGATAGGACAGTGACATAATTCTTACAGGGACAAAAGCAAGATCACAGTCTTTGTCAGCTGACAAGTGGTCAAACATCATGAGATAGTCAAGGGTTTTCTGGAAGGGGTCAAGATGGGTTCAGAGGCCCTTCATATGAAGGAAAACATTGATGGGGTGATTTGTAGCTGGTCATGTATGTCAGTGTGAGATGGTTTGTGTTCTCTGATACATGTGGCTACTGTTCTTGATAACAGAGAATGTGCTGTGCAATTAGATATAAATAGTGTAGAATGTTCTGTATGTTGTGACTGTAAGTACAGTAAACCATGAGGTTTGAAGTTAGGTAAGAATTATACAAGTGACATAAGTTGGTGTAGTTAGATAGGAATTACACAAATGGATCACATAGGAATTGCATAAGTGATCTGGTCTTGACAGTTTATACATGTGGCATAATTTTACTATTACAAGAATCAACCTGTACCATACCAGCTTCATCCTCTTATCTGGGTCACAGAGGCAGCAGCCTCAGCAAAGAAGCCCAGACAGCCCTCTCCCCAGCCACTTCTACAAGCTCTTCCAGAGGAATCCCAAAGTGTTCCCAGGCCAGCCAAGAGATATAATCCCTCCAGTGTGTCCTGGATCGACCCCAAGGTCTCCTCCCAGACGGATATCTGCTGTAGATATCCGTCTGGGAGGATACCACTAGATGCCCGAACCACCTCAACTGGCTCCTCTCAACATGGAGAAGCAGCGGCTCTGGAGTCCCTCCCCAGTGTCCGAGCTCCTCACCCTATCTCTAAGGCTGAGCCCGGCCACCCTGCAAAGGAAACTCATTTCGGCCGCTTGTACCCACAACCTCATTCTTTTGGTCATGACCCAGAGCTCATGACCATAGGTGAGGGACGAAACGTAGATCGACCAGTAAATCCAGACCTTCGCCTTTTGGCTTAGTTTTCTTTTCACTACAGTGGCCCAGTTTAGTGTCTGCATTACTGCAAATGCTGCCCTGGTCCGCCTGTCGACCTCCCGCTCCACCCTACCCTCTTGTGAAAAAGAACTCCTCCACCTGAGGCAGGACTTCCTTCCTGACCCAGAGTGGCCACTGAGGGCCATGGTCTCAGACTTGGAGGTGCTGATCTTCATCCTAGCCTCTTCACACTTGGCTGTGTACCACCCCAGCGAGAGCTGGAGGTCACTGCTCGATGGAGCTAAGAGAACCACATCATCCGCCAAAAGCAGAGACAAGATCCTTCTGCCACCAAACTCGATCCCCTCCCCCACCCAGCTGTGCCTAGAAATTCTGTCCATAAAATTTATGACCAGAACTAGTGACAAAAGGCAGCCCTGGCGAAGTCCAACCCTCACCTCAACCTCTAATGTACCTGTTTTAGAGGAAACAGAAACAGAAAGAACAGTCAAAGGCTGGTGTGGAATAACCTGGAATAACCTGGAACCCTCTATAGTGGAAGTACTTAACACTACTCCACCGCCCCTCATAAATAGTGGAGGAGCTTGAAACAACACTGTAATGAATGTCAAAATATTATATACAATTGGAAAAGTGATAAACCATGATGAGGGTGTTACAAATATGACGAAGTCTTAATATTCACACCAAAACAAGTGGATGTAAACAAGTAGATTTTCTGAAAATTCTGTTATTTGCACTACATTTGATGAAAACCCGCTTAGTGTCGACTGCCAAAAGGGTTAATACTCTGAACACTCCTTTACTGTCCATGAGTGAAAAAAGCTATCACTCTGATGTTCTGGAAAGGTAAAATCAGAGGTAAAACCTGCCTCCCTATCCTTGATTTACCTTCGAGGCATTTGCAGACATGCTGTTGGGTTTTCCAAACATACAAACCGTACAAGAGCAAGAGTTTTACCATAATAATGAGAGACAGAAGGAACTATAAGAAAATCTCTGGGGGTGTCTGTTGGTATGCACTTTTAAAGCAGTGGAACCCACATGGAAAGTCAGATTCAATTCAGAGTTTCTGGAGAGGCAGCAAAATGGAAATAAAATTGTCAGAGGTGAGCTCAAATGATGAGGGGGGAAAAACTCAATAATGTAATGGTTTAATCCCTTAATGTCGTAGCTCTATGACAAGCATACCGAATAGGCTCTTTCCCTTATAATCTTTGTTGCAAGTACATGACCATGAATAAAAATGCAGTTCATCGAGTTCCCATGGGCCCTTTAGAAGTGGAGCATGTAGTTTGTCTACACTGGTTTGTTTCCACGGTAACTTTAGCCTTTTTTTCCCCCCGTTTCTAGACAATATGCAATCAGCTTGAAGTACTCTTAGCTAATTTTGCAGAGGAAGTTAATATTGCCCATAAAGCTGGGCATCATACTGAGCCATAACACTTCACAATATTCAAACATCACTTGATCGCCTACATCTTTTTTATTTTTTATTTGAAGTTAAGTTTTTAGAACAATGTACTCAAGCTACTTGTTCACAGGGTTTTTAATATACAGTTCCTGGTCAAAAAAGTCACACTCTAATATTTCACTGGACCTTTAGCTTTGATTCCAGGACACATTCACTCTGGTATTGTTTCAGTAAATGTATAAAATTATTTCCATCCGTAGTTGCATCAATATTGAGCCAAGTTTTTGTATTGATGATGGGAGAGTAAGGGGAGTCTGTGTAGAGTCTTTTCCATCACAACCCAAAGATTCTGAATGAGGTTCAAGTCTGGAGCCAGACGAATCCAGGCATCGTCATTGTGGAATATGCTTGTATCATCAGGAAAGACAGAAAAATCCACTGATGTTCAAATTCAGTCATTGTTTTGAACCCACTGGCTTGTACTTTAGGCATGAGGCATGATGGGTAATCACTTTATCTGCCTCTCTTCCCACACCTGATGCACCCATTACTCTAGAATAGAGTCAACCTGGACTCATACGACATCATGACATTTTTCCATTGAAACACACTCCAATCTTTATGCTCTCTATGAAATTGAAGGCTCACAGATAAGTGGTTTTCTTGAGGTTGAACAGCTGTTTAGTCCCTTAATTTCTCTTCACATTGTTCGTGGAAATGCTCTTACTTTCAGTATTAATCAAGGTTGTGAGTTGTAATTTGGAATGTTTAGAATTTGATTTAACCGAGTAAGGTTTTTTCCCAACCATCTTTCATTCACTGCTTCCCTTCAGGTCCAGTTATAATGGTGAGCTGTATCATGCACTGGAGTGTTTTAGTAGCTTCACTTATCTTCTTGTTTTTTTGCTCGATGCCAACCAAGAATTTGACACGTCACATCTTTTCCACAACCAAGGGACATGCCTACAAAATGATTGTTAAAGAAATAAGAAGCTACTCACTGCATCTGTGAGTCATTTAGGGTTAAATAGATTACATTAATATCTACTGTAATTATCCCATTGAAGGCTCTCACCTGTTTTCTTACTTAACCCATAAAGACCCAAACATTTGATGGCGACTAAAATCAGTTACTGATCTAAACTGTTTAATACCTGTCGATCCACTAATCCTATCAATACATGTAAATAATTGGTGTAAAATGCAGTTTGTCATTTTTTCATGGTCATCAGATATGACCCACTTGGACGATCAGAGGCTCCGTAGTGAACGTGGAAACACTGTCATCTTCTACAACATTGATTCACCAGTAAAACCCATGGAGTTGAATCAGTGACAGGAGTTGAAGATGCTTTTTCTTACATTCAGTTATTGATATATTCACTGAAAAAGTCACTTTTTCTTCAGTTTTCTCTATTTTAATATAATAACTTTTGAAATTTCTGAGTTTTCATGAGCATCTAATACTACGTTCAGACAGCAGGTCTTAATGCACAATTGTAATGTCAGATTTTTTGGTGAAATCGTATTTTTTGTGTACTCATTCATATTACACATTAAATGTGACCTCTATCAGTTTTGAGTATGAACTGAATGGACCCTGAGGTGACCCACACATGCAAAAGAGGTCCTGATGTAATCCAAGACCATGCAGGCACGCACTGTGTTTACGGAAGTAAATATATTTTACCCGCCACTCCTCCTCTTGGGATGCAGAATTGTGACGTTTGTCACATTTCCATGATGTAAAAGTCGGATAAATGCGACCTGGCAGTTCAGACTGAAGTCGCATTGCAAAATATCAGATGCATATTGGATTTAGGACTACATATGAAAGTGGCCTGGGTTGGATTTGAAAAAATCAGATTTGTGATGTTCAAACTGATACAGGTCACATATGGGCAACAAAATCGGATTTGGGCCACATTTGCCTGTAGTCTGAATGTAGCTTAAATTATGTATAGAACAATAAATATAGGAAAATATGATTTACAGTGAAAAATGGAAAATACAGAAGATAATATTATAATAAATAACAATAAATCACTTAAGAAAGGTTAAATAGAGAGAAAAATTTATTTGGGAACTGACACAATTAACACTGTGTCTTTATGGGTTAAATACATGTGCTGACTTTTTTTTTTTTTTTTTGGCCAGGCTATTTATACTCTGATGTTACAAAAAAATGGTCTGGAGCTGATTTTGCAATGCTGATGTCACCAGATATTTAACATTTTTTGTTTGCTGCATTGATCTGTTGAAGGACTTTAAATGCATTTGGTAGGTTTCACTTGCAGGCTAGAGAGGTCACATTTCACACTGTGGTTTGAGAAAGTTCTAGAGTTGCTTGACCTTCCAACACTCACAGATTCATGAGGCAGCGCTATTGATTTAAACAGGTGTAAAGGCCCTTCTCCTGCTGAGGAAATTTAATCATGTCAGAGGGCCACTGGGTTATTGCACAAGACACTGTCACTGACGCCATAGGACACTTTTATGTCACAGGGGCTAGACAATATTAATTTTACCTTCACCTTATATTGCCAAGAAAAAGAAGAAGGAGCAGTGTGAGGATCGTTTCCTAAGAGAGCACAACCAAAACTGAGGCACCCAAAAAGAGGTTAAGAAGGATGTTTTATTCTCAGAAATAAGAAGAATTTTATCTAACACTGGATTCAAATTCCACTCTGTATTCTGTTTTAATATATTCAGGATCTGTGCTTATCCTCCTTGAGAAATCCAATGATGGAGTTCTTTACTCTATTGACTAAGGAAATTAAGTGCAAAAAAATATTATACGTCCCATAATCAAAGCAACACTTTTACCAGACTGTGATTAATTTCAATTAAAGCGTGCTCCCTCAAATCGCCGTCCTCTAAATCTGTGTAATTTCCTTTTAAACATCAACACAGTTTTATGTCATCAGTATCGGTCACACTTCAGAGTCATTTAAGGTCTACAAGTTTCATGCTGATGGTGTGTATGTGTGTGTGTGTGTGTATGTGTGTGTGTGCAGTGGATAGGTGAGCATGCTCAGACTAATTTCAATCCCTTTTGTGAATGGCTGATTAGCACAATCTGTAGCTTAAGTTCACGGGGAGCAGCAGTGTTAAGTCCTTCAGAGCGAGCAAAGACGGGAAAGAGTCGTCATGGCCCAGAAAAATAACAGTAAGTTGATTTTCTGATTGTGTTAATCGTCTATACCTTTGTCAAGTACTTCCTGTTGATGAAGAACAAGAGCACTAATAACACAGCCAGGGAGTAAATGAATGGTAGTACTAAAAAGCTTGGATGACACATAACACATTTCACTTTAACTAAAGACCTTTTGTTTGTTACCTCATTATTCTCACCTTGCTTTGATTTTGTCATTAGCATCTTTCAGATCTAATTCTATTGAGTCTCACAAATGCTCACAACAGTTCTTGCTGCAGAAATCTTTGAGAGAAACAATGTCATAATAGTTTTAATTGAGATTTTCACCTCTGTCTGTCATATATAAATGCCAGGTTTTATGATTATGTGGACGAGAATAATTAAAAATGAAAAAGAGAACATTTTTAAGAGGCATGCTGATTTCTTTCTTTGCTTCTTTTTCTTTTTTTTTTTTTTTTTTTACAAGTTACGTGAGCATGCTGAGTCCATTGTGAAATCCAGCTGGAATTTCTAATTGCAACAACAGGCAGATTAGTCTCACTGAGTTTTCTAACTCCCCCCCCTTTCTGTTTCTGTCTGTCTGATTTACAGTTCAGTTTACCATCAGGAAGTACATGGCCTCAGACCAACATGTGGTTATGTCACTTTTTCGCGATGGGATTCTCGAACATGTATATCCAGCCTTCTTCAAAGCCATGAGCCATCCAGATCATGTTGGTATTGCTTTGAGCATTTGCATGGCTGGGTATGTGCTGGGAGGGAGCTCCTACTTCCAGGCTTTACTCTTTGGCAGTGCATGGGCTGGCCTCATTTACTATTGCTGCCATGAGATCTATGAAGGCTACATGGCGAGGAGGCTGAGCACAGACATGGCTGACATTCAAGCTAATTACCTGGACAACCCAGATAACGGTTTATGGGTGGCAGAGGCAGATGTCAGCGGCCAGCAAAAGGTGGTGGGAGTATTGGCAGTGATGGGCAAAAGAGGAGAAGAGGAGGGCGGGAGATTTGAAGACTGGAACGGAGGAGTGATGGCAGAAGAGTCAGAGTTCGTCCAAGATGTTGGAGACGGAAGTTACGGTGAGATGTTCCTCGTGGTTGTAGAATTTCCTTCACGACGCAAAACCCTGGGATCTCAGCTGACGCAGAAGGCCTTGGATTTCTGCAAAGAGCAAGGCTACTCCCGCCTGGTTCTGGACGTCAGCTCCGCTCATACAGCAGCTATTTCCTTGTTACAAAAATTCGGTTTTGTTCAAACTGGGTCCCACAGCAACACACATGCTAATCGCTGGTTCTCCAGACTGGCCAGAATAAATGTAATGCGAATGGAAAAGTTCATTTAATGCAAAATGTCTCACTACTTGATACAACTTTGATGGATAGCACATTAAAAATATTTCTGTTAATTTATGCTTCGTGTTTCATCTGATACAAAAAACACATCTGATATTTGGTCACTCATGTCTCCAGCTTGCAGTAATAGTACATTGGGAAAAAAAAAAACAAAAAACCGCACATTAAATTTCATGTTTTTTCTCTCACAAATCCATATTAATGATCTGAGTTTCCTTTTATTTCTTCGGTCCTTGATGTATTATGTATGCACCTACACCTCTGACAGTCTGTTGCCCAAAACCACAAAGAACAATGAGACAATTAGTCAACTTCTGTGGTTGGTCAGATTCTTTTGGAATTTGCATATGGACGTACCCGAAGAAAATAAATCTTAATAAGATATTTTATGAATTATTGGGTATTACAGAGCAAACTATATTGAAATTCAATTATCTATTGTTTTCATGTCCCTTATGGAACATAAATATATGTGAGAAAAGAAGGAATCTAGTCATTTAAAGGTAAAAAGAACTTTCTTTTAAGCCTCTTTTCAGGGAGAGGTTGAATCTCTCTGCCTCAGAGGAATTAATGCCAGCTGACTTCTAAGACCCCACAACTCTTTACTTAAAATACCAATGAAAAATGCAATAGTATCAGAACATTGGGAGGTTTAAAATTCTTTGGAGCTAAAAGAGCGGAGTGCTTGTGTGTATGTGTGTGGCATAAGAAGCGGATAAAGAGTTCAGTACATAGCGATGCATTCAGGTGCCTGTGCATACATAGGACAAATCTGAGATTATCAACACCTAACAATAGAGAGAAAGCTTAAGTTTTCCATATTGGTGGTCTTATGATATATTTGAGTTGGGATTTGATAAAATGGAGGTGAAAAGGCCATGGGAATTAGTCTTAAACCAAAATAGAAATGGTGATAGTCCCTGAAACAATGTAAACAAGAAGCTTCCTGTCAAATATACTACCTAGTGCCAGCAGGATATGTTCTTAATAAAGTCATTGTTGGCTGTAAGCATTGTGCAGCATCAGCTAAACAACATAGATTTACAGCTTTCTAAACTCACAATACCTCAGAATTCCCCCAAAGGT
>JAPQRP010000028.1:8917140-8942994 GCA_037367295.1 Apogon hyalosoma
AAAAAAAAAACCGCCCCCCCCCCCCCCCACACACACACACACACACACAGTGAAAGCAGTTTGGATATCACCAGTTTTCAAACACAATCTCTGCAACTCATTCAGAGTCCATGACCCACATTTGGGTCACAATAGACCAGACACCATTCACTGGCAGCAACAGCAGCAAAACCCACCCCAAATAATATTCATATGTACCTAAAGATTGATTTTCTAAATTTGAATCAGTAAATTCATTAATCAGTTTTGCCTGTAAGAAAGTTTACGAAGAGTCTCATGTCATCAATTTGTAAATAATTAGAAAAAGACTAAGAATAGTCATATATATATATATATATATATATATAGTCATAGTCATAATCAGGTTCATACTGTCTACTGAAAATATAGAAACCATCGCTGGGTTAGGGAGGCCATAGAGACCAGGAAGCAGGCCCCAAGGTCCATGAACAGGGATGAGGGATCTTACACCTTATCCCACACCTGGGATGCTGTCCTCCGTAGGATGCCAGACAGCAGGGGGCATAATCGTCCCCTGATGTCTGGAAAACCTGGATAAAACAGCTGACAAGACAAGTCACAGTAACATCAAGTGACCCTTCTGTGGACGACTACAGGGTGTAGCTGAAACATGTAAAGGTAAAAAAATTAGCTTTTTCTGTCTGACAAAAAAGAACAGGAAATCTTTAAGACTAAAAATGAAAATGAAAATGAAAATAAGAACTCAAAATCTAAAAATCACTCCCAAATTATTGATGAATTACTTGGAGTTTAATAATTAGTGATTTATACCCTGTCTACAATAATACTAATATTTTTTTAACAAATATTTTCATCCACTGTTTTTTAAAAAATCTGTCTACATGAATTTCATTTTACACAAAACACAAAAATAAATACAAACTGGTACAAAGCTTGGACAAACCATTGCTTCAGCTTCTGTGGATACTGTGGATAATACTGGACATAACAGACACTTTAATCTGTGAGGAAGTTTAGCAGCAACAAGTGAAGTTACAAACTGAAGTTAGTTTGAGTTTAGGATCACAAAGGTAGGTTTTAATGTTTCAGGTCCATGTTCATTACATGCAATAATAAACATGTATTGCTTTCTGTGTATCCATGTGTTCCGAGAAAACAGAGAGATTGGAAAAGGATGGCATCACATTTCATTTTACTCATGTTTATCATTGCTTTGAAATAAATCTGCACCTAAAACGTTAAATCCAGGTGGATAACCTGCAGTAGACAGAGGTCAGTACGAACTGCCCGACTGTTATGGACAAACCCACATCATATAAAGAACACACTTTAATAACCTGAAAAAGCCCTTAATGTAACTGAAGTTTATAACTGCTTCATGACAGATTAAATTCTCTGCATTTGCAACATCCACTTTAATCCTTAGTGTGGTTTTCAGTCTAACAGAAACAACGAATTATCTTTTTTGTGGTTGTTTTTGTGTTGTAAAGAGTTTTTTGGAAAAATGAAGGTGATGTGGGCTGTTTAGCAAAATATCCATGTTAGTGTGGACAGGGCAAATGTTTTTGTGATTTAAAATGTCATTTACATGTGGACAAGAGGCCCAAACAAAGACAAAAATCCAGATTAATATGGACAGGGCATTAGATTTATTCATCTTGGCACTTATTACTTTGACTTAGTTCAGTGAAATGGGCAAATTTCTTTATTTCTAACAAGAATTAAGTAGGAAATATGAGCACAGTGTTGGAACACACATACACACACACACAAATCACAACAAGTTCTGCAGGTAAAGTGAGTATGGAGTGTGACCTTCATTTGGATTCAGTGAATCTTCAGCTCTGACTGTCTAGATTTTTTCTTAAATAAGAAGAGTTTTTGCAGATTTACAGAATTCAGATCACACCAATGCCAACTTTACCTGCAGAGGCTCTGATTTTTTTTTTTTTTTCTTTTGTGTGTGTTTCAATGCTGTGCACATTCTTCCTTCATATTTCTTGTTAGATATAAAGACACATGTGCATTACAACCCTGCAAAAACAACAAAGCTAAAGGCTGAAAAGAAAAATTAGAATAACAATCTGTCAGCTTTTTCCTTCTCCAACCAATCAGTATTAAAAATCCCCTATTGGTCGAAACGTTTCAGACCTAAAAGTTGCGATGCAAAAGTTTTCCCTCCTTGGTACTGAAAGTTATCACTTAAATCAGATTCATGACAGAAGCTGGCTTGTAAGATTTCAAGGAATTTCTTGAATTGGCCTTGTAGTGTAACTTCTTTTACTACTATATAAGCTCAGGATGCTCCAAACACACATTTCATTCATAATGTAATAACTGTTGCACCTACAAGGACCTGTGCATACTTTGGTTTTACCATGTGACCTCCAACAGTTTTACTGGGAAAAAATGTTTCATTCAATGTCTAAAAAAAGTGGTAAAAGTAATTACATGCTTGATAAAGACGTGTTAAACCAAATATCTACTGCTAAGGTTTTATGAGAAGAGGTGTTTGTGCCAAAATCCTTTCAATTAGAGTAACCTTCTGAGAATTCAGGTGGAGTGGAGTACATCATAATTAAAATATATATATATGTATATATACAGTTTTACAGTATTAAAGGGTGCAAGGTGGTAGGAGCAATTGAACTAAAACCCCAACTTGCACCGTTTACCTTCCAATCACTTGCATTGTCTTTGTAAAGTGAAGGTTTGACGATACATGTCCTCGAAATAGAAATGCAGTCGCACATGCACATTTGCATTTAGTACGTGCTTTCCTTTTTAAGTACCTTACACAAAAGAATTCCACTGGCTGCCATAAATTTTTTTCCAAATTTGTGATATGATAATATGCAGGTATAACCAAACACAGAAGAAAAAATGTTTTCTGACTGAGAAAGTGCAAATAGAGTCAGTGTAAATTCCAGTAATGAGCAATCCACCAGGAGATATTTAGAGTTTAAAGCTGTAAATCTGTGTTTTCTTCTGTTAAATTAACAAATTCTTGCCAGCGCCTTCATACTTTAGCTGTTTGTTTGTTTGTTTGTTTATTTCAAATATTGCATTAAAATCAATAACAAAAGAATTTTATAAAAGAAAGGCAAAAATTCGACAAGGAGTAAGAAGTCCAGTTTATAATCTCCCACCCCCTTACTCCATCCTTCACCTACCCTAGATTCCTGTGTCAGATTCCCAAAGTAACTCAAAAAATCCTCATGTAGCAGACCAAATTCTGACTTACACAAAACTGCTGTACATATCAAGGATAGACTGTCCATTTTGCAGCAGCATTTCACATTAAAACAAACTCTGTCCTTTTCATAGCCGTGATAGTGCACATATCAAAACAAAAATAAACTCTGTTCATTTCAAAACAAAAATGCACATATTAAAAAACAAAAACAAACTGTCCATTTCATAACAAAAATACACATATTAAAAAACTAAAATAAACTCTGTCCATTTCATAACAAAAATATACATATTAAAAACAAAAATAAACTCTGTCCTTTTCATGACAATAATACACATATCAGAACAAAAGTACACAATACGTTTTCATTACAATAATGCACAAAAGTAAACTGTAATTTTTTTTAGCAGTAATATACTTATCAAAAATAAACTGCATCCAATTCATAACCATACTCGTATAAAAAAAAAATATATATATATATACTCTGTCCATTTCATGTCAATAATGCCCATATAAAAAACAAAAATAAGCTCTGTCCAATTCATAACACAGATATCCATATAAGAAATAAACTCTGTTCATTGCATAACAATAATAGCAATAGCTGTTGGTTATTGAGCTTCGTAAATGATAAGAGCCTCACCTCTATCACCTCAATTGTAACTTTGTATTAAAAGTTTAACAGTGAGTGAGACACAGAGCGAGTTGCCAAAAAAGCAAAAAACATCCTGAGTAAATGAGTTTAAAGTTGAGACAGTCATGCCTTTTTTTCACAGCAATTTCCCGAAATCCAAAAGGAAACACAAACGGAGTCCGTACCAATTAAGATGTTAGACACGAAAAATTGAAGAAAAGTGGAGACTGTGACAAGTATAATTACAACAAAACAATCCCAAAGAGAGAAAATGCAAAATGGGTTTTTAAAATGTTTAGTGTCTTTTGTACATCGTATATTAGATCGTTTATCTCCATTTAATTTAAGAAAAAAAAGTTGGAAAAAGTCTTAATGATCAAACCACAACAATTTTACAAATTGGAAACTGAAGAAAAAAAGATAAGTCTCTGTACGGGACGCATTTAATCAGATAGTTTTTCATGTTTCTTGCTAATGAATTACAAGTTTCGGTGGTTTCACAGATTTAATTAAAATAGCTGTTTTCATTTCACAAGGAAACTGCAACTTTTCCTGCCCTGTGAGGGGTCTGCCTCATTATATCACCAGGGTTAACACGTATATCTGCAAACTGTGTGTTTCCTGTAGGCTGACTGAAATGCCACACACACTAAGCCTGTATAACACATGAATCACTTTAACCCATAAAGGTCCAGTGCTACTATTGTGTAAGATCTTGAAATCATTTTTCTCTCTATTTAATCATTCATTTATCAACATTTATTTTAATATTATCCTGTGTATTTCTGAATTTTTCACTGTAAATCATGTATTTTCCTATATTTAAATTAGATGTTCATAAAAACTCAGTATTTTCAAAGGTTATTATATTAAAAGAGAAAATTTGAAGGAAAATGTGACTTATATCATGAACTGAACATAAAATCAAAAGTGTCCATCTACTGTCATTGATCCAACTCCATGGGTTTTTCTGGTGAATCAATGTTGGAGAAGATGACAGTGTTTCCACTTTCACTACGGAGCCTCTTTACGTCCAAATGGTTCGTATCTGATGACCATGAAAAGATGACAAACTGTATTTTACTTCAATTATTTACATGGATTGATCTGATTAGTGGATTAACAGGTTGAAGACTGCCATTATTTGAGTGTGCTGTGTACACTCTTGTATTCCTGTGACTGGATTAATCCATAAAGACCCAATGGTACTTTTGTGTCACTTCCCAAATTAATTTTTCTCTATTTTAACCTTTCTTAAGTGATTTATCACCATTTATTGAGTTTTTTCAGTATAAGCCATGTATTTTCCTATATTTAACTTACTGACTGTGTAGATGTTCATAAAAAAAGTTACTTTGTTTTTAGCAAAATATACCATTAACTGAATGTCAAAACAAGTGTCTCCATCCATTGTCATTTGTCTGAATGTTGCAGAAGATGACAGTGTTTCCACTTTCACTACGGAGCCTCTGAACATCCAAATGGGTCATATCTGATGACCGTGAAAAGGTGAGAAACTATATTTTCCATCAAGTATTCACATGCATTGATGGGATTAGTGGATCCAAAGGTATTAAATATTTTATATCAGTGGATGTTTGGGTGTTTATGGATGAAGCGTCTTTTCAATCGTTGCTACAGATACATGTCTTCTGTTTGATGGGGGAGTTTCTTTTGCCTTTGCCATGATGCAGATATGGTCTCTGGTTGAAAAGCAGCCTTGGAGCTCCTCTGGGAGCACTGGCACGAAAGAATGTCCCCAACCAAAGCACTATTACGTCTTGAAAATAATGACGGACCAAAGTACAGCAGCCTCAGCTGGCGCCTGTAGTGTTGTGTGTTTTGTTCTTGTGCCAGCAGACGGCTGTGGGTATTAGCAACACACTTCAGAATGAGTGTTTCAGCAGAGGAGGATCAAGTCCTTCATAATTGGTTTGTCTCAAAACATCAGTAAACATGAAGCAAAACCAATCAGACCAACCTGTGACATACATTGACTTTTATTCATAATCATAAAATTGATTTCCATTGAGATTACATCAGCATAGATTGCAAATACAGGCACTTGCATTCATGGTCAAACATCCAGTATCTACAACAGCATAGAAAAAGGACAATTTCACTTATCTGTCCTACAGCATCGTTTCTGTTAGATATATTTTTACATCTTTATGATTTTTCACCACAGCCAAGATCTGCTAAAGATTCCTTTTGGTTTCTGGAATAAACACGATTAGTGATGCAGCCTCAGTCGTCTTTAAAATGTACTGTGTAAATGCAGCTCATACAATTTCAGCATGAGCCCTCTTGAAGTCGTGAATAAACTGACAGATCAATCCAAAGAGCTCCTGAGAGTCTTGATCCGCTGGTTCTCCAAATTTAACCTTGACAAAAGAAACACAGAATGAGCTGCTTACAAATTATAAAAAAAACTTTAAGCTTCCAGCAAGACCACTTTCCACGACCTTTGAGCTACTGAAACATTTTTTTATTTTATTTTGTTTAACAAGGAAATTTACTTTGTTGAGAAACTGGTACCTGGGTCGTGCATATTATTCCTTAACAATAGTGTTTTGAGTAATTAACTCATATTCTGCTACAGCATGCAATCCATTTCTCAAGAGCTCTTATTCAGTGAGGTAGCTGTGTAGTACTGAATTAATACTTAAAGTTAGAAAGCTGAGGGTCACTGGTGTAAAAACTCTGAATGAATCTTCAGTCAAATTTTATCACAAAGGGTCACAGTGGCAAAGTGTATTAATTGGCTGAGTGCATGCAAGGGGCTACACAAGCATCAGAATTGATTTTTTTATGCATTTTCACAATAAGTTTTGACCAAAATGGCTGAACCCTTGTGTGCAAATAATTTGTGACTAATAATGATAAGGTTTATCAGAATACTTCTATGACCTAATGTTTTTATAGCTGTAGTTTTGGCTTCAAGTTTGGGTACTTAGGTAATAATACAGGTTCTATTATTGCAACAGAGATGAGCTTTGTGAACAATTCCAGTGTCTGCCCATTTCTTCCACATTAAGAATCATTTTACTTCTAAGTATAGTACAATTTGACTAATGGTAGATTTTTAAAGGGGCTATATGTAATATTTCTACTTAGAGGTGTTTAAAAAAAGACAATGCTACTGTCACAGTACTGTGGCACAAAATATCAGTTTGTCTATTGCCACAGAGCCAATCAAATGTTTGCATTTGTACTAGAGCCATAGATACTGTTACATGAACTCATTAGCCACAGTACTGCAGTGATATATGGTGTATACTTCAGTGCATTGTTTTGTGCATTTTGTTACCGCAGCACTGTGGCAAATTGATGGAAGAAACGACAAATTAGTGATAGTATATAGTATAGAATGGGAATTATTGTTGTAAATGCTCTATTTGTTGTTTAATGGTGTTCTTTGCTCTGTGCAGTCAGTGAGGCAGGAGAAGGTGGGCGGAGCTACATGATGCGGCAGTGTGCTGTGTGACTTCTCAGTTCTGTGTCAGTTGTGTATTGAGTTATGTGGTTCAAATTCTGCACTATGAACGTTATCCCAATCTCTGATTTATCGATGTACCCACCCCACCCCCCCAAGAATAAAAAATGCTACTTCGACTGAGAATTAAACCTGAGTCTTCCACTTTGCAGTCCGAAACATTACAGACTAAGCTACATCTCTGCTGTCTCTAAATCTGACCTATTTGCTGTCTGATTGCCTTGGTACTTTTCAGGCTGTAACAAGTTACCAGTCTAGACATGAAATAACGACTGCCCTGATTAGCTCTGTGGTAATAGACAAACTGATATTTTGTGCCACAGTCCAGTGGCAATAGTCACTTCACTAGAAAAATCACCTAAAATTGAGTGTTCAGAATAAAGAGTTGTGGCATTATGTCAAAGATGCCAATGTGTTGGACTGTAAAGATATGTACTGGATATAGTCATACTAATGGTCTGACACATTTATATGACCACTAGAGAGAGTAGTGAGGTGAGAAAAACTAACACCACAAGGCCTTTGACCAAAGCATCAGAAAGTGACCAGATGGAATGAGAACCATTAAGAAACAACTTTTAGAATCAAAGAAAGTAACAAAGTGATAAATTAAAAAAGCACTGTTGTTGTTTTCACCACTGGACACAGGCTAAATGAAAAGAATGGACCTTAATGCTAAAATTGCAGTGTTTCTTCTACGTGGGTGAGTTTGATTATGAGAATTATGAAAGTATAAAGCTATTATGTGATGCTGTTATCTTTGCTAATTTTACCATTTGTTGATCCATGGCTCAGACTGAACTATGACAATTTTGACCTTGTTTACTCGATTCCAAACTGACCTTTTGTGCAACTATTGACAACACAAACCGTACAGAAAACAGATGTGATGTGTGGTTTTACTGTGGCTGTTTTCTGTCTAAAAATAGAGCTAAGCTAAAAGTGCTATAATGTAAACTATCAACTGAGCAGCACATGAAGATTAACAGACACTGTTATTTTGATAAACTATCAAAATTTCTCAAGAACTCTTATTTAATGAATTAGTTGGTTATTTGAGTTTTTCTTTGAGGAGGAAAGCTTGATGATACCATTATACAGATGTGTGTAGTCGTAAGAATGTTCTTGTGCGTGACAGCTTTTTTTTCATTTTTGGAGGAAACGTGAATAAATAATACAGATGTACTGTAAACAACAACAAGCTTCATTCTTTTTTCTGTCCTAGCATTAATTCTGTGTCAGCAGTGGGTAGCCTATTTGCTGGTTCACCACTGCCCCTTGCTGTTCATAGTTGGAGCTAATTTATGAGTCTCAAAACTACAAACTAGTCATTTTACTGTGTTAGAGGGGGGGTCTAAATCAGCTGTCTCATGGTACATCCACAAGATCAGACTTTGACCTCTGATTGTAGATCTATTCTGTTGTGTCTTCCTATATTTGGAAAAGATTTACACATTTCTCACATCTCTTTACATATATTATTGTATGCAATGTGCAAATCAGTCTGCTTAAATTTCTCCTCATATATATTCAAACTAATTGATATATTGATATGCTTTGAGTCGTGTCCAGTGGAAGACATCAGTTCAGGCAAAAGAAAGGGTTTTTATTTCAGGAAAATCCAATGCACCTTCTGTTTATAACCTTCAGATTGACAATTAGAAGCTTTTTTATTGTACATGTACATACTGTGTCCTGTAAAGATCAATGAGAAATACACAGCCAAGCTTCAAAACGACTTTGAAAAAAAATAACAGGACAGTCTGTTATAAAAATCGATGTCTTTCCAAGAGTGTATCAAATGTCTTTGGGTCTCATTAATGAGTAAGGACATGAACGATAATGACACTGACTGCTGTTTGGAAATGCAGGTTGAATGTAGTGCGTGTCCATCACAGCAGAGCAAAGATGACTTTAGCTACAAAAAACTTGCCTGTGATTGTTGAGGTTTCCTTTTAGATGTGCATAATTGTTTTACTTGTACTTACAGAACCCACTGTCACAGACACACTGCAGTTCACTATATGCGCAAAGCAAAACACATATCGCAAAGGATATAAATGTAAATAAAGTAGCAACTCCAGACACTGCCACAGTCATTGCATCGAACAGAAGCACCTCATCTTTAATCTTCAGGTTTTACCTATTTGCTGTGAGAAGTGAGATTAAAAACATCTTATCTGCAGTAACTGAGGTGGAATTGATTGTGCGATATCTTGTCTTCCTAACACTGACTACTGAAGATATGTATGTTCTGAATCATATTAGTGATACCATATAGTTGTTAGTTGTAGGGTTGATTGTGAAAAAAGGTGTGCAACACATGTGTATGTAGAAAATCCATTATGTTATCATAAATTAGGACCTTTGTAATAGCAAACATATTATATAAAATGTCTCTTTTGTTTAGTGATTTAAATGTTTTTGCCCCGAGAGTAGCAAGTATTAAATGTTCTCTCTAAAATACATCCCCCTGAAGGTTTTTTTTTTTTAGATTGTTTTATATTTCATAATTTTGCATGTTGTCTGTTCTCGGGCATCATTATGAATTCTCCTCCCCCTTAATAAGATGTGACTAAATATGACACCTTTACCCCAACCTGCTGCTCTGTTGCACAGCACCACAGCCCAGCCATTCTAAGTCATTTTCTCAGATGCTCCTAAGGGGTTTCTTTATATATGCAGGATGTTTCACGAACAGCATTCGAGCTTAGTTCTTTTGCAGTGTAATCACAAGGAGGGGGCGAGGACACAGATGTGACCTTAAATGTCACCGATTTGATTCAGACTAAACCTAGAGGACGGATGCGTGACAGCAGGAAGAAACAAACTGACCTGATAAAAGAAAAGTAGTTTATTAAATCACATTTCTACCTACATGTGGGTTACCATGCCCTGGGGTCACCTGAGACTAAAGTAGAAGATTATTCCTGTTTTACTTACAATTTTCTACTTAAAGTTCTATGACCACCTCAAAAATTTAGTGCTTCACATGTCAGAAAATGATCTAATTTTCATTAAACATGCAGGGATGGTGGTGCTGCTGCATGATGATTACAAAATGCGACTCCGATTGGCCTGCAGGGGACACTACAGTTAAAGGTCAAATTGTTAAACTTTAAAAGGCCACAGCTGCTGCAAGAGCAGAACAATTTCAATAAAAAACTTAGAAGAATAATTTATCTTGTAAGGATTTTTCAGTTAAGGAGCTTGATAGCTTGCGCATAAACCATAAACCCCAGGCTGATTTTTCTTTTAAACTCTAAACAAGTCACCTTAAAAGCCGAAAAGCAGATGTGAACTGTGCACAACAGAATATCAGAGGGACACCACTGTTATTTTGTCTTCAGTTTTATCTTAGCTTACTTGTGTGTGAGTTGTGGAAAAGATTTCGAGTGCACTGGAATCTAATTGTGGGTCCACTATAACACAATTCAGTGCTAAGCCTAAAGCTTACAGCTAACCCCTTCATACTTCAGTACTCATACACAGCAGGAAGGGTTGGCAGAGTCTGTGTGATGATGGATTGTCCATAGAGATGTAAGAAAGGTGAGAAAATAGGTACTACTTTCATATAGATTATTTTTGGTGGTAGCTCTGTAAAAAAGAAATAGCACCTGTTAAGATGTCAAAAGTAAGCTTGAGTCCCATAAACCAAATCTAACCAGGTTAGTGAGCAAAGAAAATGCTCTCCTTTATTTTAGACAGCGTGATAAAAGAACTCACTGGGACCAGAGCCTCCACTAAATCTAATGATATGTGAGACAGAGCACGAACCCAAGTGCACTTCTACGCACTTCTATAACAAAATCATTAAATAATATCATTTGATCTTCAAGAGTCCAGTCAACATCAAAAAGAACTAAACTAATAAATCATAAAGTATTAATGAATACGTTCCACTATGTTACCGATATATTTACCGATTTACCGATTACTCCAAACATAAACTACCTCTCTGTTTAAGCGATAATCTAGAAAAAGAAAAAAAAAATGTGTTTTGAGTCTTTGTGGGTTCATATGTTGCTCTTTTAAAAAAAAAAACACACACATCAAAACCCAGTAGGGGTGCTATCACAGCCTCTCATTTTTCTGCTTTTGTAGATCACTCACTCCCTATCGTTTCAATGTGACATCACACATTAAGGGTCAAGATGAACTTTGGCAAAAAAAAAAGACAGCATCAATTACTTTCTAATCCTGAGGAAATTATCCCTAAGAATAGGTAGAGCATATTTCAAAACTGCAAATCAGTCATGCCTGCTGTTAAATGATGTGGAAGCCACGGATGTGTACTGTATATCAGATGTANNNGTCTGAGCCCTCAAGGACACCTGGTGAAAAAGAAGTAACCTTGGGGACTTCTTCCTTTAAAATATATGTACTCTGCCAGCATAAGTTGGGGAGATAAAATGACAAATAATTGAAGAGGGCCATCTAGACTCCACAGGAACAGAGGACCATCTATCTCAGAGGCTGTACAAAAGAGATATTGAAATAATAAGTCAAATATTACCAGTATGACAGAGTAGAGTTTCTTCATTTCCTCACATGTCTTCGTCAGTGCCGAAAGCTCTGTGTTGTATTTGTCAATTGCCATCTGGGGTTTTAAGAAAAAAGCATAAGCAGCCCATGATGAAATTAGTCTTTCATTCATTTAATTTCACCATTTAATCATTGATCAAATCAAATTGATGCAGTTGAGTTTCATCTCTTAAATGTAATGAGTCATAACCCCCACGGCTGTCATTTTTACACCACGTAGACCATGTGGACCAGATCCAGTTGCAGGCTTAGTCATTTTTAAAGCATGTGGCTCCCTGCATTGAGGACAACAATTTTGTTCTTTTATAAGTGAGAAACAAATTGCCATGTTTTATTGTTCTGCCTAGTAGAATGAAAACTGAAAATGGATTTTAATCTCACACCAGTGCCACATGAAGATGCACTACAGAGCAATGTTTTGATGAGTGACATAAATTTGTGTCTTTGGACAAAAAAAAAAAAAAAATCTATATATACATATATATAGTAAGATGTAGATGGGGACTAACACATGATATTTACATTTTGTCTGAAAAAAAAAATCATATAATAGATAAATTGATGCAATTCTTCCTCTTCTACCTTAACCCATAAAAACCCAAACATCCACTGGCGACCAAAATCATTTATTTATTTATTTATTTATTTATTTATTTCACACATGCAAAGAAACAAAATAAAACAAAACAAAGCAAAAATAAGACAAAAACAAAACAACATTTAAATGAACATACTCTATCTACAAGTATGTGCAAGTTTGAATTTTGCTTTTGTTTTACCTGTGGATCCACTAATCCTACCAATACATGTAAATAATTGGTGTAAAATGCAGTTTGTCATCTTTTCATGCTCATCAGATATGACCCAGTTTGACATTCAGAGGATCCATAGTTACCATGGAAACACTGTCATCTTCTACAACATTGATTCACCAGTAAAACCCATGGAGTTGGATCAATGACAATTAATGGACACACTTGTTTTTACATTCAGATATTGATATTTTTGCCAGAAAAAGTCACTTTTTCTTCAGTTTTCTCTGTTTTGATATAATAACTTTTGAATTTACTATTGAGTTTTCATGAACATCTAAATTAAAAATATGGAATTAAAAGTAGGAAAATCCATGATTTACAGTGGAAAATGCTAAATATAGAGCATAATATTGTAATGAATACTGACAAATTGCTTAAGAAAGGTTAAATCGAGAGAAAAATTCATTTGGAAACCACCACTAAAGTAGTGCAGGGTCTTTATGGATTAAAGGGTGACCATGTTTTGCATGTGGAATGAACAAAGACAGTACAACAGTGTGCATAAAACACAACAAGAAGACAACTACCAGTCCATGGAAGTACGTAGAATCACAACCTTGAACAGCACACCACAGTGTACCGTTAAAGATCCAGTGTGTAAAATTTAGGAGGAGCTAATCAGACACTTGGACTAAAGACAACAGATTCCAGTTTGTCCCTTTTCACTGTTGATGAAAATGTAATAGCACACCTGTAGGTAATTAGATTGTGTTTCAGACACATGTATCACTTTCAGCCACTCGTACTAGTTCTCCTAATGTTTACAATAAATGATCTTGTGGCTCAGCTGAGAAAATAGGGACATGTTTGGTGAGTTTGGATATTTTTACCTTTGGTTTTTATGAAACAAAAGTCTGTGGTTCAGTTACATGACAGACTGTGACGCTGCTGTAACTGGGGTTGACTTGTCATAGATCTGTCGCTTGTCTCATAAAATGATCCTTAGTTAATGTTAGATCATAGGTGGCCCTAATTTGTCAGTGGGTAAGATGTTAAGGATCATCTCAGAGATTGTCTAATTGTTATGGAGCCAAAAGTTTTCACAAAATAGTTTATTTATTCAGTGAACTGAGCCACTTCCCCCATCAAACACCGAACAGAAGTGTCGCTTTTGCCCCTTCTAAGATGTAATAATGTGTTTATACCTACAGACTGAGATGTTGCAGCTTTAGTCTAAATTTCTTTTGTGCTGAATGACCCTTTAATGGTGTTTAGAGAAATATTCCAAAGGTAAAGCAGGAACTAGTACATATTGTACAAATTCCTGTTGTAATTGTGTTTTAATAGAGTGTTTTGATATGTATATTTGATAAATATATATTTAGATCTATATATGTATGTGTATATTTAGAGCTTTACATATGTATATTTTTTAGTATTGATAATGTTTTTACTGCTATTTTTTATTTTACCTGCATAAAACAACTGTAACACACAACCACTTCCCCCGGGATAAATAAAGTATTCTGATTCTGAAATAAACAGTTATTCTGTAAAAACACACAAGTAACAGCAGGTAACATAAACATTTACTGCTGTCTTCATAATATAGTATTCATTTGGCCAACAAAAACTCTTTTGTGTTCTCTGAGATCAGATAACTAAGGTTGGCTCCTCTAGTACACAGATGTTAACAAAGACACGAGGACATTTTATTCATTTTTCATCACCTGGTTGTATGTCATTTGAGGCTGAATAAATTCTGCACATCCCATAAAAGAAACACCAATTAGACTGGTTTCAGACACATTTGTGTTTTTGTAGTTAAGTAACATTAGCTAGTTAACTAGCTAGTTACCGCAGCGTAACCTTAGGTGATTGATATTAATTAATGCCAGATTATTAAAGTTAAATACATATTGAAGATGTTTCTGTAAACGTTTCTCCATTATTTCACAACTATTATTACAGAAATTTTCAATTGCTTCCTTCAGAATACCTGTTTTATATCTGGCTAATCACTTACACTAATATAATGCCAAAAGCAAGAGAAAATGTCGCAGGTTCTCAGACATCCCATCCTTTTCTCCATCAGTCATTGCATAATTAATAACATGATCACTAACATCCAGCTGTTTAAAAATAAATAAATAAATATATATATGCTGTTGGACATGTTCTATAATAGATAATAAAAACAGTTTTAAAAATATTAATTAATGAATGACTGTGTATAGTTGTGTGTCCTTGTGGCACTTTTGCCTATATTTTATGAAATTATGACTTTAACGAGGGATAAAAACCGTGGTGTAATGTTGAATAAATAAATATACTAGCATTTATATCTGTGATCTCTGTTACACAATGCTTTGGCCTTCACCTGTTCTGAAAGCTAATTATTATTGCTGACACAGTTTTACGGAGGGGTTTAGCAAAGGGTCAAGTGCAGAAATGGAATATAATATGCATAATTATGTTTTCAAAAAATATTGAATTGTTGTGTTTTCGTTGCCTTAGAATGAGCCACTTATATCTTTGTATCTACAGTAGGAGCAGATGAGAGTTTGCCATTTCTTGCCCTCCTAACTACAAACCCAGAGTAGATCCCCCCCAAAAAACCAAAAAACTGTCTCTAATAACAGGCTGCCATGTTTTTGCAGCCACTGCTAGATGTAACACACCAAACCTTTAATTAAACAAGAAATAAACAAATCAGCAATAAAGAATTTACAGTTTTACCTTTAGATCTTTGGAGAAGTTTGGGGGATTTTCTCCTTCTTTTCTCTTCTTGGAAGTTTTTCGGTACTGGATGACTTTCTTCAGTTCATTCTTCAGGACTAAAGCGATATACAAGTTGGTTACCATCGATCATATTTGGCCATCGAAGCAAAAGGCTGCACCGTCTCCTCTGATCCTTAGAAAGGCTGTTTTTGTGTTTGTTTGTGCTGTAAGTCATCCTATAGATCTATGGATATTATACTGGACAGAGCCTAGACAACAAAACCTGGGTACTTAATCTCCAATTACATACGGATCCAAAACATGTTAAATTACGCTACTGGTGCATCCTCAGAAAAAAAAAAAAAAAAAAAAAAGGTTTTGGTACTGGCACAGAGAAAGCTGTGTCAGCAAGTTTCAGAACAACACCATTTGGACACAGTAGTAAAATCTGATCTACTCACCATCTACTTCTGCGGTCAGACCTTTGATGGAAGCTGTCCAAAAGAGAAAAGGGAAAAAAAAAAAAAACACCATGACACACACACAAAAAGCTTACATTTTGCTAAACCAGCCCCGACTGAAACATACCACACTTTTTTGTTTTTTCAGCTTTGATCAAATCTTGATTAGCTTATACCTCCTGGGACAGTTTCAAATTCTGCCAACTCTTGGGTAAAAGTGGCCAAGCACGGTTCATGCAACATGATCTGTTCTACAAGGGCGTGGAGCAAGGTGAACTTTTTGTCTCTCCCACGGAGCTGAGAAATCTGTGGAGAAGAGAGAGCATAGTGTGAAAAAAAGGGCACGGCCTGGAAAATAGTCTCCTGCTACACACAGCACAAAGACATGTATCATAAACATCTACTGTATATGTGTGCTTCTATGAAACTGGTCCTAAAAACAGGGCAAGGGAGTTAAACATTCAAACCAGATACAGACCAATTTTGGTTACATTCTTGGACCCAATATTTCATTAAAAATTCATTTATTTTGGGATGGCTCAGAGCAAAAGTATCTCTTTTTTTGCATTTATCTGAGGTCATCATTAGGTACATCCTGGGGGGAAATATATCTAAATTTACCTTTTATTATTGGGTCTAAAAAAAGCTGGCAAAGTGCCAGGTCCCAAAATTAACCCAGTTTCATAGGAGCACCCGTATTGCACGCTACAAAGTCTGCTTCCTCTGTGCTGATACAGAAAATACTCATCAGTGGACTGTGTTAACACCTACTCTGTATGGAGCATAAAGATTCTGAGTGAAGTTCCATGTATTATTATTGCTATTATGTACTTGTACTAAAGGGATCTTCCAAATATTGTGGCGCCCACACTGTTTTCTAGAGTGTTTTTGAATTTAACGTCCAGTCCAGCCCTTATACAAGAGATGCATCATGATGTACTGAGGCTCACAGGCAAATAACAAAACTAAAAGAAATAAAAACGATCTGAGATGACCTTGATGCATTTTTCTTGGAAGCGGCCGACCATTAATTTGATGGAAGAAGAAACTGTTTACCTGTCTCAATTAGATCCTGAAACACCTCTGAGGAAACACAAGGCCTCAGCTTCATTAAAAGGAGCAGAGGGCCTTTTACGTCTCTGCCAAAAGTACTACCCCTTAAAACCCTCCCAGTAGAGAGACTAGCACATAGAAGTGTGGTTCAGATGTAAATTTAGAAGAATGGGGGGTCAAAACACACAGAGGCGACAGTACATCCAAAAACAGGACTTTAAATCAACCTGGAAAATGTGACTTTTTGGTGTTATGAAAAGATACAGTAAGCAACAACTGCACTTCAGCCACTAGAGGCTACGCTTTGTGCAGACTTTTACTTCATTATGATCACAGAACCATCAGAACGACCTGAGCAAACTTAAAATATTGCAGCTAAAAAAGGAAAAGCGAGACGGATGAAAAAAAAAAAAAAAAAAAAAAAATTCCAAAGAAGCCCTGCAGTATGAGTAGTCTTATTAGCTTTGTGCTGCAACTCAATCAAAGGTCAGGTAACAGTAGTAGAGTCATACTTTAGGTAAGGAGGAGAGGCGGAATCCCTTGGCCTTTTCCTTTCCGGCGTTCTCATTGAGGTAATTGCCAATGGCGAGGAGGTACTCCAGCACGGAAACAAATGACCTGGAGTTGCACAGCTGCGTGCACATTCTGATCTTCTGGTTAATCAGCTGAAGACAAACACAGGGGCACAAAGCAAAGTCTTTTTGTTCTGTAATTTAACAGCTTGTGCATTAATTTTTTCACCCAACATGTGACATTTAAGTGGAATGAGGCTTGTTTTTTGTTTGCAAAGCTTTCAAACGGAGACAAAAATAACTCAAGCCTTTTGGTATTTTACATTATGAAAATAATCAACACCTCATTTGACCTCACAGTATGAATAATCACAGAGTTGTTGTTTGGCAAGATTATTATTTGGTATGCAATTGTGTCAACTGCAAACATCCCTCTAGAATATGGCAAGATTTCCCTGTTTAACCAGCACTAAACAGGTCCTGCTGAATATGGATGGAAATTAAACAGACAAAAAAGAAAAACAAAAAAATGGAGATTGATTTAAATTTTTTGCTAGTGGTGTTTTGGAAGAAATGGGAGTTAATGATATGGGGAAGTGTAGTCCTCAACAAAGAGTTAGCTTTTCCAAATAAAGTCTGTGCCAGCCAGCAACAATACTCTCGCCATATGCTCTAGTTTTAAGAATAACTTCCCAGAACTTACCAGAGGGACAGCTTCATTTACACAGAAGAGAACGGAGAAAGGAGATCCAGCTACATCATATAATCTACCTTTGCACGCTGCCATCTTTAACTTAGTCTGTTAGAACATATCTGAATACAGACCAGACTCTGAAACCCCTGATTTGATGAAAACCAGTTAACATGTCAAAGTATAAATAATGTGTAATTATTGCAGAACTCTGACTAAAATGACATCGTAGGTTGACCATCATTTTGACAGTAAAATGTGAAGCTGTCAATAAAGATGCTACAGTCAGTTCCCAGTATCAGTGCTTTTGTGTCGAGAGGATATAGAAAACATATGCTCAACAGCTAAGGGAATAATGAGCTGTTTTGTAGTTAAATGAATATAAGTTATTGCCAAACATTGGTTCCACTGAAAGTGTCAGGATTGTATTTTGTATGTTTCACATGTATTTCCAGGATTTTATTTTGTATTTTCTGTGTGTATTTCCCGAGCTTCCAGGCCTGACAGTGGAGTTTGCAGGGAGAGTGACTCCACAGTGGAGGTCCTGCAGGCAGACACTCTTGTTGCCCCGCCCCCCGAAGGGCAGGCAAGGGGTATTGTTTTTGGTGTGGTTTGTTTGTTTGATTGTTTACAGTCTAGCACAGGGGTGGGCAATTAATTTTTCTGCGGGGCCACATGAAAAACTTTGACAGTTATTAAGGGCTGGATCCAATTCACCTGCAGCTCTGCTCAATATATATCTGTAAACAGTAAATGAAACAATACAATGATACAATGAAAACGTGGAGCACAGAATACAACTATTTAATGAATATTCACAAAAACATTTTCGAAAATGTGCAAAACCAGCTTTAACTTTACAGGAAAAAACATAAATGCAGCTTTGTTTGTTTGCATATCTCACTTTATTTTCTGACTTCAGTGAAGAAATATTGAAAGTCCATGTCTTGTTGAAATTTCTGCATTCTTAATCAATCTTTCTTACTTTTTTTGCCGTTAGCTGACGTCTTCATGGGCTGAAACTGACCGACAAACCAATCACTGCATAAGACTTATGCAGAGTACGGACAGTACATGTGAAAAAACGTAAAGTTAGCGGACCCTACAAAATAAAAGCTGTGCTGTTGTATTGGTTGCATCTATTACCATGACATATATTTGCATTGACTTTTAATTTGCCAATGACCTCATGTGGGCTGGTCAGGGTCAGGTATCGGGCCGCATGTGGCCCGCGGGCCTTACTTTGCCCAGGTCTGGTCTAGCAGAAAAATTATTGGTTGAATTCATACCAAATTGGGTTCATAGATTGCCAGTGACCCAGAATAAATCTGATTACATTTTGGGAAAAGTAGGTAACAGTTCAAACTTTTTATGAATTTTTACAATCTTTTTTCCCCCATTTACTTATAATGAGTGAAATTTCAAAAGTGTATAAAAACATCAATTTACTTCAAACTTGGCACATATATAGAGGCAGTTGATATGGTTACATCACCACACACATAGACGTGATGACATCAGCTGGATCGATGCCAAAATAAGGTACAATACGTGCGAGGGGCGGGGTTTGTTGTGCCTAGCACCACCTGTTTGTGTCCGTGCTTCCTTGAATCTTGTGTTTATATTTGATCACAACTGCACACAGAAAACAGGTTTATATAAGCCAGAACCACAATGCAGAACTGAACTTGTCACAGTAACCCTGAAACTTTGCACCTACAAGCACACCATATAGGAGTGAAACATTTCCCAAGTGGGAACTTTTTCATTTCCTCTCCTCCAGCACTGTCTGTCAGGCTGTGTGTAAATCCTCCCTAATGTTGGAGACTTAAGTAGTCTGTCATATCAGACTATTGAGGGGTATACAGTATTTTGCAAGGTAGGAGACTCCTATTTTCTCTATCTGAACATATTGTGCAGTGAAAGTTTGGGGTGGTTTGCAAATTAGAACGATGCATCCGAATTGAATTTTCCTGGTACATAAATGCAGACATTTGATTGTAAATTGACCTGTTCTAAATAAAGCCAAGTTACAAAGCAACCGAAATAGTAAAAGAGTGAAGAAACGAGTAAATTCAAAGTTAATGAAATTGTTAATCTTTCTTGTCAAGTCATCTAGCCGGTTTACAATATGTTTGTCTCTGTGTTTTAGACAGTGAAAAATTACTGTCACAGTCAATGGATTACAGTGCCATCATTCTTATCCTCTGTTTCTCTTCATTTTCAGACAGTCAGCAGACAACAGATTAGGACTGAAGCACTGATGCTGAAAGCAACAGAAGTTCGAGAGAATCACATTAAAAAAAGCAAAAAACAAAAAACAAGTTAGAAAAAAAATAAGTAGGAGCTGGGAGGTTTGCTTGTCTGACTGCAATATCTTCACGCCCTGCAGCCCCCAACGCCAATAAACATCAATTCTCTATAAGAGTGTTAACCATTCATCTGACTAAAGATGAACCTGAAATGTCTAGATATTTAGACAGCATTAACCAACACATGTGTGTGTTACTGTTCGACTGCTAAAAGGAACTTTTTGTATTTTAATGAAATCCTATTCCGACTTCATTTTGTTTCTGACTGTATTCACTTAAGAGTGCTTGAGTTTAAAAGTTTGCTGAATGAAGATAAATTCATGATTTTTCCATTGCTGTCCCCTGTGAAAAACCTCAAAGTGGGTTTTCACTGGATTTTTGATAACCGTAAAAAGACTTTGCATGTTTCACACCTACAGAAAAATGGAACTTGATTTGATTAAGATATATCTTTTCCTTCTGTCAAATGAAGAGAGCAGTCTCAAAGTGCCTCTCATGTTTTTCTGATTTGAAGACTCTTAACCATCCAGCAGAAAGAATAAAACACCACCACTTCAAACATAAAACTCAGGCTGGAAGGAAAGAGCTTTCATGTATTAACTTCAGTTTGTTCCCAGATGTTATTTTCATTTATGGCTAAAGTCATGATGTATCTGAACATTAGCATTTGCATTACCGACTAAATTTGCATTTTCATGTTTTCAGTCTTTGCCGTGGAGACTGTTTTACACAGTTTTCGAGCTTTTAAGAATGGGACGGACTTTAAAGCATCTCAACGTCTGATTTGAGCTATGATTTGACTCTGCAGGTGAATGACAAAACTCACAGGTTGCAGGTCGTTCATGCTGATCGGTAGCTCTCGCAGAGTCAGCAGCAGGTCGAGTTGTGTGCTCAGGTAGGGGATGTTGCACATCTGTAGAAAGAAAGAAATCCGAGAATAACAAGCTGTGCGTGCATGTGCAGGAGAGGTGGTGAGTGCACATGTGTACGCTGCAATTTTATATCATTGCACAACCCATTCCCATGTAATTACTCAGATGTAAAAGCAGCACTGATGGCAGACGCTAAAAGGACGAAGGCAGTTTGTTCTTCAGACTCTTTAACGTGGAGAACTCACATTACCTCAGGCTAAAGTAGACCACTGCAGGCCTGTCGAAAGCCTGATTTAACAGAGAAACTGAAGGCTTGACACCTTGAAACGATTGGCTGAGCTGCCTAGTCGACCTTTGTGTTGGCGCTAACCTCCAATAAATCACTCTACGTTGTCAGACTGTCTCACTCGGGCTCAGGTACATTTTCCCAGAAGCCAAAGGGCACTCAGGCTGACGGATGTTTGAGGAAAGTTATTAGGATTTGTGTTAACAATTTAAAACATGTAATCATTTGGCAATTTCTTTTTTCTTTTTTCTTTTTCTTTTTTTTTTTTTTTGAGGACCCAGAACATGTTATCCTGTTCATTTTGGAGCACCGTGCTTCTTAGCTTGTCACATTTCCCAACACATTTATGAATTTCTATTGGAGGCTTAACAGATTGAGCTGATTCTATGCCAAGGTAACACTGTTATAATTTAATTCCTCTCAGGCTAAAATTGTGTTCACACATTAGTCACTGGGTTTGAAGCAATCATATCCTCAGGTATTTTTCTCAGTTTTTCTCCGATCCATAATGAGAAATTCCACCGTTTCACCAAATGTGAAATTCTTAGACTAGATTTCCTTGTTTTGCACAGAATACTCATTATTACAGTACATAACAATAAGACCTTGTGCAGATACACTATATGGACAAAAGTATTGGGACACATTGAATTCAAGTGTATCTCTTCTAACAGGGGTCTGGGTTACAAAATAATGACAAACGTTGTAATATAGTTTTATATTGTGATAAATATTGTTGCATTGGTTAGCTGTGTTAAAATGTTTTATCTTTGCTTCCAAATGGGGGTTTAACTTTACTCATAAAGACCCAAACAGCTATCAGTGACCGAAACCATCTACTGACCTAAAATGTTTAATACCTGTTGGTCCACTAACCTTATTAATATGTGTAAATAATTGGTGGAAAAAGCAGTTTGTCATCTTTTCATGGTCATCACATATGACCCATTTGGTCTTTCAGAGGCTCCGTAGTGAACGTGGAAACACCGTCATCTTCAACAACATTGATTCACCAGTAAAACCCATAGAGTTGGATCAGTGACAGTGGATGGAAACACTTGGTTTATACTCATTTAATGTTATATTTTGTCGAAAAAGTCAAGTTTTCTTAATTTTTCTCTGTTTCTGATATTATGATAATCAACATTAATCTGAGCTTTTGTGAACATCTGCATGATCAGTTTAGTTTAGTTTAGTTTATTTCAGACACAAGGAAAATAAAACAAAACAACAAATAAAATTTAAAAAAAAAACAAAACAAAAAACAAAATTAAAAAATATGAATAGTAGAAAGGGAACAATCGAAAGGAAACAAATGTTGTGCCTGAAAGGGAGTAGGAAGAAGCCGTTGCTTATCCAGTCCTACCCCTCCAATTCCAGTCCTCAGACTGATTAGTGTCTAATCACATAATATTCAACATTAGCTTGTGATTATTCATAAACACCCCCCACAACTTATACATATATACACATACATACACATATATGTATATACATAAATTTATATCTCCATCTGTACTCAAACCAAGTCTGCACCCCCATTTATATACACACAGTGAATTTAATATGAGAAAATAACTGATTTTTGTTGAAAAATACAAAATACAGATGATAATATAACAATAAATGTTGATAAATAACTTAAGAAAGGTTAAATTGAGAGAAAAATTGATCTGAGAACTGACACAAAAGTAGGACTGGTTCTTAATGGGTTAATTTCTCTCATCATTGGTTTCTTTTTTTAATTTCTTTTTAAAATTTTTTATTTATCCATGACTATTATTTTAAATGTTCTACCTCTAAATTTCAGTAATATTTTTTATGCTCTGAATGCAAATAATTCTCTACCACAACCAATCAACCATTAGGAAGAAAAATCTCCCATTAAACTTTAAGGCAATATTGATGTTTATATCAGGACATCTTAGAGCTGCAGCCATGATGTGTCCCAATATTTTTGTCCATATAGTTTATAAACATTCTCATAGCCATGGATAAAAGAGAAAGAGAGAAAAAAATAAGTAAAATCCATCTCTGAGGCATTTTGAAAGTAAGGGTAACAATTTAAACAAAACTAACCAATGCAATGATATTTATCACAATATAAAACTATATTATGAAATTTGTCATTATTATTAAGAAACACCTGAATTCAACGTGTCCAAATACTTTTGTCTATATTGAGTACATACCAGATCAGTGCTACATATTAGATTTAATCTGATCTAATATAAAGCTTATCTTTAAGATAAGATAATTTATTGATTGTAATATCATTGGTATTATTATTGTAATAAAATATCCTATAATTCATATGCTCCCCCCAGAAACACTGAAATAGAAGAGATAAGTCTGAATAGACAGATAATCAAACCATTTCCAGAATACATACATATCATTTTTCATGGTAAGATGAGAGAGGACAGTATGGTACTGAAAAGCAGGAAGTTAAATAACCTTTGTGGATGGCACATGGAGCCTCATAAAGATGCTAAAAATTATGAACTTGTGATGATTCATAAAAGATATGTAATACCAGTCAGTTTATTTAATAATATATGAAATGACAGAAAATTGCAGAACATTAGACTCTGGGGTCACTTAGCACCTTAAGTCATAGGTGTTTCAACTGACAACATTCCAGTTCCTATTAATTGTACTTTTTGAGTATCTGGTTTAATCAACGGCACTAAAATAAAGGACTCAGAGTGTTGTGGAACATCTTTTTCTTTGGAGCCATTTCGTCTGATGTTTAACAGCATGTACACATGATATTTCCATAGAACATTTTGAACTGCACTCTTTGAAACCTCTAATGTATGTAAAATATTCCTGAAAGGCAGTGTGGGCCGATCCGGCTGTTCCTCTATTACCCTCCTGCAGTCTTTAATCACAACACATGGGTCAAATAACTGCCAGGCATGCGGGAAGGTGATAAAGCCATGAATAGTAAAATAATCCATTTAAATGTCTTTGAGTATATGTTGTTTTAGTGGTTATCACTATTAAATTCCAAGAGTTGCACTGTTTTAAAATGAAAATGGAAAAATGTGGTGCACAAGGCAATAACTAAGCAAAACTAATGTCTTCATTCATTAAGATTGTTCCAATATTATAACATTCATATTTATATATTTAAGCCATTTTATGCACCATGACTCCAAATTCGGTTTAAAAATATACTCTTAGTTTACTGAATTTTACTCACACATCTTAGCACTCATACACACAGATATTAGCAGACAGACGCACACAGCTCTGCCATGAAGCAATCAGGATTATGCAGAATTTATACAAAAAACAGACAAGAAATGTCTCTTGTCTCTCAGTGCCCAATTACAAATAATATGTAACATACTGTGGTTAACAACACTATGGATGAGCATTCAGACTATTATATTTATGAGAAAGTATTATTTAAACAGACCATAACTTGCATATTAGATCCATAAAGAACATAACAACACACTAGAAGGGAAACTACTAAACTACATATAATCTGCAGTAACACTGTAAGGTTTCTAGCCAGCATTTTACCTCACTAAGGTAAAAACAAAACAAAAAACAAAACAAAACAAAAAAAAACACAGTCATCCAAATAGTTGTTTTACTTGGGAAGGTTCCTGACTAAGCGAAATGAAGCATCTCTCATTGTGATAAGAGTTGTCCGAATTCTCTAAATGAAAAGGAAACAGGCTTCGGTGCTTCCTTAAGGACCTCCTCCTTTAGCATAGGATACACTGGACCATCCTTCTAAAAAAGAACAGGAGACAATGCCAGACCACAATGCACCTCAGCCTCACTAGAACCAAAAAAATTGACCACATCACACCAGTTCTGAGGTCTTTACACCGGCTTCCTGTCTCTCAGTGGATAGACTTTAAAGTACTTTTGTTAGTTTATAAAGCTCTGAATGGTTCGGGGCCCAAATACAACAGTGACCTCCTTTTACCGTATGACCCATCCAGACCGCTCAGACGCTCAGGCACAGGTTTGCTCAGAACCAAACAGGGAGAAGCAGCTTCTAGTTTTTATGCTCCACACATCTTGAATAACTACCAGAAAACTGCAGGTCTGCTCAAACTCTCAGTTCTTTTAACCCATAAAGGCCCAGTGGTACTTCTGTGGGAGCCCCTTAATGATTTTTTTTCTCTCTATTTAACCTTTCTTAAAGGAGTTATATTGTGCTTTTTTAAATGGAATTATGCATTTTAAAACATTTCCCTGTTTTTACATTACATTAACTGTAAATGCCATACTTGGGTCTGAATTCTTCATTAATTCAACCCCACAGGTCCATCTTCAACCCTATTTCTGAGTAATGACACCAGAAAG
>JAPQRP010000028.1:8951293-8963002 GCA_037367295.1 Apogon hyalosoma
TCACCACCAAAATGTATTCATTTGTTCCTTGTGCTAGTATCAGTATTTCCTGAAAATTTCATCAGGATCCGTCCATAACTTTTTGAGTTATCTTGCTAACACACAGACAGACAAACCCGGATGAAAACATAACCTCCGTGGCAGGGGTAACTGTGAAAAAGGAAAAATTACATTATGGAAATGTTTACATCTACAAAGCGTCCTTAAACGTATGAATACCATGAACAACCTGAAATGTCTAAAGTGCAATTTTAACAATAATCTGCTTCAGTTTATCATTTACACATGTGCATTTTAACTTATAGACCACAGTGAATCTACAAAGTCAAAACATGAAACAACAGGCAGAATGTTGTTAAAATTACACTTACTTCTCTTAAGACATTTCAAGTTGTTGATATTTATGCCGGTTATTCACATTTTTTTGTGAAAAGATAGTTTGTAAATGTAAACACTTTCATGTAATTTTACTTCTTTACACTAAAACAACTAGAAAAGCACTTGGAGACTGTGCACCTCCGCCAAGGCAGACCCCCCATCACCACCAAAATTAAATCATTTGTTCCTTGTGCCAGTATCAGCATCAGCATCAAAATCCTTCCATAACTTTTTTAGTTATCTTGCTAACAGACAAACAAACAGACAAACAAACAAACAAACAGACAAACCCCGATGAAAACATAACCTCCGCTGTTCTTTGGTGGGGTTAATAAGAAACATTTACAGTTGTCATTAGTTCTAGGTTATTATGACAGTAGAGTATTTCACTGGTCTGACCCACTTGAGACTGAATGGGCCTGTATGTGACCCCTGAACTAAAATGATTCTGACACCCTTGATTGTTAAAATCGTCAGTAATTTTTGCATTCCTTAAATTCATCTCATGTGCCGGGTTGGACCCTTTGGCGAGGCGGTTTTAGGAGTATGTTTGACATGTGCATTACAGCATAGAAGGAGCAGTGACTGACACTGGTTCCACAGTCGGACACGACCACATTTCTACATACTACTACATTTTAACTACACATATCTGTTTTTCTTCTTCATATTTTAAAAGCTCTTTTTTTTTTTTTTTTTTTTTTTTACATCTACTGGTTAATCTAAATACATAACATCAGGCCACCAAATAAATGAAAACAAACATGGTCCTACACACTTTTAGACTGACTTTTAAAAATCTATTTATCTACTACTACCCCCCCATGAACATGTGTTTTTTTTGGTTTTTTTTACCTTTGCCCCCTGATGTTACAACATGTTCTCTACCTCACCATCTTGGACTGACGCCACAGAGAAAGTGAAGTGATTAAAAGCTAAGTACTCTTGATAGTTCTCGTCAGCTTCTCTAAAGCCACGAGACGCTGATGGGAAAAGCCTTTTACTCCTGTGCACTGAATGTGAACTCTGTCCATTTTAAACTGGACCTCCTCTTCTCTGTCATTTTCGTGCATTCTGTCTTCAAACCAAAAGCATTCACTTTTTCATGAGCCAAGCTTTGTGCCACTGGAGTTGCACAGGTTATTAATATTGCAGCAACTGTTGGGAGTGGTTCTTTCAAGACTGTATTCCTCTGGCCCATACTGTCGCACATTAAAATATATATTACGTTTTCATTGAATAAATAAAATCTTCCACACAGTACATTAGATCACTCTCTCCTTCCAGGAGGTCAGCCTCTGGAGCCACTGAGTAAACTGCAGGTAGGGGTTAGGAAACATTTTACGCGTTATATTCCTGAGGGCATGTCAATAGTTTCCATCTCCGTAAATAACCTGAGATGAAACTTTTATCAGTAAGCTGCTCTGGTAAAAGGCGCTAGCATCCGCTCTTTAGTATTAGAACACTGTGAGGATGGTTGTCTTCATCACATGACCTGACAGTGGTTTCCCCTGTTTTATAGATTGTCTTGACTGAACACTACTCTACACTCACATAGCTTGTTAGTGATTTGCTGAAACCTGCTCATTTCCAACTCTGTCTGTCTCCCTGCCAGTGAAAACATCTACCGCCCATGGCTCAAAAAGTCATTCACCTCTCAGCTTCAGTTGTGACACTATAAGGATTGAATACAAATAAGCAGTTTTTGGCACAATGTCATACCTCCTCAGAGAGGTGATGTGCTCATCAGACAGCCCTCCATCTTCCTCATTAACAATGAACAGTTTGTCCTTCAGCTCTCCTGGACGCACTGGAAAACTTTTGAGGAAAATGTCTGGAAGAACAATGGATTAGAAAAAGTCAACACACTCAATAGAACATGAAAGCTTTCCTCTTGACAGATCGTCCTCTCATCCCATGATGAAATGACTCAAAAAGCATTCTGAAGACAAAGGGTCCTTTGCTTAATTACTTTCACCAAAATGCCCGGGGAAATGCACAAATTTGCATTCTATCACGTCAAAGCTGAAATGAATTTTTTCTGTTTTACAGAAAATGCCTCTGCATTATGCAGGAGTTGTGAGAAGCATTCATTAAGAGCTGCTGAGGGATTTTAAGACATGTATGTAAAAAACATACATAGAGAATTTCATAAAATACAGTTGAAATACTCCAGACAGAGCACTGATTGGATGACACATTTCCTTTGCCAACATTCTTTTGTTAAGCTGTGAGGTTGTCAACTAAATTCTGTTTCTAAGTTTATGTCAGGCAGAACTCATAAGTACTTCATTTGAAATGGGCTTTTGTAGTCATGGTAGGAGCAACACATAAAACATATTTTGATTTCTGGGCTGCAAGTTGTATTTTTCCTATAACTGTAAATGTAAAAATACTGTGTTAACCATTCAGAGGAAAAAGTTGGCTATCAACATTACAACAGCCAGATTTTTGGTCTAATGAGTCCAAATGATGAATATAATGATACGAATTTTGGAGACTCATTTCTGTAAGCAACATGCCTTTAAATAAACTTATTTAGACATTCATTCCTTCTGGCAAAAATAAATAAAAGAGTAAAAGAAAAAGTCATACTGTGATTATTGTGGAGCCCATAGGTGTGAATATACATGTCAGCCCTGCAATGAACTGGCGACATGTCTAGGGTGTACCCCGCCTTCACCCATAGGTAACTGGGATAGGCTCCAGTACCCCCTGTGACCCTCTCGAGGATAAAGTGGTTCAGAAAATGACTGACTGACTGATTATTGTGGGCAATATTGATATTGCAATTTGAGTCTATTTGGTTCAAGGAGATACACAGCACAGACTGCAAATTTATTCCCATGTGGAGACTGTGTCCTCTGTTTGTATTTTCTATTTTCCTCTTGTTTTGGTGGTTCAGGACACATGTGGGCGACAGCCTTTAGTCAGTGATTCTGTGCTTCCAGCCAATCAGCATCCAGCACCATGTGTAGCTGGACCCTCTCTGTCAAAACTCTAGGCAAAACACATTCCCATAGACTTTTGCAAATGGGAAGACATGTTTGTGTTTTAGAATATCACAGCTGTGTCAGAATTGGAAAACAATATTACATTTTTCCATTAAAACTTTTTTTCTTGCTATGCTTTGAGTGAAAAATGTTAATATACTTACCTTTAGCTCTGCAACTTTAGTCTTTAAAGACCTAGAACTATTACTACTACTTTTGTAGCCATTCCCAAAATAATTTTTCTCTATATCTAACTTTTTCTAAGTAATTTATCACCATTTATTATGACATTGTAAATATCCCTAAATCTTACACATTGACCCTTTAAAATGCAGCCTTTGATAGCGCATTCCTACTTTTGTGTCATGTTTTCACATGGGAGACATCTAAAACAATACAAAACATTCCTAGTGTCCACCAGTGTGATGGTAACCTTGTCTCATCTTACATGAACAAAAAAAAAAAAAAAAACAAGTGCATGTCAAGCCTTTTGTTGATTACCACTCAGACTAACCGGGCATTGCCCTGACAAATTAAGGACTGGAGATGGAGTGTGTATCCCACTGGGTGCAGGAAGCCACAGGTGTACTTTTAATTAGGAGTACGACATTTCCACTCATTAAGTAGGCAGCATGCACCAAGGCTCTCTAGGTAAATAACAATATTAGATGGACACATTCAAACAAACATGTGCTATAATCATACAAACCCACAATGGACATCACCAAAGGGGACGGGTGACTCTGACCTCATGCAGAAGCTGGTTTGTGTGAAACACATTAGCATTTCTCTTCAGGCCATTAAAACTTCAAATGATACAAACTTTATGGTGGCATGTAGTGCGTAGCAGAAGTAAGAGCTAGCTGCAACTGTTAGCTAAAGATTTATCAAACAAATAGATTCAAAAAATATCTGTCTTTTGCATTATATCCAAGCAATAAAACAATCATGTGCACAACTGCCTTAAGCCTTAAAATGCTGTAAATATGTATGGATTATTACAGTTTTGTCCTATTTGCTTTCAAAACAGACTAACTGATGTTCTTGTTTGGCCACAAACACTATATTGACTGGAAACCACTCAAAGCCTCAGTACAAAGGTAATGCAGCCACCTGCTCACCACCTGTCTAACTCCATCTGACTGGGTGTAACTGCAAGCAGCGTAATGTTTTTAATGTCACTCTTGGATACCATACGCTTGCCAGCTTCATGCATGATGCTAATTAACAGTTCAGAGTTTATTCATCAATTATTGATTACATTTTCAGCGTATTATCTGATTAAGGTGGAGCCTGACTGTCTCTAGAGATGTTGCCATTTCTGAAAAACAATGCTACATTTCACATGCGTACTGGCTCCAAGCGTAATAGGATCAGATGAATAAATAGTGTGGCAAAGAATGAGATATGAGCTGAATAAACAGCACAATTTTAGGCAGGTTTCTGGTAATAAACATGCAAACAAGTGCAGGGTGGGTGAGTGTGAGTACGTCTGGGGGGGATGCCAAGAGACAGAAGAGAGGAAGAGAAATCCCAACAATGCCCAAACCTTTTTTTTTTTTAGATCTGGCATCAGTGAGAGGTAAAATTTATGGTATTTCTTGTATTTAAGAAAGGTAAACAGACAGAAATAACTCCTCTGATTCCCTCTTATTGCAAAAAAAAAAAAAGCCCTCATTGATTACACTTCTTTCAAGTTAGGCTTCCAAAATGTCACATTTTATATCTGTGTTAATCGGAGCAAAGCAAAAGAGACAGCAAGACAGCTCCCCTTGTTCTTCAAATGTCTACATTTTTCTAAAGCTTGCAGCCGAATGCTTCATGGCCCTAGGTTGCCTGCAGGCTGTCATCATTCAGTTTCTGCTCCTGACAGAAGGAAAGTTTCCAGGTCAGGCAGCAGGAAAAAGTCAGAAAGCTGGGGTATTCTGTATCACACAGGAAATCGCTGTCACTGTCGCTCAGAACCCCTATCCATATTTTATGAATATGTGAACTCTAATTATGTTGCCGTTCTGCACACTCATGCTGATTCCCTTAACAGCCCACTCCCACATCTGTATGGCTTCACAGTCTCTATGCCTCTTGGAGGACCTGTGAGAGGAACTTTAGAAATGTTCTCCCCTAGGTTGGGTTTTGAAATATACAAACCACGTACACTCAGTTAATCAAAAGTGAAAAGCCATTAAATGAGAAATAGAAGATGTTCCACTTCACAATGGCTTTGCAGATCGTATGGGCAGTTATGGGGCTGCCGGATCAGTGACATACTGCCCCCTGCAGACACTCACCAGCAATATCCATCTATCTCCTTTACAGCCACTGTGATTTTATAATAACCAGCCATCACTTTAAAAAGAAAAAAAAAAAAAAAATTCAAATTGGATATCAACATTTATAACCCGTCCCTTAAATACTCACCGGGTCAACTTCCTGTTAATTGGCCAATTAAAGTCTAATTTATGAAAATTAAAGAGCTTGATATCAGATTTGCCTCAGCAGAAAACCGGCTTTCTTTTTCTATGCAGTGCTTCCCTCTGGTGGTTGTGAAGAGAACATATTAACATTGAAAACACAAAAGGATTATGCTCTTTACTTTATGTAATCCAGTACTACATGAATTGCATTTGTTACTTTGCTGTGAAAATCTAATGCTCCTCATAAAATGCTGTGAGTGATCAGTTACAGCGCAAAATATTGAAAAGCAAATTCACCAGAATACGCAGTGACATATTCATTGTCGAAATACTCACTGAAATTATGTGCAATCTTCTGGTTGAGCATGATATGTTGCGTATTACTCTGCTCACACACTTCAAACGTCCCCAGATCTTTAACAGCAAATTGCTCATATAAGCGAGATGTGTCGATTTCAATCCTCCTGCTGCTTTGTTGTATCCAAAATGATTTTGCAACCTGCCAAGGAGCAAATTAATTCAGCACTGAGACAACTCCATTTTACAAGGAAATCAATGTTAACATTACAAAGAACAAACTAGGGAAGCAAGAAATGACAGACAAGGCTGAGAATAATTCCCAACAGCGATGCAATATGAGGAATAATGAAAGAAAATTAAGCTGAAAGTGACTTTGTTGTGTTTGCCAAAATAATTAAACACTATATTTAAATATGAATGATGCCCAATAATAAGATCATTTGTAAGCTTTAGGCGTGCTTCAAAAATGTGGTAATTTTGTCCTCTGATGAATGAAGTTTTAACTCAAAAGTGACAATGTTACCTTCTCAGTGCTAACCACGTCCCAATGGAAGGCCTTAGTTCGTTTTTTCCTTGAATTTATCCTGGATTTGAAGGGCAACGGTGGAGGTATAGGGATGATAGGGGGGGGTGGGGGCACCTTCACAGCTGAGAAACTGGACTCAGGGGTGGGAGACTCTGGGACTATGGAGGGGGTTGCAGAGGTAATGGTGCATGGTGAGGGTGGAGGGGATCTGGGTTTAAATGGGGGAACCACAGTGGGGGACGCTGGTGGTGGGACAGGACTAACAGGCACAATGTCAGGTTTGGTGACAACGGGTGTCAGGCGAGGTTTAGGAACAGGCCTTTTAGTATCAGCCGGGGGATCACCAGCTGATGAAGGCTCTCCATGACCAGAGGGGGCATCTTCATTTGGATAATCAACAGGAGGATAAATGTTATTCATATTTTTACCACCAAATCCACCATTAGATTCAAGATCGGTGTCAGTGTCCTCTGCTTCTTCCTCTATGCTCTGATGTCGTAGTGACTGCTTTTCCACAAATGTTTGCTCACAGCTGGACTTCCTCTTCCAGTCTGAACACAGTTTGTGGATGGCCTGGACCCAAGCATCTCGCTCCTTCTGGACAGACCCTGGTGCATTTGTCTGATCTGTAGCAGGAACCTTAAAGCTGTAATAAATCAACAAATCATGATTACACTTCCCTTTTTAGCTGAGATAACTCTGGTAATTACCACTGATGCATACAATTTATAATGTAATCATTCAAATAAAGCTGCGTCAGTGGTGGTACAATAAAATATTCATGTGACAGAAGACTTTGATTTAGAGACAGTTGTCTGAAAACACCCACTATTACACTGCAAAAAGGCTTGTACAAAAGCGGTAATGAATAAACTAATTATTGGGTTAAAATGTCTTGTTTCAAGCTAAATTATCTGCCAGTGCAATAAGAAAATTGCAGTTATCACGTTTTCTTAAAATAAGAAAATATTGCCTAAGGATTATATACAGTTATAAACAGTCTTCTGAAGATGTACACTGGAAAAAAAATAAAAATTTTACCAAGTGTACTTTTCTCATTTCTAGTCAAAATATCTCAAGGACGTATCTCAAGAACATAATCACCTAAACAGTGTCTTTTGCGTGAGATATAAGAACTTATTTTTAGACAATAAAAATTGGTTTGAATTAATCCAAGAAATCTGCCAACGGAACAAGTGAAAATTATCTTGGTAAGATTTCTTGAAATAAGATTTTCAAGATCTATTGTCTAAAAATAAGTTCTTATATCTCACTGAAAAGTTACTCTGTAGGTGATTATGTCTTATTTGAAGTGTGATGAGGTATTTTGACTAGAAATGAGAAAAATGCACAAGCAAACATTTCTTGAGGGCATACTGTTACTATGTCTGCCATACTCATCCCCCAACAATGTAGCTTGTTTTGTTATAAATATTGATTAAAATCAGTTGTAACATGTAAGTGGGGTAGCTCAAGGTGGCAACAAGTCAAATACGCTTAACAAGATTAAGTCTCAATAAGTAAGTAACTCTAAAAAATGATCTTTCGGGATAAATATTCCAAATTCATGTCAGTTTATCTAAGTCAGATATTCCTTTTTTGCAGTGTATGAGACTCTCAATTATTTGAAAATGAAACACTACATTCCCACACATTAACCGCCACTCACTGGTATTCATTTTTGTGGGTGACTAGACTGAAAGTGTCAGGGCTTTGAGGTTCCTGCACCCTGGTGTCACCGTCTGACAGATGAATCACGATGGTCATGGGCGCCACCTCACCATCAGTGGGATTTCTGCGCCGAAAGGGGACTAGTGTGAGCTGACCTGGGTGGAGTTGGACCTCATACCTGGAAAAAAATAAATAGAGGAAAGGAGTGTAGTTGTAAAAAATAAATCCCTGACTAAATTACAAGAAACATTGCAGAGTTTTGGCTGTGTCACTGAGAACAGGTGGCCGTAGAGGCTGAAAGTACGTGGGCTGACCCTGGGGACTGTAAGCATAAGAACTATGTCAGTGAGCTATTCCTTGTGAATCTGCAGTGTGTAAGTGTGGACGCTGATGTGATGATGTCTGTATTAACGCAGACACTAGTGACTTTGAGGTTGTGGTTTGTGATATGAAATGTGCACTTGACATCGTAGAGCCAGGCTTTGTATGTTGTAACATGTTCTGCTCCATCGATCCACAAAAAATGAATAAATTCAGAAAACCCACAGGAACCGACAGCTCATCTTTAACATCTGAACAATCTGACCAAAACATTCTGATCCTGGCTGTGTCCAGATTCTCATTTTATGAATTTTATACACGCTGTTGAACTAGTGTTGCATGGAAACAGTCTGTCAGACCACTTTAGTCCAGACTGAATTATCTTAACAAGCATTGGATTGCCTTTGGATGATACCCAGACCTTTTCTCCTTGCATTTTCACAAAACTCATGATGTCACCATCTGACTCATTCACTCTATGAGTTCAGTACATAGTGGTAAGCGCTGACATGCTAAATTAAAATGAATAATAATATGATTGTACAGAACAGGATTATAGTTTTATTAGGGACCGAGCCTGCAAGATAAGTCCCACTCACACTGCCTGGAAAGGCAAGACCCTATTGTTTTTCGTTCATTTTTTATTATTATTTTTCTGTGCCACTTTAAACTGGATGTTGACCCCCTAAACATGCTCAAAAACTCACCAAATTTGGCACACATGTCAGGGCTGGTGAAAAATTTAATAAAATGTAAAAATTAACCCCATCGGTGCCAAAATGGGCTCTCTAGTGCCATCTATGTAAAAACAATGGAAATGGACCTAGCAGCCAGCAGGAATGTCATAGAGACATGGAACCAATGCCAAAATGTTTTTTTTTATGAAGCACAACAAATGATACACTCAATGACCTAACTCTAATAGGAAGTTTGCAATTTGCCTTTCAAAATACAATTTCTAAAATTAACTCGTATGATACCATTTATCGTATTGGTTTGTAAATACCACTAAAAGATAGAGTAAAGCCTTCTCAAAAAAGTGATCTTGTAACTTTGTCTTAATCATCTTAGTTTTTTTTGTACGCCCAGAAAGTTGCGATGCGTGAAACTCATTTTTCACTTTGGTCTTTTTACCCACATGTTATATATCTATACGTTCACAGGACTCACCACAACTCTCCCGTGCAAAATTTTTTGAGATAGGATGTACGGTTATGGATTTATTCAAATTAGAGTATTTTTACACTTTTTAGACTGTAACCTGCCATTTCACTCCCTCAACAGGCTCCAAAACTCACCAAACTTGGCATACATGGCTGGCAAACACTTTGATAAAATATCCAAATTAAATTAAATTAAAATAAAATGATAAAAGAGGAGGCGGAGGCCTAGGCCAATGACATTAAATGGTCATATCTCCAAAAACATGACCATCAAAGACTGGTCCTACGTACAGGGTCCAACACTCTACTCTACTCTATTTCTTTCTTTCTTCCTCCCTCCCTTCCTTCCTTTCTACCTACCTACCTACCTGTCTGCCCTGGCCTTCAACTCACTACCTCTGACTTCCTAACCTGATCCCTAACCCACTGAGCTACACCTGAACTGACATTCACCTGTTCAGGTAAACCTTCACATGAACCAGTGTGCATGTCACCCTGTGACCTCTGACCTCCTGAGCTGTTCCAGTACACCTGGTTCAATAAATGATCAGCACATCATCAAGCTCTGCAGAAGCCTGTTGTGTCAGGCCTTCTGTGGGTTTTCAGCAGCATTTCACTGAGTCTCTGACACAAACAACCACACGTTGATCTCCTGTTGGAGTCTGTCAATGTGAATGTTGAACTGAGTCCTGGTCTCAGTGTCTGTCAGTGCTCAAGATGGTCCAGTGGTCAAAAAAGTGGGGTTTTACCTGGGACACCAGGATTCGATTCCCAGGGAAGGTATGCAATTTTTTTTTTTTTTAAATTCAAGCAAAAAAAATCTTCCAATGGAATGAGTGAAAATTATCTTGGTAAGATTTCTTGAAATAAGATTTTCCAGATCTATTGTCTAAAAATAAGTTCTTATAGCTCACTGAAAAGTTACTCTTTAGGTGATTATGTCTTATTTTAAGTGTGATGAGATATTTTGACTAGAAATGAGAAAAATACACTTGGTAAGATTTTGACTTTTGCAGTGTGGGAGGCGGAACATTTGGTGCGAGGTCTCACCCAATGCTGCTTACAGCTTTAATTATAAATGAATCCTTAATCGCGTATGTTTTGTGTTTTGGTAGGTGCATTGTGCTGTTATGTGTCCCTGTTTGCATTTTTATGTGAAATCTAGGACCAGCTCTGTAACAGAAGAGTTACTACATCTCAGTTAGGCCTTCCAAACTAAATAAAGAATAAATAAATTCATTAAGAGGGTAGTGTTTCTGTGTTATCACTTTTACAATCTCACTGAGGTGTAAGCGTGACTGTCGACTCTTACTGAGTGTGTGTGCCTAGCTTAACAGTTATAAGGACACTTCCGTACTTCACCCATTTGAATGATGCCAGACCGCCTCGATGCAGCAACAAGACACCTTCACGAATGCTCTTTGACTCTTTAGGCTGCTGACATGTTTCTGCATTGCCCTCTTCAGTATGTCTGTATATGTTGCCGTAGATTATTTTATTCACAAGCTGCATCATCTGTATAAAACCAGGTAAAGAAAAATATTAAGAAAATAAAAATCAATAAATAAATGCAAGTCTTTGAATACAATTCTCACTTAAGTGAAAAATGGCACATCATTTACAACTTCATCTTTTATGACACGTTTTAGCCTATCTCTGCTTGGAAAAATGCTTGTTTAGTTATTCTAAGAGGAGGTGAAATATTCTGCTTATTCATTCTACTCCTTGATTTCCCTATGTAATACCCATACAAAGCTGATACTGAGCATCTTATTGCAGCAACAGAGCATGATGGGTATATTTCCAAGGTTGTGCATGATATAAGACTTATTAAACAATAGGGATGTTAAAATTTCAATATGTTACAATGAAAGAAAGAAAGAAAGAAAGAAAGAAAGAAAGAAAGAAAGAAAGAAAGAAAGAAAGAAAGAAAGAAAGAAAGA
>JAPQRP010000028.1:8974855-8995633 GCA_037367295.1 Apogon hyalosoma
CCACTACTACTACTACTACTACTACTACTACTACTACCACCACTACTACTACTACTACCACTACTACTACTACTACTACTACTACTACTACCACCACTACTACCGCTACTACTACAACCACTACTACTACTACTGCTACTACTACTACTACTACCACCACTACTACCACTACTACTACTACTACTACCACTACTACTACTACTACTACTACTACTGCTACTACTACTACTACTACAACCACTACTACTACTGCTACTACTACTACCACCACTACTACCGCTACTACTACAACCACTACTACTACTGCTACTACTACTACTACTACTACCACTACTACTACTACTACTACTACAACCACTACTACTACTACAACCACTACTACTACTACTACCACTACTACTACTACCACCACTACTACTACTACTGCTACTACTACAACCACTACTACTACTGCTACTACTACTAATCATAATAATAATAATAATACTTGGCAACATAAAAAAAATTAAACCCACTACTGTTTGTTTGAGGTGGCATAACTAACTACTTGTATATTTTCCTGTAGATAAAAAGTTTCAGATGGCTGTGCATAAAAGTAAGAAGGAACGAACCGTCTGCCAGTGTCAGCTGGGATTCCACTGCTCCACTGTGAGCTGCATAACCTGTGTACCACACAAAGAGTGTGGACCAGGAGAGTGGGCTGCCATCAAAGGTAAAACACATAAAACACACAGCCTGGCCAACAAAAAAGTCCCCGCCTGGACTTAAGTGTAGGAGCCTTGTATTGGCTAAATACTGCAATGATTCGTATTTCCAGAGTAACTGATGCAGTGAGTAGCTTCTCAGTTTTTATACAACCATCAGTTTTTCGAGAGCATAAAGATTGGACTGTTTCAATGGTTAAAGGTCAAGTGGTCTGATGAGTTCAGATTGACCCTGTTACAGTGAGGAAAGGGGCAGATGAAGTGATTACCCATCCTGCCTAGTACCTAGAGTACAAGTCTGTGGGGGGAGTGTTATGATCTGGGGTTGATTCAGTTGGTCAGGTCTAGGTTCAGCAACATTATATCCAAAAAATGTTGTGACATTGCATGAGCACATCAACGTAACAGCACGGTGACTGGATTATGGTCCAATAAAATACACTGTTGTGTGTAAAGTTGGAATAATTGTGTTTTCAGACACATTCCTCTTTTTATTCCTACTTATTTACATCAGTAATCACCTTTGACCAGATGTACTGTGTCCCAGTTATACTTTATCTATTAAGAACAAATCACATTTTCACAATATTTCATGAGAAGAGGTAAAAATGTTTTATACCAACAGTGTATTAGAACATGGGATTTTTTTTTTTTTTTTTTTTTTGGTCAGGCTGTATAGATGAAGTCACATTAATGTACACCGAATATTAAGGCCGCACTGTTTCAGCTAGTGTGTTTTTAACTCATGTTATATTTTCATGCTTTGCTTTTAGGTAGTCACTCACGTGATACAATGTGTGAAAGATGCCCTAATGGGACATTTTCCACTGAGACTTCATGGAACAGTGACTGCAAGAAATGGACTGAGTAAGTAACCGAAACACCTGTATCTTTGTTAACTCTCATGTCTGAGTCTTCTATTAAGGGTTTTCATTAAAATAGCAAGACAAAAGAAACAACTGAATAATCAAGGGGAAAAATACAAATACTTCCATACCATGTATAAAATGTCAGAGAATTTTTCAATGAGTCCTTAAAGGCTACACACTTATTCTTATACTATGGACTGTCTGATCACCAGCAGGTCTTATCAGAATCAAAGAAAGTGTTTTCAGTCAGTGTCTGTAGTCAAATAGATTCTTGAACAGAGCTTCATCCACTTTTTTTCTTTAACTCTTAAAGACACAGATCTATTTTTGTGCTGACTTTCAAATTAATTTTTCTCTACAAACTTTCCTACATCGTTTAACACCATTTATTATCTTAACTATTGCATTTTTCATTGAAAACCAGGTATTTTCCCATATTTAATTTACTGATCATGTCGCTATTCATAGAAACTCAGGGTTAATTGAAAGGTTATTATATCAACTGTAGAAAACTGAAGAAGAAGCAACTTTTTCAGCAAAACATATCATTAAATGAACATAAAAACAAGCATCCGCAACCACTGACATCAGGCTGTTATTATTTGTGTTTATTTGAAAGGGACATTAATGGACACAAGTATAAAATACAAGCTTAAATGCACCAAAGTTAGCTGGCAGCTAATTTACTTTCATAGTCCTTTGGCAGTTCATAAAATACAAGAAATACAGAATATTACAATGCAAAATAATACATAATGAGTCACTCAAGTCACATTTTTACATGAAGATAGCAGCATGTGGTTCTCTAAAGACCAGAGTCTAATGTGCCAATTTATAAAGTGCTTCTTGCGTAGCTAAAGTCATTCCAGACTAGAAAAAAAAAAAAAAAACATGGATTTTGGGCTAAATAAATGTTGCACTTAAAGGTAAAGTTTCCATGTTCACAACAAATCCTCTAAATGTCCATACAAGGAGCTGCAAAGCTGAGAAACTGCATTTTACCTGAATTATTTACATATCTTGGTAAGATTAATGGTTAAAAATGATCAAATAGCTTAGATCAGCAGGTCTTTGAGGGTTAATTTCTATTTAAAAACCTAAATTATGCAATCTACCTGAGAAACATAATCACATACCTCACTAAATTAACCAACCTATGGCAGGTTGGGCAACTGTTTGACATTTGAGGACAAGTGATCACAATATTTTCACTCATATGATCACACGTAAAAACAGGAATCCTTCTTTAATGCTGTGATTTTTTACTTTATTTTATTATTTTATTTTTTTTTTGCAGATGTAAGAGTGGATACCACATCCAACAAGTTGGGACTCACAAGTCTGACAATATCTGTGGTAAGTTATGTATAGGCAGATGAACTATGAAGTGTTACTGCTGTTCGTCTGCAGGTGTGGTTATGATGGTGCATTGCTCAAAACGAAACCCACAAAGAGTACAGCTCATCAGTGAAAATAAGACTGAGTTGGCTTGTGGTTTTAGTGGAATTTGACGGCTTTCACCTACAGACTGTACTATATGTGTAAAGTCTTCTGTCTTTTATTGGTCTTACTGTAGCTACTGCACTGGTGCCTGCTCTTTACAGCTCTACAGTTTCCTCTGATACAATACAAATGTGTGTGTTTTCTCACTGAGACTAGTTCCTGTTTTTCTATATTAAATAATACACACCAATATTCAACAAATGTCATTGCTCCTTATTATTGGAGATGATGGATCTAAACCTTGGCTTTTGGTTGTGTGTGTGTAATATTCACCTCAAAATGTAAAGTGGCTAAAGGTTATACAATAAACAACAAGTATCCTGATTAATACCACTGAGGGATGCTCATGGTTTAATTTCACTGACTTAAAGCTGCGTATGACTTTCATCAATTTTTCATCTAATCTGTAAAACCAGAGTCATAGCCTAAGTATCATGGATCCATAAGTCTTTCCGTGGTTACTCACCTGAATCTCTTCCTTCACGGTGAACAGTTTTGAAGCGTACTCCACCACAAACCATCTATTTGTTTACAAACAGGGCTGGTAGGTCACTCGGGCATTTTCGGAAATTTGTTGCGACATGCATTGTAGAAAGCAGAGCTACACGCAGCCGCATTATGGCCGCAGTGGCAACATGGAAACGGCTTCATTGCCTCTTGCTACTGCGGCAGCATGTTCCGCTTCCCACAATGCACATCATGACAAATTTCCAGGTTTTACAGATTTGATGAAAAATTGATAGTCATACGCATTTTTAAGTCTCTTTTTTTTCACAGTTAATTTTTACTATTATAACTATTTCTAATTTCTAGTTTGTTTGTTTTTTTACCTTGTTTTAGCACTGCTCAACTGTAGTAACTTTTATAGTTGTTATTGCAATTCCATATTCTGTCTATATTTTATTGTATTTCTGAGGGTTTAAATAAATAAAATATGATGATGATGATGATCTCTCCTTTCTCCTTGTCTTGCAGAGCCCTCCCGTTCTCATGTAACAACTGTGGTCATTGTTTTGATTGTATTTGGAGTTCTATGTACAGTCCTTATTTGCTGTATCTTCACAGGTAAATGCTGTCATACAGGACATTATTAAATTAAATTACTTTTTTTTCATCCATTTACTGTGCTTAATTTTCTCTGTCTTTTTTTCCTGTGTTTTAGGTAAATCAAGAAACTTAAAGGTAAATGTAACTTATTTATTATTCTTCATGTTTAGATTAAGTTCTTCATAGTATTATTTTGTTACAATTTGGACTGTTTGCAAAACCAGTAATGGAGAAAGGTTTTATGCATAAGTGACACTGACTGACACATTGATTTTCTTGAATTGCATGGTAAAATTTAAGCTATGCTAAGTTGAAACTTTGTATGACTTTGTGTGTGTGTGTGTGTGTGTGTGTGTGTAGTTTTATCCAAAAACCGAACCTGGAGAAAAAACATTTTATAGAGATGGATTAACTTTTCTATTAACTTTTCTGCTGTTCCAAATGGAGTATTCACGTCTCATGTGTTTAATCAATGTTTTACTGCTTTAGAACTGTGTCGAGTCGTGTTGGGGGGAAAAACCAAAACAACAGAAGGATGGCAGAATGCTGCTCGCACAACCAGCTGAACCAACTGTCCATGTTGAGGAAGAGTCCACGTTTCAGGACGCATTACCTTCGCAAGAAGAGTCAAGAGTAACACCAGAAGAAAATGATGACGAGTCGGGCTTAGAAATTTCCTCAGACATCGCTTTAACTGATAATGGAAACTTTGTAACACAGGAGGATGGAAAAAAAGAAGTTCTGTCCCGGCAGGAATCACAAACACAGACATTTTCTGACTATAAATGTGAGTGCTAATGTCTGCATTCCACTGTTATTGTATTATCTGACGTTTGCATGAGTTTCACTTGTAGATAATTCAGTAAGAAAAGGTGTGTAAATATTTGCTTGAAGTCAACATTACAACTTGAATAGTGTGCTGAAAATCTGTAGATGTAGAAGGAACATTGTTTACGATTGTGACTGAAATAATGCCGTTTACTGGTAACTCTTATTTAAATGATATGCTTATGTACAGTCATTTGTTTTTATGTATTTTAATAAACAAATGCACAGAGTAAAAATATGAACAGGTAATGAAAGTGCTGCTTGTAATTTATAAAGACAGGTTGTATGTATGTGTATTAAATGTTGTGACACTTATATGTTGTTTTCCTGCTGTTGGTCATGTTTTCCAGTGATGCTGCAGTTACACTTGTCTTCCTCAGTGGGGTGCTAGAGTATCAAAAGTTCACATGAAGTTAAGCGACGTGATCTAAGAGGAAAACTGTAAATATCATATGTATAAACGGCATGTAGGTACCACATCAAAATGAAATGGATAAAAAAAAACTGTATGTGTACGCCTGTATTGTCTGTAATTTTATATTTCCATCTAAGTTGACATGATTGTTTCCACATATTTGAGAAGAGGCTGTGATATGAGCTAATCTGCCCTCTGTGTGTTCCTGTTTGAAGGGATTTGCATGGAGAGCTGAGGCAAAAAGACAAGGCGACTACATTGCATGCCTTTTGCTTCCAGGGGCTTTCTCATTATCTGTGGATTAATGCAGATACGGCTCTTTGAATTTACATTGAAACCTGTGTGATTGATGTAATGAAGAATCCCTCTTTCAAGCCCTAAACAATGCAAACACCTTAACATACCTATGGCCCAAGGATAGAGGATCAAACCACTGCAGAAAGTGGCTCAAGATATGCCTGCAAACAGCCTCTAATGAAAGAAGTTTTTTATACATTTATTTCAGTATAGGGGATGTTCTTTAATTTAGTGGCATAGATTAACAAACAACTAAAAACCTGTTTGGGAAGATTTGTCAGACTTGGTTTCATATGCAAAACAAGCCTAATACTCTCTTTGAACTCACCTTTAATCCTGCAAATTTCCTTTTTTGCAGAAAAATCAAAGGACTTTATGTATAATATGTTAATACATTATAACTTTAAGGCCTATAGGAAGATAAAATAAGCATGCTTGTATTTATTTCTTAAATGTATGTGGATTCTGCATCCATTCAGACCAATAGAAGACGTGAAGTACTGCTAGATACTGGTTTTATTTAAGAAAAAATAGTTCTTCATGTTTAGACAAATGAAACATAATTTACAGGGTGGTGATGGAAAAATACATCTACATTTATTTACAATTAGACAACACGTTAAGTCTTTGGTCTCAAACAGATTTTCATTTCACTGCAAACGTCAGGAATTAATGACTCAACTCCCTGAGGTTTGAAAGGTTAAAGTGCAAAAGATGTGGATAATGTCTGTCGTGTCTAAACACCCGCTCACAGGATTTCAGGAGTGGTATAACACGACGGGACAAATAGTCCGTTTCTCGAAGCCCACTCAGCCCACAGTTTTCCGACCTGGGAGCCCGTGGGGTGGAAAGTATTGTCCAGAGGTTTCTTCACAGTCTCTGAGGTGGCGGTTTCTGCCAAAGACCAGATTTTGGGTTTTTGACTGACAGTGTTTTCTTTACTTTCCAAAGCTGGTGTGTGGTCAGAGTCTTTCTTTTCAACTTTCTTCACAAGGTCAACATCTCTGCCCTCGTGCTCTCCTCCTGGCTGCTTCTGCATCTCCAGGCGCGCGTCCACAGGTGTTGAGGTGTCCAGTGCGCTCTCCGCCTGCGCACAGTGTTCCGGACGCTCACCCTGATGCCCTGCCTCATCCCGCTCATCCAAAAGGCATTTCTCATCCTCATCGCTCTCACCCTCCTGCTCCTCATCCTCCTCATCTGATTTCCCTTTAGACGCCCAGCTCACTCTGTTCTCCTTCTTCAGGCGTCGCCTCGCGTTGGCGAACCAGGTCGAGACTTGAGTGAGGCTCATTTTGGTGATAATAGCCAGCATGATTTTCTCTCCCTTGGTTGGATATGGGTTCTTCAGGTGCTCGTTGAGCCAGGCCTTCAGCGCCCCGGTGCTCTCTCTGGTGGCCACCTTGGCGACCCTGCCGGGGTCCTCGGCCGCTCCTGGGCGGTACGGCGAGTAGAAAGGTCCCCCACGGGCCAGGAGGGCGTGATGGTAGGAAGAGGCGGCTTTCAGGTCAAAACTGTTGTTCTGGAAATAAAGAGAAAGTACGTTAGAGCGAGCGGAAGACGCCTCTGCCCGTGCGTAAATACGCACAGAGTTGGCCACTTGAGTCTTTTAAGGAATAATTTAGTTGAATAATCCAAGAAGATTACACTTTTATCATAGTTACTGTTTCAATATTTAAGTCCTATAAACTCTACTCACCATGTGGGTGATGGGTCTGTGATGGGGATAGGGGATGAAGTTATATCCCTGTAGTCCTGAGTAAGCGAGGGGAACTCCAGCTGCCATCGCTGCCAGATGTTGAGCCTGTTGCTGCTGCACACCCGGTGGGCATCCCAACACCGGGATCTGGTATCCTGTCGGCATACTGATGTTCCTCTCCAAGAAAAAGTTTCCAAATCCTGACTGCGATGCGGGCATGTTTCCAGCGTCCCAGCTATTCGGGTTTGAGTGGCAATCCCACCTCCTGGATCTCTTTATATACACCCAGCTGCCAGCATGTGTGTGCGGGGGGGAGGAGGAGGAGGGAGGAGGTCGGACTAGTATTGACTGACAGCTACGTTCAAAAGACCTACAGCTTTCACTGGCAACAAATCCCATCAAAGACGCTCTCCGCTGTTCCTTTTAGCGTTTGCGTGGAGAGGCTGAATGTGCGCGACTTATCGCAAAACAGTGACTTCTGGAAAGACTTTAAGTTTCATTTCAAGTTTATACTTTTCTGTGCATGGGTGAATAAAGGGTTATAACATGAACGAGCATTTCCATGAAACAAATGCGCGTATTTTTGCATTCAAGCTCAAAATGCATGTCATGCATTTCATTATTATCACTGTTCCTCAAATATTTCATTTCTATATGCAACACCATAAAGCTTTGCATTTTAATCCAGCAGTAAAAGAAGGGTTTGCATGTTTATCATGCTTACCTTGTCTTGCTTTACCTTTCATTTCGTCTTTACAAGCAAGTTAACACCGGTTTAATGTAATTTTTATGACAAATTTAGCACCTCTCCTGTCTGGCACTAATCGGTGGTGGATTAGAAAATGACCTGAATTCAGTTAACAACATCCCGTCAGTCTCCACTGTAGCTTCTGACACTTATTCCCCTTAGAACTCTGCTTCTGTAAATTCAATTAACAATTCCAACAGCAGTGAATCATGCTAATATATAGAGAAAGAAAAAGATCTTGCAGGAAGGACGCACATTCAGGTGCAGTAGATAGATGTAATAATAAAAATATATTATTCAGCTTTTTTATTTGTTAATTTATTGGCTGAACCATGACAAACTGCCCTTTACATGTAGGATGGCATTGTTTGGAGTAAAACGCAGCGTTTCAATGGCCCTAATTAAATGAGGTTAAGTGAAACAGGTGTTGACTAATGTATATGATAATTGTGAGATAACAGATGCTAATGGTGTGTGTGGTTGGTGGGGGTTGTTCGAGATGAGAGGGGAAGATTACACTTTTTATTTCACTGCCCCCCCCCCCACACACACACACACACACACACACACTTCATGCTCTTCAAAAGAGCCCCAGTAAACTCAGTGTGTCTCTTCAAAGAGCCCTACCTCTCTTATCTTGCACACATTTTATTATTATATTAACAGTATTAAGTGTTGTAGTGTTGTTGGTGTTAAAGTGGAAGCAGTTAAAAAAGAAAGCACTGGAAGTATGATGACAATGTCTACTGATAGCACACAAACATGACTTTTTATGTTGTATAGTTGTCAAATATTCTTCTCAAAGCACAGAAACTGTTTTCAAAGTTACTAATTTAAGTTAAATTCTTTACTTGTAACATAAAAAAACAATCCAAAGTGAGTTATAAGTAACTTTTTGTGTTACTTAAAGATGGAATGTATATACTGGATGTGCATAAGTGTATGAACAAAGAATATTTGTGCTTCATTTTTAGATGCCATACATTATCACTGACATTCCAATATTCTTAACTTTAAAAATGTATAAGACACATAATTTGCAAGAGCTTTCTTGCAAAAGGGTATGAATGACAAACATTTTTTGTGCTTTATTTTTAGTTACCATACGGTGACATTCACATTCCAAATATTTTTGTCTTAAAAAAACTATAAAGCACATAATTTGCAACAACTTTCTTGGAAATATATTCACATAAACATCCTGTCCAACAAAGACAGTAATAGCACAATGCACAATTTGTTGCCAGTGGCCTAACAACTGAAACAAGAAAGGACGGATGACAAGCATATTTGCAGCTTTTGAGTTACTTAAAGATTGAATTTATGTTCTGGATGTGAATAAGAGTATGACCAAAGAACATTTTTGTGCATTATGTTTAGTTGCCCTACAGTAAAATTCACATCCCAAAATTCTTGACTTTAAAAATATATAAAACGCATAATTTGTGACAGCTTTCTTGCAAATATACTGACAAAAACATTCTGACTGACAAAGACTGTGCTGGTAAAATGTATAATTTGTTGCCAGTGGCCAAACAACTGAAATAAGAATGAACAGATGACATGGATTTTTGCAGGAGAACTGGAATAGGTGCAGAGAATGAGGAATTCATTTGGGTGGGGTCCACAGAGCCTAAAGCAAATTTGTACAACTGTAACAATGGGCTGAGTAAAGTGCAAAGAGAAGAAGGCTTATGGCATCAGAAGTCTACATCTCACAACACAAACAGCTCAGGGCAGTAGCCTTTGTCTTTCTTGCAGAACTTCTTTTCATTCTCTTCCTCTTTTGGCAGCTCCACCACAATGCAGGTGTTGGTCCTGCTCTGACAGGTCGAGTTTGCGTTGTTTGCTTTTAGGATGTCAGTCGTTTACAGAAAAGTGACCAAATGGAAGACGATTGTCCCCAAATCCTGATGAGATAAAATGCAAGATAGCAAAGGGGGTTAAAACGATCTACATCTCAGATAACAGCAGATCCGTTCCTCTGTACTACGACAGTATATCCTTCTGTTTACAAATCTCATGGACGTCCCACATCAGAATGGACTAAATAGACTGATACATGGCCCTGGTTTTTAGTTTAATAGCCCACAGAACAGCATTGTATGGTGCTAATAAGCAGGTCACGACAATAGGTTTAGGTGTGACCTCAATTACAGGCCATCACCTACCTGTGAACTAACAAAGAACTAAGCATGTAATTAGAATGGCTCATACGTACGTGTGAACAAGACAACAAAAGTCTCCAACACCTTGTACCTTGTTAGTTTATTTTTATTGAGAAGGTTGACAGAGGCATTTAACAACTGGGATGTGGAGGTGGAAACATATTATTCTATACATTCTGAAAGAGCAAAGAAATATAACACATCTAAATAAACTGAGGGAAAAAACCCACTTTTTCTGCAAGTTTGAAGTTTGTATGTATTCATCCAAAATAAAATGACTCTGAAGTAGAAATTTACATGTAAAAAAAAAAAAAAAAAAAAACAGAATAATTTGCCAACGACATATAAAGGTCTCCATCCACAACTCCATTTTCTCCCTAATGGGATTTTCCTGGGGCACCAACACAAATGGAGAGATGTAAGCAAATTGTGAATGTTATCAAGCTCTCCCACCTCTTAACAATCTGACCCCCTCTACCCAGACCCCCTTCCACTCTTTGTCCTTTATCATGACTCTTATCAGGACCACTCTATCATTCTTTCTAAATAGTAGTGGCGCTGAAATCGCTTGCAAATGTAAGTATGTCTTTGTTTAGGGCCGGGGCAGCGTCCCGCCTCCCAGCTCCCTCCTGTGTGCAGCCTGATTGACGGCCCTCCGTGGGTGAGTGACAGGCGGCGTTGGTTAGACTGTGATGGCCGGTGTGACAGCTGGTCCTGCTGCTGGTGTCTCCTTGTGTCGGGCCCTGCTGGAAGCAGGACCCCTAGGATCTTTCAGCCGGAGCTCTGGCCCAGTTTGCTGAAGCCCAGTCAGAGCCGCTCTCTGGTGTGATTGTTGATGCAGCTTGTTAGTGCTCTGTTTCTCCACCTCAAACTATGTGTTAAGTATAAAGAGGCAGATATGCTGCTTTTTCCTGCTCCTTTTGGGATTTTCTGCTCAAGAACAACATTTAGTGTAAAAAAATCTTCTGCATTTATGTTAATAAGATTTTGTTTTTCCCTGTTTAATATTATATTTGCAACAGAAATACATGTGCAGTCTTGCCTATAAAGTTGGAATAATTCCTCTTTTTATTCCAATACACATCAGTAATCACCTTTGTCCAGGTGTAATAGTAACTTTCTGATTCCCAGTTACACTTTATCTATCAAGAATATATCACATTGTCACAATCATTTCATGAAAAGAGCTAAAAATATGTTGTTCCACCTTCATAGGCAACAGTGTATTTAAGTAGTTTGCTTCATATTTAGGTTTTGGGAGTATATTAGCTAAATTTCATGCATAAACGCTTGCACTTGAACACACTTAAGTTCATGCATCTATTATTTTCTCTCTATAGCGTCACATAGAGCAGCTAATGAGGTTATTGGGCATCTGTGACGTGACATCTACATTTTGGCCTATTTGTGAAACAATGGTAACAAGGAAGCCAGGGACATTGGGCTCTGTGTTTCCAACTCAAAATAACAAAGCCAAGCAGCCACTGGTGGGAGGCAGTGCTCTCATGGAAATGAGCAACCGAACCAACAATGTAGTGCCTAATCTCTTCAGAGAGAGGAATCAGTTACACAGCAGTATGCACCCCTCAATGCTTTTCATTAGAGTCAGCGTGCTATTGAAACAGCCACTCCACCCCCCTGACTCACACAAACACACTCATATATGCGCACATACACACACACATACAGAAATCAACCCTGTGTGTAGCTACAGGCCCTACTCATACATGTACTAGATACAAGGTAGCCCCCCCCCAACAACAGAAGGGTCGAAATAAGTGGGACAGAGGGTGGTATGGGGGTGTGAGGCCTCAAAGCATGGGATTAGAGTTAATGTGCCCTCCCTGGGTTATAATCTCTTCAGAGGGAGACTTTGTTTGAGGGGCTTGAGGGCAGTAAGATAAGTATCTATTACAGAAACTCCCTCTTATCCCCCGCAACATCCCCGCTTCAAAAATGAAGCACAAAAACACTTGGCTGTGTTCCCCTCTGTGTCGTCTGATATCCAAGACCCAAAAGCAAGTGCTGCCCTTTTCAGCTAATCAGGAATTAGGGTCTAAAGCCGTATGGAGAGTTAGTGGGGCCCATATTTACTCCATCTGCAGCCCACAAAGTCAGGTAGTTAAAGTGAGATCAAAGACAGCTTAAAAAAACTAGGGTTATTGTATGGGGGGGCATTATCATATGTTGTTCCTCTATTCTTCTTCACGTAAGGAGAAACTGGGGTGTGAGCAACCAAGTCAATCAGATGGAATTTGATCATTATGGTTTAAGTCTAAAATAGAAGACCTGATAAAAATGAATAGTATAAAATGCAAATTTAAAGTTTAATATAAAATATACTTTAATCACAAAATGCCTTCCTTATATAAATACTGTGCAAATATTGAATGCGCTTCTAGAATATATAGCTGTATACAAGCAGTTTGAATAAAGTGTGATTTTTGCATTGGCACTGAATTATAAAAACATAGTTACAACAAAGTGAAAATGACAGAACAGTACAAAAGCCCTTGAAGCAAGTCAACAAAACAAGTCAGAAGACACAATGTGAAAGTTAAAGCACTCAGGAGTAATAAAACCACATGAACCACACTGATAAATGTAAAGAAGTGTTAAAGCTGCAAACTGAGATCAGTCAAAAACTGTCAAATCTGATACAAAAGATGCAGACATGAGAGTACAGAGCTTGACATATGCTGGCTAATAACTTGACTGTTTCTTTAATGGAACAGTTGCTTTGTTGTTCCTGTATCCTGTTGTGTGAAATTGCAAGTACAAGAACAGGTATGTTGGTTATGTTTAGACAGATATATATATATATATATATATATATATATATTTCCAGTCTTGCAAGCACTCACTGTCTTCCTTTTATTTCAGTAAAATGATATCTGATGTCTATCTTCTCCTGTGTATTATTTCTTCCAATGTAATCTATTTGTCAGCTGAGGCGCACAATTAAACTCTTGCTGCCAAAAGACACTATGATTAAACATCAATGTAAAAAGAAAAAAACAACCAAAAAACCCAAGAGAAAGTTAAAACTTGCCTTTATAATTGGATGGTGATGCCATTTTCTTATTAAAATAGAAGGATAACATGGAACATTTTCATTATATTGATCTAGTATTTCAACAATAACATTATGAAACTGAATTAAATCAACTGTTATGTGCAGAGTGAGAAAGCAAAAATGGGTAATACTGCAACATACAACCATTTTAATAAACCATAGCTACCAGTGTGATGTCATGTAACTCTTCATTGAAATTAAAAATGAAACTACGCTCTTACAGTCCAGTCCTTCAGATATGTAGTACTCGCTTTAACACAAACAAAAGTAGTTGCAAATGTAAAAAAAATTTGGTGAAACTGCAACGCAAACAAACAGCACCAAAGACAACACCTAGTGGCACTCCTTTTTAACATTAGAGCACGTGTGTGTAGCGCATTTATAGACTGTTTGGGTGCTGATGAAACAGGCATCAATACACACACTATAATACTTTCATGAAATATACAAGCTTATATAACATGTGCAGTACGTGCTCCAATGTCCTTTGTGTGTGTTTTTTCCCTCAGCGGGAGAATTTCCTGGGTCTGAATGCGGGGAGGGCGAGCTGATGCGATGCTGTCCTCTCCTCTTCTATCGGAGCCAGCTCCTCCGCTGAACCCCACTTCTTCTTGGAATGAAACAGCGATACCAACTTCCTGTTTCTGTTCCGCTCTCTGGCCTGAGTGACTTGAAATTCTGAGAATGACAAACAAAGGTAAGTGGGTAAAGATTCCTCACAAACAGTATAATACTTCCTTTTATAGCAAGATTTTGTAATTTCACCTAAAAAGTCAAAAATGGTTAGTTTGTTGGTTGCAGTTTTTAGACACTACTTTAAGCTGCAGGAGGAAAAACAGGGGGAAAAACGTCACAATCTGAAAACACGTATTTTTATATGGGCTGAGAGCTGCTGAGGGAAAGTTTTTTTTTATCCTGCAGCCCTCTCCTTTCGTTCCAAATCAGATGATGTTTCACATTGCTGTTGAAAAGAAATGTTTTTATTTTTTTTCCCAGCCTCTGTATCAAGCCACAGTGTAGAGCAGTGGAGTCACATCTGACTGAATCTGATCAGTAACCAGTAATTACAGCTACACCCTATACCAGTGGTTTCCAACCTTTTTTGGCTCATGACCCCATTTTCACATCACAAAGGAAATTGTTCTTTATTAGTCCCACAATTTCCCCTTGTGGGACTAATAAAGGCAGGTCCTATCTTGTCTTAAATTTCTGGTGACCCCAGACATTCAAAATGGAGACTTTTTTTTTTTTTTTGGCTAAAATGAGTTTGTTTTTGATCATGTAATATTTTGCTATACTATGTTGCAAATAAACATTAATTTTAGATGACATTTAGTCTACATAATGTATTTTATTATGGACAGAGGCAGAAAAGCCAGGTGTAGATTACTGCACAAAGTGAGAATTTGATTTTCCTTAGTCAGGATATGAACAGTCAGTCCAGCTTGGATTTACAAGGCTGACAATTAATACTGAACAAACAAGAACTAAACTATGAATTATGAAAGAGCTGCAACATCTGAAAGCCACCACAATGAACATTTGACAGATAAACAGTACCACAGTGCTTCAGTTTCAGCTTCACAGTTTGACATGTCTTTTATAGATTGTGATTGTCTCTCTCAACTCACCATATATTTTTTATCAGCAAGTTTTTGTTTTGTTTTTTTGACATTTCAGGCGACTTCATTTGAATTCCAGGTGACCCCATGTGGGCTCCCGACCCCAAGGTTGAAAAACACTGCCCTATATCTTTCTAAAAACATCTGCGATAACTAACACTAAACCAATGTAGATTTTCCTCAGACAAAAGTCCACAGAAATCAGTAGAATTGGTTTTTCCTCACCCCTGAATTACAATATGCTAAAAGGTGATGATTAGTAACACCAAAAACATTGAATTTTAAAAGTGCAGTGCACAATATGTAGTGGCATCTAGTGCTGAGGTTGCAGATTGTATCCAACTGCAAAAAAGCCTTGTAGAAATCCTACATTTGATCCAGTGTTTGGTTGGTCAGTTTTGCGCATCATAAGGTAATGAAAACACAGAATTTTCATTATAGTGTGATCACAGAATGATGAAAGATTACTACTACTGCATAATATGCACGACGTACACTACCAGTCAAAAGTTTGGACACACCTGTTTTTTCTTTATTTTCATGACCATTTACATTGTAGATTCTCACTGAAGGCATCAAAACTATAAATGAAAAACATGTTTTCTTCAGAATAGCCATCCTTTGCTTTGATTACAGCTTTGCACATTCTTGACATTCTCTCAGTGAGCTTCATGAGGTAGTCACCTGAAATGTTTTCCACCAGTTTTGAAGGAGTTCCCAGTGATGGTGAGCACTTGTTGGCCATCTGCGGCCTATCTCATGTCATTTAAATGAGAAGGTGAGTCCAGACTTTTGACTGGTAGTGTATATGCAAGTAGATTTTTGTATTTAGTGTGTTTTATGTGAACTTTTCTATGTGGAACTGATTAGAAGATTTTGTATTTCAATCAAACCTTTTGGGATAAATGGATGGAAAGAGGGATGGAATCATCATCACCATCACCATCATCATCATCATTATCATCATCATCATCCTCCTCCTCATCATCTTCATCATCAACATCATCATCATATCAATATTGATATGTGTATGTAAAGTCCCTCTAACAAGGAGTAATACATACACAAATAATTTCAGTCTATAAACAATCTCAACAAACCATAATTTTTCCACCTGTATTTTACTCATTCATCTACTCAGTCATTCACTAGTTAGTTGAGTATGATGTAGGTTTTATGCTAATTAATATTTTTATTAATAAATTAATCTTTTACTGTTTTTATGCTGTAATTTATCTCTGTATGCTCGCTGTATGTTTTTTTTTTTTGTCTAATTGTGAATGAGCCACACTGAAGATGATTTTCTGTCATGAAAGAAAATAAAGTATTGCTTCTGATGATCCTATTTACATGATTAAAGAATCATTTGTGCACTCAGAAAAGTAATTTGAATTGAAATCTTATATTTAAACATATATAAATATATTTAAATATGTTATGTTTTTAAGTGTTATTCGGAAATTCTGCCTCATTTTACCCATCCTAATACACATACTGTACTTAGCATTAGCAATTAGCATGAGCACATAGCACACATTAGATGCAGTGAGCTTCCATTGAAGGTGTTCAGTCATGCAGACAGTAAATCCATGACTATTTTCCATGCAAAAAAAAGTACATTCTTCATTTTATTATCTGTAACTTTGCTGGTAATTATTTATTCGATTCAATTTCTAATAGAGCTTTAAAGTTAGAAGTCACCCACGTATCTCACAGTCTTCGTCTGGAGCTTCTGGTTCTTTGATGGTCAGATAGTGGCAGGCAAGATGACCACTGTGGTCCCTTAAGTTTTCTTTAGCACCTGATAAGAGACGAAAATGAAAAACAGACGTCTGTAATTGGAAACTAGACAAGGACTGCAGCTGGAAAACTACTTACACCAAACCTACATCTAAAGGTTTAAGGGAAAGCCTTTGATCCAAATGCCAACAAATCAATCTACAGTCTTTACATGAAGCTGGAATGTGCTGCAGCTGAGACGAATGACAGGTCTTATACTGTAACATCATTCATCAAATTAGTAAATGGTTTATAACATTGAAAATGACTTAGTTGTTGCACAAATAATGACTTCAGATCACTGGTTTTAGTGTATAAAAAATAAACAGTGATGACCTTTTAATCACATTTCATTTAGCTGAAATAAGTCTGTCATTAAATGGTTAAAATGAAAGCTGTTTTTACCATATGTCCCTACGAGAAGGTCAAGAATATGCTGATGACCGTGTAACGCTGCAATGTGTAAAGGCGTGTATCCCTGTAGAACAAAAAAGATTTAAAGTTAAAAAGAGTTCAACATCCTTTTTTTTTTTCCCTGATACTGGATATTCGGCATGACATGCAAACACATTCTACACACTCACTGTATGGAAAAAGCTGATGCTGGTTCACATGTTTGTATGTGACACATGTGACTTTTTTTTTCTGTGTGTAGCTCTTGAAGGAACAACTATGGCAAAAGTACTGGAAAGGTTTAGCACTTACCCCCTAGAGTTTCCCAGGCCCAAACACAGCCAACGAAAACGCCATGGAAAAAAATATACAAATTAGCAAAGGTTATGGAAACACAAGATAATGATAAAAACATAATTGCTTGGTAATTCACTGAAAATTGCATAGTTCTAGAGTTGTGCACGCTGGCACATAGACGCACTGTTTTGGGAAACAATTAACATGACATGACATGATTTATTAGCAGAGCACTCCCACAGGCCGACAACACGTGCTGCTGTAATACATTTGCACAGCTGGATCTTCACAGAGATTATTAGGAGCATTACATCACTGAGGGGCACAACAAGAGAAACACCCTGAAGTTCAGGCCAGCGGCAGTTGGACCAGTCTTATCAAACACCTTACACGCCCATCGATTCCTGATTAAAGCTGGTTACTCACATGCTGCAAGAAAACAAAAAGGATACGTAACTGCACTGAAATGAAAAGTGCATTTAAATGACACATATATGAGTAAATAAAGACGTGCACTCACTGATTTGGTGTTGACATCAGCACCAGCATTCGCCACCAGATTTGCCATGTCCTCGTTGCCATGTTTAGCTGCCCAGTGCAGAGCTGTCTGTGGACAACGAGAGAGAATAATCATAAATTATGCTTCACTTGAGTGTTTTTTTTGCACTATTGTCAGAGCTAGTAATTGCTGTAGCATCATTACAAGTTGTCTAAGCTTCTTATTGGCTATGAGAGGGCAGAGGGCCAGCTGCGCACAGAGGGGAGTGGATGGATGGAGGGATTGGAGGGATGGTTTCCTGCCATCTAACAGAGCCTAATTACAAAACAACACAGCACTGTGCCCACAGTTGGGGGGCCCGGCCGCCTGTCACCAGGGGGAAGATTGATGATGTTGGTGTGACCTGCAGAGGGGAGACCCACCCAGACATCACTGCACTACTGTCAGCACACGTCAAGGAGAAACAAGGGCCCCCGCGACACCACGCTCACAGATACACCCATACAAAGATACTTAAATGTGTAAAAATAATACACATGGATGTAAAACACAATCACACGCAAGCAAACCACATCCACCTGCCTATTACAGAGCAGAGCTGTGATCTCGTCTGTTCCCCTTGTCAGCGTTTCCCTGAGCACTTTAAGTTGTGTAATTACGGGCCATCAACAGGTGAAAGCAGAGTGAAGGTGCAGATGTCGGCTAAGTAACCACATCCATTCTTTCTGATTCTGACCTTTTTACTCTGCATATTTAAACAGTAACCACTACTGAACTACACATTAACTATGGATGGAGGAATATGTAGCACCATCACCTTTTTTGAAGTCTTAACATTTTTTTTTTTTTAAGTGAAGATATTTTAACTGTTTGAGTTTAAAAGGTATACTTTCCATTTTATTTCGAAACATTTATTAAATATGATCATAAGATGTATCGTGAAAGCTTGAATAATTATGTTCCAGAAAAAGATAGAAATTTAACCAAAATATTATTGGTCACATGTAAAAAAGCAATAACGAGAAACTGGTGCAAGGCTGAACCACCCACTGCAACTCAGTGGTTTGGGATCATAAGAGAAGTTTATACTATGAAGAGAATAACCTATCAGCTTAGAATGAGAGAAAGTATCTTTGTGACTAAATGGGGGAAATGAACACTGTATGACAGTGAACGATGCTTAAAGATTGACAGACTCGAATGTATGGACCTTATTTTTGGATGATAGATACTGGTACCTATGACCATTATTTCTTCTGTTTTTTGTTTCTTTACTTAACACATCTGTTCTATTTCTCTAACTTTACAATGGAATACATAATTTGAATATGTATCTCTTTGTTAAAATGTGAAAAACTTCAATAAAAATGTGAGTATCAAAAAAAAATATATATATATATGGTCATAAGAGTTAAACTAAGTTACGGGAGCTGAGCAGGTCATGTGATTATGTCACCACAGATAATAAATATGAACAATAACAAATCCTACCAGAAGTAGTAAATATCCTACTAGATCCTGAACATGTCATAAATCCTACATGTGAGTTCACATCTTAAATTAAGGACTGTAAATGTGTCTGACAAAAACAGTGTCAAACTCTGTCCACGTGTTATAGTGTGTTAGAGTTGGGCAGTTTGGCCAAAAAATCTAAAATCTAAATTTTTGTCAGTGTTATGGATGACATGATTTTAATCACCTATTTTCTGATGACATGAACAAAGAGAAAACTTGATCCAAAAATGTTCTTTCGATAGTAAAACTAGAAGCCATATATGACTGGAAAAACACATTTGCAATTAATATATTACAAGAAGTAAACAGGTTGCATTTTGCAATTTCTGTTGAGCAACAAAGGTCTCCAGATGAATAATCAACATGTTGTGATTTAGGTATTTTTAATGATTTTTAGAAAGTAAAACCTCAATTCATCAAATTAATTTGATGTGTTGCCTAGCCATATTCTTCTCATATATTGTATAAAATATCTATAAATCCTCTGTATTAATTTTTTATCCAAATGTCTGTACATACTACACTTACTCCACTGTCAGTAGTGGAAAAAAGTTCTTGGACACCTTAAAATTTCATACATTGTCAAATATTCTCATGAAATATTTGCAGATTTTTTTTTTTGTTTGTTTGTTTGTTTCAAAAGGTGTGGCTGCATCAGACAGACACAAACAAATGCAAATTATTATTTTTGTTTATTGGTAAATTCTTTACAGTTTCAAGATGTCATGCCCTGGGTCTGTTTCAAGTATTTTGCTGAAACATCCAGTTTCGACCTCGGCATGAACCGAAAGGAGCACGCGGAGAAATACATGGTATAGTTCAATTCTAAACGTAATGTATCGCAAATGCATGGGGTGTCCAAACATTTTTCCCATGACTATACATTAAAAAAACAGGTTGGTTGTGTTTGACCAAATATTAAAGAAGTTGCTGTAGCTGTTTTATGCCAAAGACAGGGGTGAAACAGAGAGGCTGTAGAAAGAGAGTGAACACAGTGCATCTTTACACTGAAAAAAAAAAAAAAAGAGGCTGTATGGTTGAGTTTAACCCTCTGATGAATTAACCCATGATTACGTTCTCATCTCGTCCCAGCAGGTCAGCTATAAACCTTCTAGACCACTGTCTCCAAATATTTTGACATGAGGTTTCAGATGCTTCAGTTTCTCTCAGTATAAAGTCGCGGAAAAAATTATTAGACCATCAAAAGTCATCAAAAACAACAGTTCTGCATTCAAGTACTAACTCGTGAGTATCATGTGACTAAAACAGACAGAAAAGAAAACATGGAATGCCTAAAAGCACTGTTTTTGTCAGTACAATGC
>JAPQRP010000028.1:9017286-9050917 GCA_037367295.1 Apogon hyalosoma
CATCATCATCATCATCATCATCTTTACTTTTCACACTGACACTCACTTATGCCAACAGTCTGACTTATTTCACTGTCGTTTCGCAACCGAACATGCAGTTATTTCCTGTAAAAAATTCGCTGAGGTACGGTAGAGAACGTGCTTCAAATACCCATCACTGAAAGTGTACGTAAACGTCTCACAGTTTTCCATATTCTGGGAGTTTGAAATATACGGCCTGCGGACCAAAACCGGCCCACATAAGGGTCCAGTCCGGCCTGGAGAGGATTAGGGCCACTGAAAATAAATAAATAAATAAATAAATAAGGTCCAATATATATTTTTATTATTAGTATTATAATAATAATAATAATTATTATTATTATTATTATTATAAGGAAAAAAGTCAGAATTCTGAGGAGGAAAAAAAGTCAGAATTCTGACATTTTTCTCAGAATGATAATAGTGAACAAAAATATTATACCTTTTTTTTTTCTCCCAGTGGCCCTAATCCTCTTCCATAGGGTGAATTTATGAAATGTAAAAATTACACTGAAGTTATTAACAACAAAAGGTGTCAATGCCATTTACTCAAGTGAGGTTTTAGATGCTGATTTTTATTTGTGATACTGAACCAAATATAATTATAATGTAAAATCAACCAACCAACATTCTGTACCCTAAAAATTCAGTTGAGGATTGTAGAATAGAGGCAAACTCACAAAAGAAGCCTGAAGTAGACATTGTAGTTAGTACACAGCAGGGATGTCAAACATACGGACTGTGGGCCAAAAACCAGCCCCCCATAGGGACCAATCCAGCCTGTAGGGGGAATTTATGAAATGTAAAACTTACACTGAAGATATTAACAAAAAAAGGTGTCAAAGCCATTTACTTAAGTGAGGTTTTAGATGCTGATTTTTATTGGTTATACTGGACCAAATATAATTTATAATGTAAAATCAACCAACCAACACTCTAAAACCCTAAAAATTCAGTGTAGGATTGCAGAATAGAGACAAACTCAGAAAATATTTATACAAAAAGAAGCTTGACATACATTTTGGTTAGTGTACAGCAGGGGTGTCAAACATATGGATTGTGGGCCAAAACTGGCCCACCACAGGGACCAATTCCCCCATGAGATGAATTAGTGAAATAGAAAGATTACACTGAAAATATCAACAATTAAATGTCAAAATCATTTTAGTTCAGGGTTCACATACAGCCCAATCCAATTTCAAGTGGCTCAGACCAGTAAAATACTATCATGAGCTCCTTTTACACAGCGCTTCTGTTACTGGAATATTTCACCTTTATTCCAGAACAACGTCTGTGTAAATGAAATGGTGGATCATTTGGTCCCACCTCTGTCGCAGCTCTGTAACACCTCTGGAGGTACTAACAGAGCCTTGATAGCAGTGGAATTAGGATTCCTGAACGCTGTGTAAAAGGAACATCTCTCATTCTGCAACCAAGGTGTCGTTTTGATGCCATATTGCGTGTGTGACCCCTGCGCTGGGGGTTTTAAAAATGACGCTGAGATCCATGAGCTATTGTCACTTTGGTTGGAGGACTCTATCCATGCTAACATTTGTGGAACGGTGAAAGATGGGTCGACTCTGGAGAGGTTAGCAACACCGCTATGCTCAGGGTATTTCAGATGCGCAAGTTATACGTCACACTAAATGCTGTGCTGCGTCACCGCCCCTTTGGTTCTGGAACACAGTGTGTAAAAGTCCAGCCTGTCTCACCTCTGTTACTCCTTTGACTTGGCTGTGGAAAGCGGTCAATGGTGGAAAAAAGGTGAGATGGTGATCCCACCTTTTTTCCACCTCTGTATAAAAGTGGCTATAATAACATATAAATAATGACAACGCCAACGTTTTCTTTGTTTTAGAGTAAAAAAGTAAAATTACATGAAAATAGTTACATTTACGAACTATCCTTTAAAATAATATGAACATTTTTAACAAATATGACACTTTAAATTGACATTTCACTCCGGATGAACTCTAGAAGCACTTGGCATCCTCTTACTGATGCATGTTGCAACATGCCCTCAACAATGCAGCTCAAACGCATTTTCCTAACAGAATTCCATTGGTTGTCCAGTAACTGTTTGTTCCTCAAATTGGAAAAACAACAACAAAGAACATAATTTGTCTGTAATCTCTATTGGTAACTTGCAATCGTTTAGGCCAGGGTTTGCCTTATAACTCATTTTAACCCATATCTTTTTTGCAGCGACATTAACAGCATAGAATCTGTTAGAATCCACATTCAAGTTTGTAAACTACACTTGCCAGATTGAGGTTAAAGTATGTAACAGCTGTATTTTAATGTGGTTTTTCAGTGCAAACATTGAACTGTGCATGTTGCATCCAGGTCATAAGGTGTAAAGTTTTACCGTAAACAGGCGTCTGCTTCCTCTAATCCCACATCCTGTCCACACCACTGACAGCGGCTCCTATGGGGGGGCCCGCCAGTCCAGGTATTAGGTACAGAACACATTGTCAGATTAATTGTGTGATTGCGCTGTAAATATTAAATGTGGTGGACTTACATGTTAATCCCTCTGTCCTCCTCTAGTATAGCTCCTCTTTGAACGAGTCTCCATTTAATTTAGAAATGAATGATTTCTATTTCATGTTTTAGGCCTCTGCTCTAAGAAGACAATATTGTAATTACAGTAAGCTTCTTATCAGCTGATACAATTATTGAGGTGAGCAGTTTATATTGTCGTGTGAAAGTGGGACCTTATGCTCTTTCAATTTAGAAAACAACACAACTTTTACAAGGATAAAGAAATTTGATCCTCTAGCATATGTCACATCTTTGTGGAATGAATTAATGCCAGAGAGCAGCTGGCAATACATTTATCACCTTGTGGCTACCGTCAGGGATTGCATGGCAAAAGAAAGACACAGAGCATCCACCGGTACAAAGAGACAATACTGTACAATGGAAGCATCTTAGAGGTTAATTTCAGTTTGTTAATATGACTTTTTACACCAAAAATCTCCTGAAAGACATTTTGGATTTTGGATTTCTTCTGTCCTGCATTAAAATCTTGTTCAGTATGTGGATTATTTGCACAATCTGATACATTAATTCACTGAAATGTAACTGTTTTTGTTTTCTTAAGTATCAGGACAACATTAAAATGCTCAATACAGCATTAAACTCGGTAGCATTTTTGTGTTGCAGGACACATCCTCAAAATAAAACCTTTAAAATATCCCACATGGAGTTCTGTGCAGTCTACTTTTCAGAGCTTCATGAGAACAGATGTTCCTCTGCAGCATGTGAAGGTCAATGCGACCAGTCTAGTGGCAGTGCGTGGTACTGATCGAGGGCAGATGTTCACAGGGTTATCCATTCCATATGGCTGCCACTCGTCCATGGGCCTTTTCACAGCACAGCTCTTGTAAACACGCTTTAGTTTACTGTTGTCTTTTTTTCTGCCCCTGTAAAACATGTCCTAAATCCAATCACCGACTCCCTCTAAAGGGGATGATGCTGATGAATGGGAATGTGTAGTGGTAGTAGTGACCTATAAGCCCTTACTGAGATTACAGGCAGGCAACCAGCCAGCCAGGCCCGGCCAGGCCAGGCACAGGGCACCAGGAAGCAGCTAGAGCTTAGAGAGAGATTGTTTAGATAGACAATAGTGTCTACCTGTTTTTAATCCCCGCTCAAAAAGAGTACAGGGGATTGGCAGACTTTAATAAATGAAAGTGCTCCTATAATCAGGATTTGCTAAAGTGCCCCTTTGTGTTAATCTGACATTTTTTACAGCATGGTTTTTGACATCTGCCGCAGCAAGTGGTGTTAACCCTGTGCTGCCCCAGCTGCATGCAGTCTACATTTTCCATCAGATAAGCGCAAAGAACCCATAACATTATATGTAAACAATTATTGCTGCTTCTCTACACTGTGGAGATTTAGATATTATTTTATAAACTGCCTGAGAATGGATGGAGAACGAGGGCACTGAGATGTTTACTGTCCTGAAAGAGAGGCAAGTAGTTTTTTATGCATATGTTCTTGAACTGAATAAAATACTATGACATCTAATCTGCGTTATCATAACATCTTCATGCATTCTTCAAGTATCTAACCTATAATAACCTATGGGATGCAGCTGTCACGGTGCTACGGGCGACTGTGGTGCAGCCTACTTAGCAAAGGCTAATAGATAAAGCATGTGTAATTACTTCATTGCTAAAATAGAAAGCTGCATTTTAGTAATTAAAGTCCAGAGTATCAGCGATAAAGCATAATAAAATTGTTCTAAAATCAAGGATTACAAGAGTAAATCCTGACGGGCCAGATGTGAGAAAGGGAGGGGCGTTGCATTCTGGGCCAGATTAAACAGAAAATCCCACGGGACCACACTGCCTTTTCCCTGCAGTTTAGGGGCTTGTGTGGACTCAACATGCTGTAATCCAGCGATTAGCTGATAAAATCACCTGTAAATAAATCTTGCCCATGGCCGTACACAGGACCATTAGGGCCTGCTCCACCCTGCGCTGATGTCCCATATGTGCGCTGGACAATTTGTAGTCGAGACAGGCCAGATTTGTCTCAAATGATCTTTCTGGGAATCAGTAGCAGACGGTCAGACCAAACAGACAGCTGTACAAGATATGTGATCTAAGCAAGTTCCCAGAATCTAAACTGAACAGATGAACGTTGATTTAACTCTAAATAACCTGACAGTATTAAATTCTTTGAAACAATACTAATTTAGCATCAAATGTCTATAAACTTAGCTCACTTAAATGAGACAGATTTAGAAGAACAATAGTCAAAGGCACTGGAGATCACCCCCTGAACTTCAACTCCATGTCCCTTATGTGTCAGTCACAATCCACAATAAATACAGGTACAATACTACCTTTTCCTTAAACTCTCTCCTTGTTAGTGCCTACCAAATATAAGGCATTGATAAATTTTTGCAAAGTTTAGAGGAAAAATATTGTCTGGTTTTTTGGTGATCTGACAGTATGATGTCCAACAAGGATGGACGACAGACAAAACAGAAAAAGGCTTCACTCCATCACAGAACTAATTAAAAACAGCAAGTCAGGGTTCCTACGGGTTTCTACAAGTTAAATTTAAGACCTTTTTAAGACTACTTTGAGCAGAATTTTCAAAAAGCATTCCCAAAGTCAGCTTTCTCGGATGACACATGCGTGACTAACGGCTGCAAGTGAGTTGGGCTGAATGCTCTGTGATCATTTCTCACTGGGGACTGCAAAGTTAGCAATAATTACTTACTTAATTTCAATTTAAATTGTTTGCAGGTTAGACATTTTTCAGACACATTTAAACACAATACAGCGGACAACTTTAAGGCAAAATTACTTAAGACCTACCATATCAAATTTAATACCTTAGCCACCTAAAGACTTTTTTAAGATATTAAATGTGGACTTGTAAATTCAAGACTTTTCAAACTTTTTAAGACCCTGCAAGTTTAGTGGGAACACAACTGAATGATTTTCCACTTTTGCTCTGGAAACAAAATGACAGACAGACAGACAGATGCTCTGACTGTTATATCCTCCCACATTATGAGCGGGAGGAATAATAAAACGGTTTTGCTGCACGGGGAAAACTGCAAAATGCTTCCTTTATGCAACAGAAGATGAAGGAAGAAGCAGTGCATCACTATGGTAAAATGTTATGTCTAATAAGCTTTAAGTCATAGAATCAGTCTAAACAGTGCAGATCTGTCAAGGCCAATAGTCCAATTGTGCCACAACAAGATTCAACCACAAACTAACTATAAATTATTAACCACGTTTGTCCTTTTTGAAAGGTCTGTTCACCTGTTACCATGGCAACGCACCTCTGAAGTTATTTTAAAATGAAAAACTCCAGCCTCCACCACTTTTATGGATCTGCTCCAACATGTCACGTGTTCCTCCTCTGCCTACACTTCGGCCAAGTTTCATAAAAAAATGTGTAGTTTTTGTGCAACGCCGCTGACTGACAGTGATCACTTAACCGAATATATAAATACAGACAAGGATGGATTAAACCTACTTTTCTGTGCCGCAAAGCTCATCTGACCCAAAGCAGCAGGTACAGATTAACACGATGACATAAAAAGAATGATACCATCCTGAAAATCAGTGAATCACAGCCAGAAAAAAAAAACATGGTCATGACTCGTACAGTGTAATTCTTCACCTCCCTAAACCTTGTTTTCACCACCTGTTGTCAGTCTGTGTTAAAACAATGGAGAGGAGTGCGGTATGACCTGTTCATGGGGTTTTAATGGTATTTAGATTCAAGCTTTTCCTCAAATCACTCCATTACAATGGATTAAACCATTAAAAGAGGGATTGTTAAATATTTTAGCATTTTTATTTTTGTAAGACACTTTAAAGTCATTCCTGAAATAGGAAACACATGATTTTGGTTCATAGCACATTCATGCCTGGCAAGAAAAAAATATTAAGACTACATCAACAAAAAATGTACAAATCATATAAGCAAACAATATAAACAATATCTTATATATAAAACATAGCAGGCATAATAAATATGACACATAAACAAAACTAAAAGTAAACAGGGTTAACCTATTTGGTTTGGGAAATAATCAATAGATAATAAATCAATGATCTGAAAAGCTGAACAACACTGTGAATGTTAAGTTTTTCTGGTGCTTCAGTATTGTTTTTTTTTCTTTTTTTCTATCTCCTGTAGAAAGCTACGGAACAAAAGCCAGCTCTGCAGATTCACTCATTGCAAAATATCCAACCCAAACCTTTTATCAATCTCCTATCAGAAAGAAACAAAACAAGTGAAATGCCTCAGATAAAGGTGTCGCAACACAGGCGTTACTCAAGTGTCGACTTTTTTTTTTTTTTTTTTCTTTTTTTTTAAAGATAGAATGTGACCATGTACTTTTTTCTGGTGTATGTGTGAATGTGGTTTTGATACATTTAGGCCTCGAGCGTGAGTGGAAGCTTAAACCATAATACATAGTAGTGCAGGAAATCGATCAAAACAGTTTTAGTCACCCACATTCAGACACTGTTTAATAGAAAACCAACTCGTCTTCTCATTAGTTTGTCAAACCTAATGGCATTAATTCAATTAAAATAAAATAAAATAATACCAGTACAGAAGAATGTCCATGTCTGTCGTAATGCGGCTGTTTAATGACGTACTGTGAAAGCTGGGGCGATAAATAGATTCGGCTTCATTGGGCTGTGTGTCTTTGGGTGTGTGCTTTTTTTTTTTTTTTTTTAATTGGGAATCACTGGCTACTCGCATCTTTTATCTTTGGATGTGTTAGCATATTCACAGGAGACAGGAATCAGTTTTGGTTCAGTCAGGAATTGAGGACCATGTTTCATTTTAACACACGTACACTGTTCATTCACACGTTCACATTCACACTCCTGACACACAAACACTAATACAAACACAAACACGCAGCCATGTTTGTACACAGGCAGACACAAACAGCAAACAATAAACTCATTTTGTGACTGAAAATGAAAATTCACTCCTTAGTGATTTTTCTACTAAACAAAGTTAACTGTGCAATTATTTTTTTCTTTTGTTGAAGCAAACCAGGAGTAGTACAAATGTTAGGACGTCCTAGGTGTGTGTGTGTGTTTTTTAAGCCAAGTGTAGAGAGCATTTTCAAGACTATGCATCCTCTCACTCTCACTCTTCAATAAAGAAAGTGAAGGATTCAGCTCCGCATCTTCTCCGGTGACGTTATCAGACCTTCACTTAAAAGCCTCATCGTCTTCACCTTTAAGTCTGTTCTCTCTTTAGGGGCAGCACGTCCACACCTCCAGTCCACCTTAAGGTCCCAGCTCCGTAATGCTACTTCCGTTGCAAAGTGCAAGCAGTTAATGTCTCCCTGCCTCTCCCCTTCTCTTGAGAAATTTGGAAACCAATGCAACAGCACAAACGTCTTGTTATTGTTCAAAATGCAAAAATGGTAAAGTCAGTGTCCAAAAAGTATTGAGAAGGAGGAGGGCAGCAAGAGAGAGTGCATTCGTGTCTCAAGAAATTCAGTCCATCCATGCAAAACAAGTTGTTCCTTATTTCGCCCACATGCCATGGATCAGCTGTGAGTGGTTATACCTCCCTGGAAAATAAAACGAGAAAATTAGCAAAAAATATTTCATCCATTTATTAACCCATAAAGACCCAGTGTTACTTTTGTGGCAGTTCCAAAATATTTTTTCTCTATATTTAACCTTATTTATATTTGACATAACCCTCTGTATTTTGTGTTTTTTCAGTAAACATCAGGTATTTTCTTATATTTAATTCACTGATCATGTAAGTTGAGGGTAATAATATTAGAAACAGAGAAAATTGAAGAAAAAGTGACTTTTTCAGCAAAAATATATCATTAATTGAACATAAACATAAAAAGTATCTCCATCCACTGTCACTGATCCAACTCCATGGGTTTTACTGGTGAATCAATGTTGTAGAAAATGATGGTGTTTCTACGTTCATGAAAAGAGGACAAACTGCAATTTACACCAATTATTTACACATATTGATAGGATTACTGGTTCAGAAGTTATTAAACATTTTAGATCAGTAGATGGTTTTAGTCGTCTGTGGCTGTTTGAGTCTTTATGGGTTAAACACAAAGAAAAAGAACACATTCTTATGAATAACAAATCGAAAATGATTACTCACGATGCAGTGAGTGTGGAGTTGAGGACCAGAGTGGTGCGTATCCTATAAAGCTGTGCTAGTGTCAGCTTCTTGTGCTGCTGGGCTGGTGATTTCCTCTTTTTGATTGACATTTCGCCTGATTCCCCTGCAGCACTTGACTCGCATGTCCGATCTACGCAGGCAGATGGAGCCATTTCCCCATCTGAGCCGTCGTTCTGGGACTCCTGGCCCTCAGACAGTCCAGCCAGGGTCTTGGGTACGTGCCTGGCCTCTGCCCTCCTCAGAGTAGCGCAGAGTTTTTCAGAGGGCAAACTCTTACTGAGGCAGTCATCGGACTGATTGAGGTCATTGGAAAACAGCTCTGTGCAGTTTTGGCCCAGCTCTGACATGCTTCTGCTGTGTCCCAGCGATGTGTCCATGTCCCCGCATTTTGATTGGTCCTGCGTCTCAGAGCTGAGCGAGTGGGTGTGGGATACCAGGGTTTTACCGTGGAAGCGCTGTAGGAGGTTGTCCTCAGAGCGGGATAAGGCCAGAGTGGACGGCCGCTGGAGGCAGTGGAGTCGTGACTGAACATGAGGCCTCCGGCGAGGCTTCGACATCTGAACCACTGACAGCTGGGATCCCAGTGAGGTCGAATCCTCCTCCTCCTCTTCTTCCTCCTCCTGTTCTTCTTCTGCATCCTCTATTCGCACCTCTCTCCTCTCTTGACTGTCCCTCTCTCCTTCCTCCTCTGTCTCTTCTCCTTCAATTTGTCCAGGTTGCGACTGAAGTTCTCTCAAAAGGGATTCAGGAGAGAGGGTACCGTAGGCGCTGTCCATGGACAGGGAGCGACATTGGGGGTCTAGATTCTCATCGTCTGGCCCCGCCTCTTGATCGTGCTCAGAGTAAACAGTGGAGTGTGCTTGGTGGGGGCTTGTGGACGGAGATTGCTGAATGTTAGACCTAGCAGACAAGGAGTTCACATCTTCAGAGTCTTTCTTAGATGTTTCCTCAAAGTTCATATTGGGAGCAGAGGGCTGTTGGTGATCCACTGGTTCATCAATGTCCATCACCGACAGGGTCTCAGTAGAACCATCTGATTGACTGAAGAGACAGATTTGATTGGTTTGTTTAATAAATGATGACAGCATGAAAATGAAACTGAAGCAAAGCCTTTTCACCAATAAAATTATTTAAACCTGATGAGAAAATAAGACTGACAGAAGCTGATAACTTCTTTATTTCTTCCCATTCCCCATCTACCCTTTCAACAACTATTTTTCCTGGGATCCACATAGAAAACAAATCAAGACATTCAAATATATTTTAGATCCATAATTAACATGTAGCACACACCAGTAACAGTGTTAAATCAGGTATGTACAAGAATAAATACCTGCCTACTAATCTTAGTGCACAGTGAAGCCTTACATAAGTTAGCACAACAGCTATAATCAACGCAATCTAAAACTGATTTCCTCCTGAACTTACTTTTTTGCCCTTACTAATAGGTTTTACTTTGTTCTAGTTCAGCATGACCGTATAAATGGATTTATTTCAGGTAAAGGTATTGTTATGTGTCACATGGAAACCTGTCAATCATTAGTATGTGTTAGTTGTGAGCAAATATATTGAAGTGCAAATGTTTGGTGTGTATCTATTCTTTACTCTAACATATAAACTGCTGTACACTTCAGTACCTTGAGTTCTGCTGGTCTTTGTGCCTCAGGCTTGGGGAACTCGCAGTGGAGTTGCTACTTTCGTCTTCCTCCTCCTCCTCTTCCTCTCCCCCTAAACACCTTTTCAAGTTGTTCTGCTGCCGTAGAACCTCCTCAGTGCGGAGCCTCTGGAGCTGGTTCTGCAGTGAATTTACAATGACATATTAAGTATGCAAACCACTGAATATGAACTGTATGGCTCTGAATCTCAGCTTCGATTTGAGGTAGCTCTCTAACCTGGACGTTGCAGATTGCATCTATCCAGCTTCGCCCCTGGGTGGCGCTGTTGGCCTGGAAAGTGTAGGCTGCCACTGCACTCTTGAACTCATTGAGGTAGATGAGGATGAATGAGCCTACGAAATGAGGCAAAAAGCACAAGAAGTCAGTGTTACCAGAATAAAACAGATAAAGGAGCCTGTCTGCAGCTTGGTAACAGGTTATAATCATAAGATGGGGTGGTTTTTGACATTTGGAGGTTTTATGTTACACTAAGTTTTGTTTTGCACTCACCGGGGTCTTTTAGCTCCTTACAGACAACATTGTGGATGAGGAGTGGCTGGCGGATGATTTTCACTTTCTCAACTCTTTTTACTGGCTTGGTAATTAGAAGCAGATCAGTGAACAGGAAGCAGTAAACATCCATCTAAAGGGGAAATAAACTTACTTTAATAATGACAGAAACACATTTAGTGCTTTATGAATGATCAGTTCAATGTGAAATGTAAGGTAACGGTAAAACCAATGAGAAACCAGGTGTGGCTTCTCTTTTGTTACGAGTGTGAGGATCGTGGTTTATGTGTTCTTACCCGACTGTCTTTGCCCTCTTTCATTCTTAGCGCTCCCTCTAAATGCAGCTGTCGAGTCTCCTCAGGTGATATCCCTCTCATGGGAGCCATGAGGTCAAAGCGGTTGTACTCCTTAAGGATCTGAAAGGGAAGATGAAAGCTGAAACTTAGACAAAATCTCATATCTGACTGAGAACCACAGATCCTTTCAGTGAAACGACAAAACACTGAAGTCTCTTATGTCATCCTCACCTTCTCCACTTCCTCACTGCTGCCTTCGACTGCTTCGTAGGACTCTATACGGGCAGAAATCGTCGCCAGCTTTTGTTGTTCTTGCCGCTGCCGCATCTGCGAGTCCACGCTGTTGATGAAGCCTTCAACTGTGGCCACCTTAAAAAAAAAAAACAAAAAAAAAACATGCACAATCACAGATATGTAACATAAATGTGCCAGTCAGAATTTTAAAGATGTCCTTCATCTTCTTCTGCCTTACCATGCTGTTGACAATGTCACGAGCTGATGGCTCATCTGTCTTTTTGAGAACACTTTTCAGTAGGAGAGGATATTTGGTCAGTCGCTGGTGAGGCTTTGCCAACATGTCAGCCAGCTTTAGGCGGTTACACTGCTTATGGGTCTCTGCCCACTGGATTGAGACAAACACAGGAAATCCAACAAACATGAGGAGTCAGTAACAAAGAAAAGTACTTTTTTTTTTTGTTTCTAGGCTTGATTTTTAACGTTAGGGAAGATGACTCACTGTGACGTAAGTCCTGAAGAGCTCATTGTCCCTGAGAAGTGTACGCATGTACTCCATACAGCCCTCCTCCTCCATGCAGTAACGGATGTAGGGCTGGAACCTGGAGCCAAACTGAAAACACATAAACAAAGATGTGTCAGATTTTACAAGCTGAGCATCAACATCACAACAGGATTACTGCAGCTCCAAAGTAGTTTTGAATAGAAGTTATTTAATCTTTCACTTTGGTGAGTGATATTTTAAGGAAGTGACTAGTTGTATTTCATTTCTATAATGTTTTAGCATTTGTTTACAGCTACTATAAGAAAAGACTTTATTTATAACAGCCGAAAAGCTGTTGGTGTTTGTAACATAATAGAATAACCCAGATATCAACAAGATTCAAGAAGTTTATTGTCATATACACAGCAGTACTGAGCAATGAAATTCTTCCTTTGCGAATTCCCTTCACACAACTAATGTAAACAATTATACCAAAATTAAATAAGGAAATAAACTGTACAATTAAAACAATTCAAACTAAACTAAAAGGAAATAAATGAAATAAACTAAGCAAGAAAAAATAAATAGATTAAAATGAAATAAAGCAAGTACTCTATGCAAAGGGTAAGTGTATCAGGTGCAAAAAAAAAAGATTGATAGTACAAGATAGAAAATACTGTCACAGCGTTAAGACACTGAGTGCAAATATTATTACTGTTATGGTGCAAATATGCAAGGATATGTACAAATATGAGTTGCAGTAGCCTGACGGCCTGTGGATAAAAACTGTTTTTAAAAAAAAACAAGGTCAACATAATGTATTAACTTCAGACCCAGCCTGTAGATGCATTATAAGGATATTAAATAAGGACATTAACTAGGAGAAATATCTAGCATCAGTTGAAATGTCCAGAGTATGTAGAGTGTTACTGACCGTCCTGAAGCCGTGCTGCAGGTCAGTGGGGTCAAGCAGAGCCCGGGCCTGCCTGGCCTTCTCCAGGACAGGCAGCATAACCTGGTTCCACAGGGCCGTGTGCAGGCGGACGATCTCCTGGATGTTACTAAACAGCTTGGGAGGTTCCACCTCAGTCAGCAGACCGCTCTCCTGCAGGTTCAGCAGCCCACTCAGGAACAGCTGGAACACAGGACAAAAAACAATATAAGCCTCTAGATGTCCCAAAGTAAGACTTCTCAGCCTGTCGTCATATTCTCCTGAGACCCAAGAAAGAAAACATTTTGGCTTTTTTTTTTTTTTTTACATTAAATAATTGTCTTAATTGGAAACAGCATGATGCAACTGTTTTTTCAGATACAATGTTGAAACTCATGTCCTCTACAGAGGACAAAAAAATGCATTGCTGGGTCTCAACAGGCCATATCTTACTTCACAGAGACAAAGGTCAGTTACTACATTTAGGCTTAAGAAGAGGTTCATTGTGTTTTTATCTATAACAGACAGAATTCGCACAGAAGCCAGGTCATCTTACACAACAGCCAGACTTCTATCAGTTCATGATCTTTATGTGAGTGTTCGCAGCGTTCAGTGGTCCTTTGCGTGCTTACATCAGTGATGACTCGGAGTTTCTTAATGTAGGTAGCCTCGGTGTGCAGCAGCTCCCATATTGCCTCCTGCTGGTGGAACTGTCGCCTTGTCAGTGTCTGCACACATATACATATCAAAATATTAAATATGCACATATCACTACTGTGTAATACGAGATTTAGGCAATAACGACTTTCAGTTTAATGTTACGTCAAGCAGAACAAAGTCTAAAATGACAAGTACTTGCTGTAAAGTGAAACTCATATACATATAAAAGAATTACAAATCACATGGTTTGTTATAGTCCCGCAGAAAATTGCCAGTAATCTAGTCTGTAGATTATGTCTTATGTAACAAACCGTAAATGTGTAAACCATGGAAGAGAAGCTGAGTAATGAAATTACTGTGTCTAGTTGTCTTAAATAATCATATACATATTAACAGGTGAAAGTCAGCGACAGTTTGCAGTGGGTGTGGATCGTTTACAGTACACAGGTATTTAGGAGTCTCAACTGCTATAAAACAATAAAGAGCTTCATAAACTGTTCTCACAAAACAAGCACTGGGGAAAGTGTAACACGACACGAGGAAATAAGACTTACAGGAAAGCAGCTGGTCATTAAATTAGATTACGGTTATCAGTATTACAGATTTGCATTTGGTATTTGTTTATTCTCTCGTTGGAGCTCAGTTACATTTGCCCTAATTTGTGTTTAGTACTGAAAGAAAGTACACATACATATGACCTATGCTACATTATTAATTTATTATTGAAACACACATCCTTATAGCCTGTGTGTACAATGTCCACCTGATTAGTTTATATGTGCTGTACCTCTGAGTTATCCAGTAGCATCTGCCAGCTGTCCTCGAGGGCGAGGTTTGTCTCCTCCTCCTCCTCTTCCCAGGAGTCCTGGTGGAAGGAGAGCTGTCGTGGCACCTTGGGCAGCCCAAACAACGAGTAGGAGTGGAGCTTACTCTGGAGCTGCTCCAGACGGTCGACCTCCTATTATAGAGAAGAATGATGGTTTAAAATCAGCCTAATTAGTTTAAACAAGGTTAAAGACATAACAGTAAGAGGAGATGTGAGACATTTCTGTGCTTAGTTTGACAGTTGATTAAATCCAAACTGTAAGTGAAGACGAATCCATGTATTTGCATGTAAATCCGATGCTTACTGGCGCCTTAATTCTTAAGTCTATCAGTGGCTGCTATTCAGGCCTTTATTCAGTCTGGCAGGCGTTATGTAGTTATGAAAATGAGCTCTGTGCATTGAGACCACTTCGACAATAGAGGAGGAGGGAGTGGGGGCAAAGCTACAGCATGCAGGAAGACCATAGACCAGTTCATACTGGACTCATTTCATGACACGTCTCAAACTGTGCTACATTTATTGGTAGTAATTTGGCAGCATGGACAGAAAATGCACGACAAATTTAAGGGTAAAGTGATTGGAGAGTGGTGCTACTCATAAAAATAAATGTAATAGAAAGGATCCATCCTGACAATGTTAAAAGTCCAGGTCCCAGTGAGGGCCCAGAGGGGTTAAGGGTGCTGCACAGGGTGAATAGAGATGAACCAGGCTCTGACAGGTGACTGACAGATACTGTCTCTATCTGACATCTGCTGCTGTGCAGGTTGTGACCTCAGGAATGAGAATACAACAGAAGTGTGTGTGTGGGAGTGTGCCCGTGTCTCACACTGTGTATGCTTTACTAAAGCAAAACTTTACTATTATTAATTGTTAAATTATTGTTATGGATCTGAAAGATGAGACTTTTAGTGTTATAACAGTTCTTAAAATTAAAATGCACCAGAATGAATTAAATAAGCTTCCTCCACCTCCTATGTCCCAAGCGGGTGGAAAGAATGCGAGCCAAAAAGTCAGGAGGCTCTAAAGGGAAATTACCTCACTAGGACTCTGGGAATACGGCCTTCCTGACCCCCTCCCACTGCTGCTTGCTACTGTTTTGTTTGTTTTTTAATGCTTTCTTAATGTGAGACATGTCTGGGCAGCAAACTTGCCCCCTACAGCTTTAACAATTTGTTTGAGAGCCAAAGTAAAGAGAACTCTTTGCATAAAACACCCATTGATCACTCGTGTTCTTTCATGTGATCACCAATGTCTGATGAGTAATACCTTGCCAAAGGCCCCAGCCCCAGCATTAGAACTGAAGAAGCCACTGAAGCGGCTGGCAGCGCGGTTCTTCCAGCTGTCAGGTCCGGCCCCGACGCTGGGCAAAGAGCCACCGATCTGTCCCAGAGCATCCGGAGTTGGAATATTCGCTTCCCCCAGAAACTCTGTCATGTTCTTCCTCCGTCGCGCCTGACCCTGCAAAACATAAAGGACAGAGTCAGACACAACTTACGTGATTTAAAAGAAAACAATACGAGGACACAAAACAGAAAATGAAAGAGTATATGACTTGCAAGAGGGAATTTTTTATCTAACCGGAAAAGAAACTTTCCAGTCAGACTGATGGAAAGAGACAATGAAGGAAAGAGGGAAATATACAAAGACAGGATAAACAGGAAATCAGAGGGGAATTTCATACAAGAGGTGACATCAGCAGCTGTCCTAATGCTCAGACACAAACAGGAGAGGGAAGGACTACCACTTCCTTGCAGAGAATGCTCATTACATCATAAGGAGCCGGCGAGAGGGCAGAGAGGTTGTTCCATTAGAACAGACGGCCTGAGTCTGGCCATTGTTCCTCTTCCATTGTTACCCTGTCAGCAGGCCCTGCCGCGTACCCTCACTCATGCAATCTCCATCCACTTTACAAGCACCGGCAAAGCAAACAAACAGGGGCCACCTTGGTATCTGAGGAAGCAGTTGTTTTTGCCATCAGAGTGTCAGTGCTGAGGAATCCACTGGTGGGGGAGTCGGTGAAAGTCAGGCCGCTGACCCCACGTTAAGCACAGTGACAAGGAACTTACATTCCAGGACATTGACTATCACTGAAACTCACTGGTCATTCCACTGAAATTCCTTAACTGACCACCCCCCTCCTTTTGCAATGCCATCAAAACACTTAGCTGATGGTAAAAACAGACAGCCAAAATCAGTTTGGTTGGAATCCATGACTCAGTTGTGGACAACATGAAAAAAGAAACAGCATGACACCCACTGAGATAAAGACCATACCATGTCTGTATATCTTATGCTTTACTGTAAATGTAGTACATGAAATGTAAATATTATACTAAGCTAGAATTTTTGAATATTTCTGCATTACACCCATTTTAGGAAAAGAATTTCCAGTCCTTTGTGGAAGACCTAACTAGTGGAAAGCACAGTAATGGCCTATAGAAAGTTGCATAACAACATTGTAAATCTAAGTTGGTGGTAGATGGGTTTTCAAACAGAACCATTTCTTTTATCTTTTCCAACTGCCAAAGAGGTGAGCCTGGCCTTAAAACTAGAGTGCAAAAGAGAGAAAGGGGAAAGGCGACAGTTTTCCAAATTTAGTGCTGCTTTAGTAAAAGGGAAATGAGCCTGGACCCATTTAGGGATTTTTCTGAGGGGGAATATCTGGGCCAAGTGGTCAAGGACACAGGTGTGAGGAAATGTTTGGGCTCCATGGACAAACAAGGGAAAGCCTGGCTTTTGCCACTGACAAAGCAAAACCGAACAAATTTCACATCTGAGCCTGGTTTTTCATGTGTGCAGTAATGGATAGTGCTCAGAGAACAGTGCTTTCAGCTTGGTGAATATAAAACAGGTGTGAAAAAGACTCACGCATATCAGATAACACACATGGAAAAAATGTAACGAACCATAAGAAGCTTTGAATCCAAACTCTGTTAAAGGAAGAAAACATCCTGAATAAGTGAAGTCACTAGACCAAGAAGCCAGTTTTTCACAAAGATAAACCATGGATGTTGTAATTAGAAACACACAGGGTTAGATTTCTACCAACAGTTTCCCACCATAATAACAGTGCTCACCATTGAAGTCAGAGGCATGTCAAAAGTAACAAAAACCATCCTAATCCTTCAATTGGATTCATGGATCGTAGCCCATTCTGGAGCCAGCTGCTGCGCTCTCTCAACTTCTAGCCTCCTTTCTCCCCACGTCCACTGTGAAACACACGCATCCACGCAGGCTTCGCCGTCTGGAGATACGACGCCAAGTCAGAAGAGTCCGTGACAATCAATGACAAATGTAACAATGGCAGCTTGTTCTCTCATCAAGAGACTTTTGGTGAACTTCATTTGTCCCGTTCCAGCTGACAGTGTCCGGGGTTGCCCAGCAAGCGAGGTGTCCTGTCTGCCGTGTCCTGCGGCGTCCGACCACCACTTGTCTTTGAACTAGAGAAAAATCCCTGTCCTTTCCTGCTGTCCAAGCAGTCAGAGTTGAAACCTACTCACTGAGGCGCCCAGCCTGCTTGCATTTCGTATAGACACTGGTCTGATGTCATAGCAACCAGGAGGATCCTGCCTCATTGTGTTGGGCAGGAAAGAGGAGGCAGGGCGCAAGAAAAAAAAAAAAAAAGAGGCTGATCTGAATATTTGGAGGTGGAGTCAGGGTGACAGATACACACATCCTGCTGCTTGTGGAGATGCCAAATGCTCCCTGAGTCATAAAAATAGATAAACTAGTTCTGTAACAGGTTTCCAAGTCTTCATGTTGACAAGTTTCTGTCTAAATAAAACCAAACATGATCTTTAGTTAGATCTTTAGTTGTGATATGTTACTTTGGAATTCCCAGTTATTATTTAAAACTGTTTTGAGTGTTATCTGCTGTGTGTGTCAAGTTCCAACCACAGATGTATTACATTTATTAGCATGTAATGGGGTCTGTTTCTGGCAGTGGATTCAACTGGGTGGTCCTCTACTTGGTCTTTTTTTTTTTGCTTTGTTCTCTAAATTGATTTTGTGAGGAGCCACAATGACAACACTGAGATTGATGTTAACCTGTCGACTTGTATTCTTTTGTATGTGCTGGTGTTCATTGTGTTACTGACTGCTCTCTACAACCCAAACTGCTCCTGAGGGAAATTAAAGGTCTGCTCTAAGAACCACTCTCTAGAATGATGATGACTTTTAATTCCAAAACACACTATTTTTAAAGTATATCTGATTCACCAGAATTCATCAGACTCGACTGTAAACCGAGGCGCTGAAGTTCAGAGGTTCCTTTTCTTACGTTGGCTATTATTTAGGCTATCTTTTAATCACTGTTATGACTGGAGACCTTCGAACAATGCCAGGCTTTCTGGCAAAGACATGGATAGAAATGCCCAGCAATAGCCAAATAGGAAATTCCCTTTGTTTACTTGCTTGTTTCAGCACATTTAACAGGCTGCTTATTCCTGGTAGATAAGCCCAAGCACGCTCCTCCTTCAGGAGCAGCAGAAAGTCTGAAAACATCCTAATGGTTATAGTAAGTGCTGGTTATATTTCTGCAGTTAATAAGTGAAACGGTTTACTTTAGCCCAAGCAAATAGCCACTCACAGTCAACACAAAGCTGTTCTAAGTCATGTCTGCCTAACTAATTATGTTTACAAGGTTTCCCCTTGTGCCTCCTGTGTAAACCTGTCAGTCTGAGCAGAGTGCAGTGAGAGTCTGGGTTTTCATTGTTACAAATCTGCCTGCGCTGGGAACTCTGACTCAAGGGGGCCCGTCAGGTTAATGATATCAAGCCTTGTGTCCGCTCACTGCCTTATCTTATCACTGTGGTTTGTGGCATTAACCTTGGCCTGAAAAAAAGAAAATATTTAAATGGGTAGGGATTGTATTAAAATAAGTGGTGACAAAGACAGCAGAGTTAATCCTCCTCCACACTCTACTTCCCTTTACTTGCTGCTACTGCTTTTATGTTAGCCAACTGATAACGACTCCCCTTGATCAGGTAGGTTGATTAATGATGGGAAAAACAGCATGACCTTCCTGAACGTCTGCGTACGCACACACACAGGCGCTCACACTTCACATGTGCAAAAACCAGGAAAAAGAAACTCAGAAAACCCCCAACAGTGAACACACTCTGCACTTTTCAAGGCCATTTCTACTAACTGGCTCTTCTCCAATAATCAGAGCTTAATGACCGACACAAACAGAGTTGTTCAGTCTGAGGTGAGAGATGAGAGCTGTCAAAATAAAGCTACTTTCACTTGTTTATTACCATAATTCTAGCAACTAATGTATTGAGATCACAACCATTAAAACACCATATTATCAGGCACGCTAACATTTAAGTATTTACCTGGGATGAGATTTTTTTTTTGTGTGTAGTCAAAAATTAAATTCAACTTTATTTGTTTTATCTATTTATCTGTTTTGGGTTTTTTTTGTTTTTTTTATTTCATGCCTATATTTTTTATTGCTTCCCTGCTGTAATGCTTTTAATGTTTTATGCAAAGCACTTAAATTGTCTTGCGCATTAAATTTGCTATATAAATAAACCTGCCGTTCCTCAAATAATAATAACAAAAACAGCTAGAAATTGCACTTACATTAAAGCACTAGTCTGAGAATGCACACTGGGGAAACCCTCACCTGACAGTCTGTAGGTGTTTGTGTGTCATGAAGAGGTGACTCAGGTATCTCTGGATCCACATGCAGCAAGTCCCAGCTGTGCCAAGACGAAAGGCGACCAAAACGAACCATTTTCTTCATAAACCAAAAACTCTCCCCACACCTCAGGAAAAAATAAAAAACTAAAACGAAAAAGTGCTCAAGCAAGAAGCCAGAAATAATCCCAAAACTAAAAGTAAATCCATTTCCAGGAACTGAGCCATGCAGGGCAGAAGGGACCACTGCAGCTCCAGTTTTTCCCCTCCTCAACAGCCACTATGATCCCGACACTGTCTGCCTACCTGATCCTTGGCAGGCTAACGGTCACAAAGGGCAATCATAAAGGTGTGTAATCCCCACCTATAAGCATCTGGGAAAGTTCTTTGTATTCCCAGCAGTACAGCACACTAAAACACACACACCTCCACAGCAGCACAATAGCACCTGTAGCTCCTCCCACACCACATGGGAATAAATATTCTCCTGGCACCTAATATAATTAATTTAATTAGAGACGATACTACTGAACCTATGAGTCATTTAAAGCCTTTACACACTAAGAGGATGACAGGACTGGATTTAATTAGGAATAAATTAAACACTAATATTAGATGTAGGCATTGACAGAACTCATTATATTGCAAATGGCTTTAAATTACCAGCAGTGCCAACCATAATTATGAAATAAATGGAAAAATAATAGATGTTTTTTTCAATTATATGCTTATTATATAACATTCAAGATACAATTAGAGTGCATGCACACTTGAAAGCAATGTTTAAAGACTAATCTTGAAGCTAAAGATGCTATCAACTCAATTGCTGATTCTCACTATGTTACCATTTGCAATGACTGCTTTGCTTTTGTTGGGTCAAATCCTTGAGATCAAACCCAGCAGCGTGGACCCGTGTGACCACTGCTCATTCACCCATTGTTATTCTAACTAGCCCTGTGTTAGCTGACAACTGTCCCCATTGTGAGCGAGGTCAGATAGTGTGAGGAGAAGTGGCTGCTCACTGTGATACTTCAACCCGGATGATGGGTAGTCTCCACTGTAAGGAAGAACGAGTCAATTACCATCCACAGTTGTGTAACGGAGGTAAAAACATATGACACCTTCCTAAAACAAACCATACTGAGTGCATTGTATGAGCAGAATTCAGTCACGAAACTACTTACATGAATACAATATCCTTCAAAACAGATTTCGTCTCCTGCGTGGGTGTTAGAACATGCCTTTCTTGTTTCTATTTTTAATGAAGCACAGTGACATTTGGAAAACATGACATTGCCACTCCCTTTCTCTGTCTCTTCAGCTCAGATGTGGGCTTTCAACGTCATCACCGTTTATTCAGCCCCGAAGGCTTTTTGGGGCTTCTTTGTCAGCTCTTTCCCAAGCATTCAGTCTGTGTCTATTATGAAACAATCCTATCTGCTTCTTCTGTCTATTACACAACAAACTCCTCCATCCCTGAGGCCAAACCAAGTGGCTGCACTTCTTTGTTGGATGAACCAACTTGATGTTAAACAGTGGAGATACTAGTCGGAAAAAAGTGTGGCTGAACAATGCTGTCTACACTTGTATTTACACAGTCAACCTCTTTCTGATGTGTTTTTGTTGTTTTTTTTTAATTATTATTTGCTAAAATCACACAATGTAGCAGTCTTATTCACAGTTCCCACAGGACTAGTATTACCTGGTGAACTCTTGTCATTTGTAATAATCATGGATGTTGTCTGAACTTAATCCTGTAAAGTAACAATTCCATCGCAAATTATCCACTATATTTCAGTAAATGTAGGTGTCCTGTAATAATGTTTGACCCATGCAGTTTAACATCTCTGTAATTTGGTGGGATATGCAACGTCTTTTTGTTCCACAGTGCATTTCTTCCACTTATTTCCTGGTTTAGGTGGAAATCCAGGATGCTCATGTCACAATATAGCCAGGAGGAAGAATAAACAAACTTATATCTTTCTGAAACATGATATTTGAAAAGACAAGCATGACAGCTACACTAGGAACATTTTTCTATCTTTCAGGAGTTTTCTGTAAATGGTGAACCTGTCATTGACATCAGACTGATGGAATAATGTCAGTAAATTCACGTATATGAAAGAAAGATAAACTGTATTTTGAACATAAGTAGGAATGAAATATAAAGGTGAACAAAAGACAAAGAGAAACAACAAATTTAAACAGAACACTCCAGAAAATCAAAGGCAATAAGCCAACCAAAAAAAAAAGTCACGCAATGTACAACTACCTCATCGTGACTCCTCAACAAGCTTATATAGTCCTACCCCAAATTTAAATACAGTCCATAAAAAAGAACAGGTCAGTAGAAAAGAGACTTTGCTTATCCCGAGCAAAGGCACCACATAAAACACAAATGTTGGAGGTTAATTTCCAAATCATCTGCGGTCCAGAGGTTATAGTAGTTCCGTGCAAATAGGGTTTTTCAAATAAAGTGGATAGTCTGTCTTTGTGCTTTGTGTCTCTTACCAAAAGCAGGAACGATTATAACAAATAAATCCATTTTCACCTGGTTACAGTAATTATTCACACTTGAAAATCTGTGAAACTTACCTCTGAATATGATCAAAGAGAAAATATGCAACCAGAAACTTTATGCCATATTTTGATACATGATAGCGACAATGATTGCATATTTCAGATCTCCTGATCAGTGTCACACATGGTGGACCCATTTCCTCCTGACATTAGCTCCCTGGGAAAGCCAAAACCACCCATCTGTAACCTGTAATATGATATTTCTGGCTGTGATTTGCCATCTTTGCATCAAATAACACTCTACTCGATTACATGGATTTTATGAGATTTGACTCGAATGGGCAAAGTTTCAGTTTCAGAGTTTCTATTCTTTAGTATTGAGATCACAGTGCCACATCATTTTCTCCGTGTATTATGAAAATAGCCCTAAAGAGACCTGTGCTATCTTTATGGCTACTGTAAAAGCTGACAACAGTTTCTCTTCACAAGAAAATGAAAGTTATGGAAACTCCGGGAACTTCATATTCCCATTTACTACTGGAATATACTCACAGAGATGGAAAAATGTATATGTTCTAAGTAAAATGAGTCACACTTACTGAAAAAGCAAGACCCCTGTTGGGCCTGAGTCAGAGTTTAAGCTTTGTTACGTGCCTGTTGACGTGCAGCAAAATTCTCAGAGGCCATAGAAAGTAGATCGTTTACCTTTTCTCTTATGTTATAAATATGTTTTTTCAAAGCATGTTGTTTTACATCAGTGTCAAAGGTGGTTTGATACACCACAGATACTGTAACGGTGTAAAAGGATGTATTATTTGCAGATGGTGCAATAAGTTCGAGGCACAGACGGATAGCAGTGCTTTATGGGAACTATCAGCAGGATTGGAATGCGCTTTTGACCAATCAGAGCACTTGGCTGAGGTTCCCTGTTGTAAAATAATCAATCCAGATTATCAAAGCTCTCTGCAGCCTATCACAATGTTGCCAGAGCCTATAAAATGTAACACGCATGCAATAATAAATTTCAAATACCCCATTCAAACAAAAGACTAAGTCTATACAGAAAAGGACAGGACTTGGCTGCTTTTCACTAACGCCTGGCACAAGCCACCATGATGCCAGGCCATGAATCTGGTCACCAGGCAAATATCTGAACTTCTCTGAGCAAAGAAGTCCATTCCTTAAAAACCAGGCACGCATACAGTTTATGGTGAATACCAAGGCTGCTGCCACAGAAACTCAAAGAGTTCACTCGGTGCCCATATATCCTCACAGAGCTGCTCAAAACAGATTTTATAAAACATGGGCTGGCACCAAAAACAGGTCACAGAGTTTCTGCTGTCAAATGAAAAAGCAGCAATAGACTTAAATGAACTGGAGGTCTACAGAAGGAGACATCAGGTCCAAGATGAAAATGATTTCCAACCCAAATACTCCCACTATGTCGCTTAACAACATAACTATGTAACAGTACCAACAATAGAAGCAGTCAGAAGTTTTATACTGGCACATCATTGCCCCCCTGAGGGCAACATGAGAGTTGTTACTAGAGGTGGAAGAAGCATTCATTTACTGATAAAAGTATTAATATCTGATCACACTGTGAAAATACTCCCCTAGAGGTTGAAGTTATTGATGCAAAACCTTAAAAGAATACATTATAAATAAATCTACTGTTGCTGTAGTGCAGTAAAATGGTCCCTCTTAGCATTTTATGATGTTTTTACAAACATGTTACTGCTGCATTAATGTCTATGTTTCATTTTAGTGAAGTAGAGACTTATGGTTAAGCTCATTTTACTGGTGTACAGGTTAGTAGTTTAGTCAATAGATAGGTTAACAACAGGATTTTCATTTGATCATGTCTGGAGCTTACAAATCAGCAGAACTTGACCAGTGACTAATATTAACATTCTCAATTACTGCCTTGCTGCTGAAAAAAAAAAAAAAAAAAAAAAAAAATCACCTACTTTGACATTGTTCAGCTTCAGATTTACAAATACATATTTGTATACAGCATTTATAAATTCATTAAACTGACTTACATTTTAAGTTCAACTGTTATCCAGTTTCTCATGAGGTCAAAAACCTCATTTCCAGTGATTATAATCAGTAGCGTAATTGACTTTTTCCTGCCCCTAACTATGGTTATTATATCTATCTTTAAAAATCCGCTCTCAGTTGACCTCTAGTTTAATCTACACAAATACAGCATATGATATAAAATCCTCATAGATCTGTGTGTTGCTGTCTTTTGAGAACCATGTGTCTCTAAAAAGTCAATTCTACATATTTGGTGGCATTTTATAGCTGATCCAGGAAGGGTTTGAAGAGTTTAATAAGCTTAAGAAAGGAGGAGGTTTTCTCAACTAAAAAGAAAGAAACATTTAAATATCAATACACTTTGTAGAATTTTAAAGTTTTTAAAACTGTAATGTAGTGGAATAAAAAGCACATATCTCATTTATGGCTCTGAAATGTAGTGGAGAATAAATATTCTGGCCTTGTTTTTTTACACATTGAGAGCGTGTGCTTTAAATCTTGAACACTACTACCGCAAATAGTTTGATGACACCGACTAAGTAAACTACACACAACCCCCGGAGCAAACGGAAGTTAAATACTACATGACTTCAGCTTTGCTTTCCTCAGCAACCTCAAGTGTTTATCTCTCCACCACTGTGTGTTTGGTGACTAACCTCTGTGACTTAAAGCCACAGACACCGGTAAAATGCTTTAACTGAGCCTCTACCTGTTTCCTTGCCTGAAGCCATAATGACATCAGAGCTAGTGTGTTTACTGTACGTGCATGTCAACGCACACAAACTCACATGCAAAAGGGTTTTGACTTGACTAGAGAGTATTAACAACCACTGAGTGGCTTTGAAGTACGTAAAAGGCCAGCAAGTCTTCACATGACACCTGACTAAACACACAGGAGCAAAACTCCGAGTGCAGTTCATCACGTAGAGGTAAAATCACTGCTTCGAAAAAATCTCCGATGTAACGGATTATATAATGCATTTTGAACTATACCTTAAACTACCCATGTTCTTACTATTAATGTGTTTACTCTTGATTTTACAATTGCTTCTATCATGTATTTGATCCTATAACTACTTGATTTATTTATTTTTTTAATCCTTAGCACAGAAAGTGAAGGAATGTTTTTAAGGAATGGAATTACGCCCATCTTTTTAAATGAATGTGCCTTAATTAATTGTATTTATTGTATTTATTTTTACCTTGGAGGGGAAGATGCAATATATAGATTAGGTGTAATACATAATTGAGATTATGCTGACCCCAAAATCTCATGATTGAGTGCGTTTTGTTACTATATGTGTCTGAATGTGAATGCAGTGATGTGTAAAGTTTAAAAAAGTTTATGCTGACTTAAAATAGTGATTAAATTATTAAAATTTTACAGTTTTCTGTGTTGATCAATAATGGCATATTAAATATATATGGGTTTCAGTTCAGAACAAAAAACAGGACAATGTTACCACAGGGCATCACAATATTTTATGACATTTACTAGACTACAATCACATCACAGAATCATTGACCCTCAATAACCTGAACATTCATTGTTGAATGAAAGCATCTACTGATCTAAAATGTTTAATAACTGTCAAACCACTAATCCTATTAATGCATGGAAATAACTGAGGTAAAATGCAGTTTGTCTTCTTTTCATTTTCATCAGATATGACTCGTGGACGTTCAGAGGCTCAATAGTGAACGTGGAAACACGGTCATCTTCTACAACATTGATTTACTAGTAAAACCCATAGCAGTGGTTGGAGACTCTTGTTTTTATGTTCGGTTAATGAGATATTTTGCTGAAAAAGTCACTTTTTCCTCAGTTTTCTCCGTTTTGATATAAGCTTTGAATTTACTCTGAGCTTTTATTAAAACTACAAAATCAATAAATTCAATATAGGAAAATACCTGATTTTCACTGTAAAATGCAAACTGTAGAGGATAATAATATAATAAATGGTGATAAATCACTTATGAAAGGTTAAATGTAGAGACAAAAATAACTTAGAAGATGCCAAAAAAAAAGAAAAATCAGATTTTTGAGGGATAAATCTGATGCTATTTTCAGGCTCCATTTTCAGCAGCCTAGTGGGTCATGAAGTCACTGTCCACACTCTCATCAGGTATAAAATCATCATTTCCTCCACACAGTGTACACAGTGTGTCATGGTTGTAGGAGATTCCAGAGCCAAGCGAAAGCAGACCGGCGTGGACATGCATGCGTGTGCACACAAAACACATATGAAAGTGACAGAAGACTAAAACAGAAATCCAAAAATCCCATGGTGGTGCTGGGCTGATAAAGGTAATGGGTATGATGAGGTCATAATGGGATTAGTTGAAGAGAAACTACAGTTGCCAAAGGCATTGTGGGACGTGAGGAAGAGGAAGTGAAGTGATGGAAAACAGGGTTTGGCTAAAAGAGTCACAGGGTGTGTCTGTGTTTGTGTTGCAGCATGTGGTTGAAATGGTGTCTGAGTGAGACAGAGTACATTTTGAGCGGGAGCGTCACATGCAACCACAGTCGAATCACACCGCTTTTGTGTTCAGCCAGATGTAACTCACCAACAGATCTACACTTTCTCTACGACCCAGAGATCCATGCTCGATCCGTTCGCTGCCAGGGGTGAGGATGTAGGGGCTCTGACCTCCAGAGGGCTTCATGTTGGGCAGGCTGAGTGATCGCAAGTCCTTCACACCCTGCTCCACCTTCAGCTCATCACCTGGCCGTGCTAAATGATGAAAAAAAACAACAGTCATCACATTATTTACAGGGTTCCAACAGGTTTCTACAAGTTAAATGTAAGATTTTTTTAAGACTACTTAGAACACAATGTAATGCCCATTTCACAGCCTATTTCGCTACACTGGAAAAAATCTAATCTTACCAAGTTTATTTTTCTCATTTCTAGTCAAAATATCTCGTCACACTTAAAATACGACATAATCACCTAAAGAGTAACTTTTCACTGAGATATAAGAACTTATTTTTAGACAATAGATCTTGAAAATCTTATCTTATTTCTTATTTCACTTGAATTAAGCAAAAAAAAAAAAAATCTGCCAATGGAACAAGTGAAAATTATCTTGGTCTATTGACTATAAATAAGTTCTTATATCTCACTGAAAAGTTACTCTTGAGGTGATTAAGTCTTATTTTAAGTGTGATGAGATATTTTGACTAGAAATGAGAAAAATTCACTTGGTAAGATTGGGATTTTTTTCCAGTGTGCCATACTGGCACACATTCGCAACTCCTAGGATTTAGGAAAAAGTATTTATTTACTCCAATGCCTTGATTCCCACCGTTCCGAGTCAATTCTCACTGGGGGATGCAAAGTTAGCAATAATTGGTTCCTAATTTCAATATAAATTGTCAGGTTGGAACGGGTGGAACTGAGTCGACCAACGTTACTTTCTTTGCAACTTGGATGCATTTAAACACAATACAGTGAACAGGTTTATGGCAACATAACTTTAGACCTACCATATTAAATTTCATACCTTTTAAAGACTTTTTGAAGGTATTAAATGCAGATTTGTAAATTTAAGACTTTTAAGACTTTTTAAGACCCTGCGAGAACCCTGTATTTTGGCATAAAAACAGTCACTATAGGCAAGATGTTGGGAGTATAGTAACTGCATAAGTTTGTATATATTATCTGTGATGATGGCAGCTTTATTGTAGTTCACTTTTTTCAGATTTAAGTCTGTTTCAAACAAGTGCCACACCCGAACATTTCCTAGCACACATTAAGGAGGGTTCCCTGTTTTTCCTCAACTTTAATCCTTTAACAGGCTCTTGTTAAACTGCTACAAATGACAATGCTAACAAAATCAGGGCTTAGATGAAGATACAATGTGGATTAGAGATGGTAAGAATATAAAATTTAACATATAGTGGATGCATTGCAGACCTCTTCCTTAGACACGTGACTAAACAGCTGTGACCTGTTTGCGTTTGACCTCTGTGTTTCAGACTCTATGTAACTCCAGACTGTGGTCAAGAGGTGCAAGTCTGGAGGGTGATGGTTTCAACAGAATAGCAATTAGTCATGGCATTGGACCTCTTTTATGACAGGCTTAAACAGGCCTTTCATCCACAAACTGCATCAAGTGTAACTGCAGCGATCCCGCAAAAGAAACTAGATTCCAAGTTTCCACTGAAGCTCCAAAGGGGGGAAAAAAGCTGGCAGTGTTATCATGTCATCATGGTACTAGTGCGTAGTAGCACCGCTGATTCATGGGAAACTTAACGACGCTTCAGGAAATAGATATAACAAACAGATCAGTAGCCGACTATTCAACAGTGATGACCTTTAAGATATACTCTCCCCCTTTTCCCTGGTATTCAGAAACACCTCCACCACCTGCCCTGCTCAGTCATTGTTACAGATAAGAACGGTCTACTGTGAAATGCACCATGACTAAAAAGTGCAGCACTTGAAGGACACTTAGTCATCCTGAAAAAAAGCACTAAAAAGAGTGTTTTTTTCCTCCTGTTTTACCTTTGACTTTGAGGTAGTGCCCTCCAAAACGGTAGGCCTCGAAGTTGAGGGACAAAGGAGTGTTGGATTGATCTAAAAACAAATCCACCCGGGACAGCTCAATGCCGTTCCTCTCAAATACTGGCCCTAGAACCTCTCTGGTAACACATTACAAAGAAAAAGCTGTTAGTCTGGATTTATATAAATTTCCATCTCTGTTGTAAACCCACAAAATCCTCCCAGTCTCACCTCAGGGTTTTCTTTTTCATAGCAGGTACAATTTCTGTGTTTATGTCCACGTTGAGATCAAACTTAAGGCTGAAGCACTCCTTACTGGGGTCCTGCAGAGGGAACAGACACACTGTTAGTTTACACAGGTGGGGCTGCAGCTCTGAAGGCCGGCCTTGAGCTTGGGCTGTATGTGTGCTCTCAGCAGTTCCACAGGGGGGCTCCTTCTCACTGCACTGCTAAGCTCAGACAAAAAGCAGTCTGGGAGATACCATTATCACCATTACAGAGAATAATGGTAATTTGCTAACACGCTGTAACTGAAAATCCCACCTGATATCTCTGAATCATACAACTGATAATGATCATTTCTTTGCCCTACAATTCTAAATATTTCCCAAGGAATTGAAATTTATCTACAGTTCCATGGGGGGGGGGGGTTGTGTTGCACTCAGCAGACCATGTGTGCATCTGTTACGTTATGCAGGATTACTTACATCAGTGTGTCGTCTCCGTGGCTTCTTTTTCACCAACTTCATCCCCCCTGTTTTACGCTCCCTGAAAAACAGTTATAGATACATTATTATACTGTTCTTCAAGCAGCTTCTGCAAAATAACACAGACGGAACTTGCTGGTAGATGTGACAATCAACATTTAAAAACAGGGGACACACATATCATGGCTGAAAATGTTATTCTTCAGTGTAAAAGGACAAAAACTTTACAAACAGGCAGCCGTACATTAGCACTAGTATGACATAAGGGAGGGTTACTCACCCACGGTCATTGACCCCCTCATCTTCTTCCTCCAGGTCAGAGGGGGGGCTGGTGCGCGAGGGGCAGGAGCGCGTGGACACGTTCCGAGCCAGGATGGAGGCTAAAGGTTAAGAAAACACAACAGTTGTTCTGACAGATTAAATATGAGGAAACCAATATGATCAACAAAGACATGTTGTTATTGCTGCGTTTATTGTTGCAGCACTGTAAATTGTTTTTGGTGCAGTGCAACAAACTGTAAATATTAGAATGAATTAGAAATGCTATAGTCATATACACACTAGTTAGGGGAAAAAAAAAGCATGGCCTCAAAAAATGACTGTTGGCTTATTTACACATTCTGCAGACATGAAGCAACTTTAACAGTGATTTTTAAATGTGTTTTTCATTATCTAGATGTAAGAAAACACTAAAAAGCTTAGTTTGCATGATGCTAATACACATCATAATGAGGCAACTGTTGTAAGACAGGAAAAAGAAAAGGTGTACCTTGAGGTTGTAAGTCAAATCGCGGGTGCCGGTCAAAGTGCATGTTGTCTGTATTCTCGGAATGGCAGCGTGAGTCACATGACTCACACAGGTGAAGGGGGCTTTTGTTATTCAGGTCTTGGCAGTCTGGATGGTGGCAAACCTGTACACAACATGCAGATACAGAGGAAAAGAGGACAACAGGAAGTCAGATCAATGTAAATGCAAGTACCCAAAGTGCCTGCATTAAAATACCATAACATGGCCCAAAGTGAAAAGGGTAACACAGTCACACACATTTAGAATAAACAACCCCCTCCTGTACTATTGTTTCTGCCACAATTAAGTGACCGCAGAAGCTGCCATCGGCATTCCTGAGGTTTTGTAACTCCCTCTTTCCCACCATCTGTCCCCCTCTTTGGCAGGACAACTAATTGACTTAAAGTTACACTCAGTTTTTCACCTGGTGTGTGCTGATCTCAGACCAGCTCAATCTAATCTTAATCCTTTGCATAATCTAAAAAAAAAAAAACCCTGAGAGGAGGAAGCAATGAACTGACCACAGGTCAGGCTGCAAGAGCCCTGCAGAGCCGAGGCGACAGGCAGCAGAAGGCCACAGGATTAAGCTCCCTACGTCTCAGGCCAGACACACACCCAACCCCTCCTGCTCTTTACCACACTGTGGCAGCGCACTGGGGCTTCTGGGACATCTCCTCACTCCACCCTGCGTCCCCGACCGGCCGCCACCCGGCCCCTCGGCATCACCCAATCTCAGCTCAGGAAGCAAGGATGTATGGGGAGATACAATGGAGGTCCTGCTAATGTACTTCCTGTCATTGTTTCCATGTACTCAGGAGGAGCAATGTGTCTAAGCATGGGTGTGTGAGTACATGTGCACATAACAGGGTCTGAGGAGTCCAGCTTTCGTATACAGAGATATGCAAGAGGTAGACATCTCTCCCAGACTAAACAATATTGTATAAGCCTGCCATAAGTAACCATGTAGCCATAAGACATAAATAAGAACTGCCACATGCTATATCTAAGAGTGTTTATGTCTCAAACTCAAGATGTGAATTACAATGAATCTGCCCCAACCCTCTGTACAATACCGTTATATTTTGCAGATGGGAGCAGGAGTTTCCTGGACTCTTGCAAGTTTCCCCAGTATCCATGCCAGCAGGGACCCAGGACCCCAATAAATATCCAACTTACTACCTCACTGTGTTGCTAACTCACTCTACAGCGTGCCCCTGTAAAGCCACACTGACAAGCTGCCTTATTAATCCACTGCTCTCAATGTCTAGCCAGGTATAATCGCAGATTTTGAGGAGCAGGTCGAAGGGCTGCGGGAGGACAGAAGGAGGGAGGAAGGGAGGGAGGGATAAGGTTAAGGAAGGGTGAGGAGCCCCAGCAAAGATATAAACCCGTAGCAGGAAGGAAGAAAAAAAAAAGGTCCGTCCAGAAGCCTTTCAGAAGTACAAAGCCCCCCCCCCTAATCTTGCAGCCTAATTGGTGCCTGTGCTCTGTCAAAGCCATCTGACGGTCCTGCAGAGATTAAACAGCCCCGCTCTGAGCACAGCGAGCCAGGGTCTTCACCTCCTTTTTCTCTCTCTCTCGCCTTATTCTGTGTCCTCTGCCACCAGTAACGACTCCTCCCTTCCTCTCATACGACCAGGGTCACTACACCCAGGCACAGCCCCAACCAGCGAGAGGTTTTAAATAGAAAGAGTCAGTCAAGTCAAGTGAACTCTGAGGCGAAACAAAACAAGTCAGTGGCCTTGTTTATCACAGCTAGCATGGCCTTCTGGTAGTAAAGACAACTGGAGTTAAAGGATGAATCGCAGCTTGTTATTTTCTTGAATGCAGATTTTAATAGCATGATTCAATAATTTTACATTTAACAGTAAATGTGTAAAGCCATGATGCGATCTGGGAATTTTGGCAACTCCATTACACCAACTAGTCAAAATCTAACATATGAGTTTTCTTGCACTTTTAGGGGTATTTGTAAAGGAGAATTAGTATAATAAAAATCATAATATACATCAGCATGCATTTATTTAGAAGGCAGACTAAACATATAGGATCACAGACCGGCCATCAACAAACCCTTAGCACCACAAGTTGCATTAATGAGTATATCAGAACTATGTAGGTAGGAAGCAGAGCTACATTTTATTTATTTATTTTTTTTTTAGCCTTTACTTAACCAGGAAGTCCCTTGAGATAAAATCTCTTTTCAAGGGAAACCTGACCTAAATATACCGCATGAGTGTGACAATGCAACAGAATATGGTTTAACTTATAAATAGTGCAATAAACTTTCTAACTTTGGACACTTCTGTGTAATTAGTGGTAAAAACATTTAATAGCCCAAGAAGAATTGACTTACACAACTTGAAAAAAAATACACAACAAAAGGAAATACAAGCAATCAAATGATTTGACAAAGGCTTTATGTTGTTCAATGCCAACTACTATAAACAGAGAAAATACCACATTAAAAAATGTATACTAAGTGATTTTCCTCAACCCATCTGGTTGACATTCGCCTTTTTAAAGGACATCTGCTTTTTGAAATGCAGGTCTTATTGTGTCTGCACTCACTTTGTAGTCACCACTATAAAATGCAGCTTAGGGGAAATATGTTAAAAAGAGGGTGAACTCTTTTCTCAATCTATGACGTTTGACAGGATGAGGATACAAAGGATTGAAGTGTCTCGTTTTTGACTGACTCACTGACCTCAGACGACTGCTTTACTTGATGGCCACCCCACCACAAACAGTTCCACGGCAGAGGCGCGCATATCTGTTACAACATCACCTACTTGAGCTTCTCTGAAGTAAACCTCAATGCATGCCCACACAATTTCGTGTAGTGGAGTCAAACGCCTCTTCACATAGAGGTGGTATGTTCGCCATGAGATGTGGACACACATGACCCTGCCAGAGAAGTATGTGCAAATCAGATGCCATATTTAGACAATAGTCCAGATAGGTAGGCCTTCCTAACTATAAAGTTTGGGTGTGCACATTCCTGTAGCTGAAAGAAAGAAAGAAAGAAAGAAAGAAAGAAAGAAAGCAAGAAAGAAAGAAAGAAAGAAAGAAAGAAAGAAAGACAGAAAGACAGAAAGACAGAAAGAAAGAAAGAAAGAAAGAA
>JAPQRP010000028.1:9054588-9083028 GCA_037367295.1 Apogon hyalosoma
AGAGACATAATGACATGATGTTTATCAGTCCATAATACTTCTTCAGTTATTATTTCTAGTGCTTATTATGCAATTGAAACTAAGTCTGATCATCAGTTAATAATTTGTAAGTTTGGTCTTCATGAGAATAGTATCCTTATTATAGTAGATATGATGGTTAAAACATTAAAAGTTATCTGACTTCTGCAGCTGCATAACTTTAAACGATGCTTTTTAACTGTAATCTTCAGTTGTTCATCATCTAAAGGACAGTCAAATGCTGGCATGACTTACTGTTCCAGCCAATCACCATCCTGACTACAGATGTGCTTTTAAGATATTGACCAGTTTTCAGCTGCAGCTACCAGCACAATATCAGCACCTGCATTAAGAATGATGGATCGTCGAGAGAAAAATTGAACATGTTCTTCATCAGTCTGATCTGACAGAGGCCAAGACAGGTCATCCTCTGCTACATGCTACTTGTTTTAGGTTCCTTTCTTGTTAAAGTCAATTTTTATTGTGCTCTTGGGAGCAGAGTATTCAGTGTGTAAGATGTACGGTATATGTATGTATGGTGGAGAGGACCTGCTTTCCTTAACAGTACAGTGTTGCTATTAGCCATGGCCCAGTAGGTGGGATTAGTAACAGCGGGCAGGACGGCTGAAAGAGATCAAAAGGGGAAGCCTGGGCAAGCTTGGCCCAGGTCTGATTTATTTTTCAATAAATGAATGATGCATCTGTTTTGGAGTGGCATGGCAGAGAGCTGCTGCCGCTTGCTTTCTTTCTTCTGCGGCCATCTGTCCTCTGGCTGGGTGCAGAGGTGGAGGAGGAGAGCCAGGACTGGGCTTTTTTAATGCGGCCCTTATGCAACGAGACTGCCTGCCTGTCTGCATGCCTGCTTCCTATTAACCAACTCTCCCTTATTCTGGTACAGTACCCTCCTGTGCTGCCTGACACACACATGGATTTACTCAAACAGAGGCACTTGTTGTGTTCCATCCAAGAGCCCAACACATGTCGCATGACTGTGTGTATGTTAGCCCGACACATGTTAAATGTCCACAAAAGGACCCACGGTGGTAAATTCGGCTGAATTATATTCAGCCACAGACATGGGGCAGACATGAGGTCAGGTGTTTAACTCAGAATGAAGTCATCCTATTAAAAGCCAATATCTGCAAGACAAAGCAGACGTACATAACTACTATTACACACGCTTTTTGACTGGACACATGTAATGGATACTTTAAGGATAATTCTGGGTAATTCTAATGATAACAAACTCAGTGCTCATGACTAAGGAGGAAAGCGAGGTTTCAGATGATCTGCTGATTAAAAACACAAAACTATAGCTCATTTTGATTATCTACAGGAATTCATAACTATAATGTTGGCGATAAATTCCAGATCAACATGGAAACAGTCTGAACTATGATGTATGTCAGTGTGGAAACAAATTAATTGCTAACATTAAGCAGTAATGTTGTTGTTTTCCATATATCATGTTACTATAAATAAAAGAAATGCTGGATAAACCTCTAAAAAGAACATAAGTAATCAGCCCTGATTATACATCAGAATTACTTCCAAAAAAGCATTTCATATCCAGTTTATCAGCAGATTAGTACATGACTCATTTGCTTGTTTAAGACTGTGTAACCGTACACTGTATTTCATAATGTCATCCTTCTCTGTTCTGTGAGACATGATGAATTTAGAATGTTTTTTCCCATATTGCACACCACAGGCATTTATGAGAAATAAGCCAGTAATCTATTATCCATACGGTGACATCATCATATATACACAAACATTTACATTTCCTCCTCTGGTGATAAACATGTGGATTCCAGTTGCCTTGACGCAAGCAGATCGGCAAGTCTCCATGAAAACTCTATCCTGATCGACAGTTATTTACAGCCTTTATCGTCTGACTCGTTCATTATCGCATGCAGCAGAGACGTAGACAAAGAATCTAAAGGTGAAATCCAACACTGCCCAAAGGTCCACATAGACACTCTGGGGAAGAAACTCAGGAACAAACATGCTTACAGGAAACACTGTAACTCCTTTTTTTGTGCATTCCATTGAAAGGTATGTTTCAACATGTAGCAAATTTGCCCAAGAAAAATATTACCTCCTCATCTTCCACAAGCTGTTTTCTGACTGGGATTGATTTTTGAACCATCTATTCTAGGATTCAGTCGAAAAGTTAAGCATCCTTGACCCCATGCAGCCGAGTCAAATATTTACACGACACCCAAATGACACATGCCACTGCCACAATGTCGTCACCGAGCAAAACAACATATTGGAGCTTCTTCTTAAGCAGGGAAACACCGCTAAATCCTCTTAGAACTGGAGAAGTCAAGGCAGCCTAGTTCCACACTCCAGTTAGTCCAGCTCAGGATGATCAATATGAGGTAGAAGCAGCACTCACCGGCAGCTGGTCTCTCTTTGCTTTAACAAAGTCAAGTGTACTGACTGACTGTCTCAGGTTGGACTATGATGCAACAAGCCCTCTTATCCATAGCTTCAGGGCAGGAGAAGAAGGAGAGATAGACAAGAGGGTGGTGAGCAAGACCAAAAAAGGAGGAAGTTAGAGAGAATTTAAAAAAAAAAATCACAATGAGCTGGTCCAAGTTAAATCACAGCTTCTAACTGAAAGATAATTTGGACACAAGCTGTTCCAAATTTGACATGGAAATTGATTATTTGTAGACCACTTTCAATTTGGTATGAAGATGATGGAAAGAAGGGGAAAGCTGGTGGGTTCTGCAAGTTGTTATATCAGAAGCAGATGTGAAATATGCAGACATAGGAGGAAAAGTTAAAGTGTGGGTTTACAGCTAACTTCACAACCTCACAGACGGAAAAGGTATTTTAAGTAAATTAGTTAAAGTATATGGTAACCCCATTAACGTAACCCTGAGTGTTAATGTTCTCTCATAGTCCTCCATCTACTGCTTTAAACTTACAATGAATGAATATTTCAACAACACATGCAAATCCAGAGCATCTGCAGAAGCAAAATCCAGCTAAACAATCACACATAAGCCAAATAAACCTGACTTTGATTATTTTATTACACCATATAAAAGTGCCTTCATGCAAGAAACCATTTAAAACAGGCTTGACATTATGTACCTACCATAGAAAAAGACCTCTTCTCAGGAAAGACAAGCCCTTTGAGTTTTTTGTAGAAGAACTGATCAATATCTCTGATATCCAAGCAACAGGTGTCCAAAGTTTTAGTCCCAACCTGTATTGAACTCCCAGCAAAGCCTCTAAGAAGAGTATGGATGTCAAGTTCCTTAAATAATCCAGATCTTTAGGATGAAACACCGGACGGGGTCAATCTGACAGACGGAGAGATCGAAGGAGCCTGAGAGAGAGCTGAGACGCTCACTCTGTTTACTATAGCAGCCAAATGGGAACACACACACGCACACACACAGGCAGAAGATCATCAAACCCCGCCCATCCTCTCAATCACACCCCCACATGCTCGCACACATCCCGGCTGACTCATGTAAACTCATACTGAAACTTCTGTTTCTCCTGAGAATTAGGAACCTTCTCCAAAAAAAACCCCTTTGATGGCTCAACCGATGCAGCTCAAAACGTACGGCTTAGTGAGCGTCATCAAATCTTTGAGGAGTCCTGCTTGATTTAGCACCTCATGTGAACTTCGACCCCACCGCGACAAAAGGTCAAATGAGGGAGTTCAGTTGGGTTCCTTTGAAAACAGTGTTGACTGAGTGGGGGGAGTGGGAAGTATATCTGTTATGTCACAACATACCACAGACACTCATTTGTAATATATCAGAGTGTCTTGTGTTTAGTCTCTTAATTCAATTTTTTCATCAAAAACTGGACCAGTCTGCACATTTTTATGCTGAAATTAAATTAGGACTGGTATAAAAATCACTTGCTATTCCACTTTGAAGTAGAGCTGAATGGGCTTTAAACTTACAACTCAGTGTGGTTCTGAAAATGAAAATATATGATACAATAAAAAAAATAAAATGTTTAAGTATCAAGAATGAGGAATTGGCTTACAGATACCCGCAGATAGTTATTAAAAAGGATCTTTTAATGCAGGTTTGTACAAGTTAAAATTAAAACTTTTTAAGACTATTTAGAACAGAATTTAATGCTATTTCAAAGCCTATTTAATGGCCATACAGGCACAAATTCATGACTCCTGAATTTAGGAAAATGTAGGCTATTTATTTACTCCAACAGCTTGATTTCCACCATTCTGAGTCGATTCTCACCGGGGGCTGCAGAGTTAGCGATAGTTGGTTCTTAATTTCAATATAAATTGTCGGGTTGGAACGGGTAGAACTGAGTAGACTAACATTACTTTCTTTGCAGCTTGGACACATTTAATCACAATACAGCCAAGAAGTTTATGGCAACATAACTTAAGATCTACCATATCAAATCTAATACCTTTAAAAGACTTTTTGTCCCTTGTTTTGAAGTGTTTGAAGTGAGAGTTTTAGTAGATTTTAGTACCTTAAAAGGGTTCTACAGATGACTTTGTCAGTTTTATACATTTTTCAGCCACACTTCCTGACAGGGATCTTAAAAAGTTGGGTACAACACTCAGGCAGACTGTGCACAGTTAAATCGACTCCATCTCAGGTTTAACTGGAGATGCCAGTAGATCACCCTGTTGCAATATTGGTATTTATGTGTTTGGAAGGATCCAGAGTAAAGGGGGAGGAGGACAATGTGGACCCTGATGTGACTCAACCTGGGATGACAGGTTTGCAAAGAAAGCGTCAAGTCTGTGGCATTGATCAACGTGTCTTTTATGGTTTCATAGTGTCAGAAATTTAGGATAAGTGGAATTTAGTCCCAGACAGTCTTTGCTCACAAGACCAGGGCAATAGCTGCCTGCAAATCACTGCTACAACCAAAGATATCACAACATTCCCTCATCTTTTGTCTGGGAGAGAACAAAGTTGTACAGCATGTACCCAGATTTACCACTACAGAGCCATTATCTTATGTACCTGATAAGGGGACTTTAACCGCAGGTGCATTTTGCTGTGAACAGTCTTTTTTTGCTGTAGAAATACAAAATGTTTCTGAATAATTTAATAGACTGAATTAATACAATATTAGACAAGACAGAATGGACAAAATTTGGCTCTAACAGTCAGGTTTCTCAAGTGGAATTGCTGACTGAGGAAAATATATTAGCTCAAAAACATAAGAAACTGCACCTGGAGAAACCTTGATTTAGTTTAATGCACATTTACAGATGCACCGATGAAATGTTTCTGATTAAGTTCAGGCAGAGAGATTTATTAATTGATTGATTTATTATTATGTTGACTTAGATGTTTATTTCAACAGTTCAGCGTAGTTTTCATGATGATATGACCAGTCAAGTACAGAGTTATCAGCTTTTTGCCATTAGAAACTATGCTTAATGTGCTGGTCCTTAAAATCCACTGTCATTCTGCCTTTGATAATATCAATGTGCACATAGAACCAGCCACAGGTACGACAAGACACAAAATGAACAGCGTAAGCAGACTCCGTGATACTATAAGAGACTCGGCCCCAGGGTTTTTTTATCCTTATATATGGATAATCAATGTTTTTTATCTGTAAGTGAGCAGAGTAATCCTGGCCTGTGGAGCTACGACAGTATCCTTATGTCTTCTATCTCCTAGGTGACGCTGTGCTTTTCTCTGTGTCATATCAATGTGAACTTGATGCACCCTGAGAAGGCAGTCGACTCTAGCACGGCGTAGTGTGTGGGAGACTACAGTGTTGCATATGTGCGATTACGTTATGGTGTGGTGGTGTGACTGTGATTTATGGCTTAAATGTCCCGTTACAGTCTAGCGCGCTGACCACGAACACAAACTATTCTCTGTTCTTTTGTCATTCGGGTTAATCCGAGATGACCTATGTTTAAATCCTCCTCAATTAGCTAGCTCACAAAAACAATAAAGACCTGTGAGGATGGGGGCTGCATGTTTGGAATGAGAGGAAAAAAAGGGGCAAGGGGGGGTGGACGGCTGAAATTCTCCTTGTCCCACTCCTTCAAAATAAGGTGACCTGTTGAATCCATGTCTGCCCTGCCGCCCCCCACTGTCAGCCTTAATTAGGGGAGACTATATTTAAAAGAGTGGACAGCAGCGACGCAATTACCCCAAAGGATTAGACCCCACTGGCACTACCATTGTTGGACACAGTGATGCAGGGACCTTCCCTTGATGCCTGACCTTGGCATTAACCCCTCAGTAACCATAAGCTCAGAATTCTTTCAAGTCTTCAATGGAATGGTTAAATAAGGGAGGAAAACAAAGGGAAAGGTGAGTGTGAAGATAACAAGGATGAGTACGATGGTGTGGGAAAAAAAGTGTAGAAAACCAATGGGATTAAAGCCAAACATTTCACCCCCGATGCCGCTTCCAAGCTGCACACTGACATGGCTGGTCTCAGTTAGGAGAGATTTTAGAGAGCGAGCGATACACGCTTCCACAGCCATAATAACATGTTTTGAATTAGAGATTTTTCAAAGCTTATTATCGCCTCTCTAACTAAGCTGCACAAGCTGCTATTCACACAGCATTTCATTAAGCAGTGGTTGTTTATGTTCTCAAAACACTCAGAGCGAACCGACAATTAGTGGAATTTGCCATGAGTAGAATCTTCGCATGCAAGGGATTTAAGGGGGTTGTTTCCTCTCCTCACTGGGGGACTACCCTTAAGTCTTTGAACCCTGGCTATATTGGTCGGCCCCTACAAGGCCGTTTCCAATGGAGCATCAGTCAGGTACCCTCTTCCTGTTATTCCCCCGTCTGCCGCCGCTGCATCCTGACTGGGATGCTCCCAGGGGTTTGGAGGTGGCGTCACTGGAAGACCACCCCCCTCTAGTGTTTATACTGTCTATAGATGTATGGAGACAACTCAGTGTCCAACAAGCCTGTTATTATTGGAGGGATATCAAACAAACTATGCACATATCCTGATGGACAGGGATCCTCTTTTCTACATTTCAGTAGCGTTACATCATTAGAGCGAGTCTAATGTGTCATCTAACACTCTGATGGAGTCTGATAGCAAGTTCCAAACTGATATTTTGACATAAAAGACAGACTGTTTAACTTCTATAAAAAGGTTAGGATGGGAGAACACTTAATGTCTTCTTCCAGTCGCTGTAAAGCTGCTTTAATTCATGTGAAACTAATAGACTTGTCACTAAATTCTGTAACTTATATTTTTGTCTTATGGCCTGAAACTCTGTTGTCCATTGGCTTTTATAGCTCTTACCAGCAATTTTTTTTTTAGCAAAGAAAATATAATATGTACTAAAAACAGGCCTCAAATGGATCCTTTGTAAATATTGTAAATTAATGCGAACAGATGCTTACAATGCAGTTTTACTAATAACTGCCAGGTAAACCTAATATGTTGATAGTACACATATATTAATACAAATGTAAAGTGCAGACTTTATAGAAAGAGCGAACAAACCCACCATGATATGATGCATGTATTTGTGATGTGCCATTCTGAAGCCTCAAGATGCGTCACATGGCCGTCCCCATTTTGTTTTATTGAAATAACTAGTGACAAGTTTGCATTAAGACAATGGAGTTGTGGAAGAGCGAGGGGTAAAACTCAAACTTACTGACACCAATGATCACATGAAATTGTTATGTCAAAATGAATTACTGGTATCCACACTAATTACTACACAACAGATGACAGACCATATGATGCAATGCCAATTAATGGCGCTATCAGCTAATGCAGCAAAGTTACAACTGTTGAATCCTTTGATAATCTTGTTAGTACAACTCCTTAAACACAACTGAGGCAGAGCTGTCTGTCAGAGAGAAAATGAGTTTTATTCAATAAACTCGAGCTCGGGATGTACACATCAGCAGCTAGGCTCACATTAGCTGTCAATCAAAGCCCACACAGATGGCACTCACCTGTCAGTCACAGCAGCCGTCCCTTAATTCTGCATAACTTTTGGTATCCTAATATAATCTAAACAGGTGAATTACAGTAACATTTATTCCCATGTATGTGTCATGTACGGAATTAAAATGAAGAGGTCTGAACTGTTTGTATTGGGGTGTAAACATGTTTATTTCTGCCATTTTAATATGAAAGTCTGTATGGGTCGACTTCCTTTTGAACCAGCCCCTCACCGAACATTCAACTTACTTCAGTTCTTGACACATTCTGGTCACCATATTCTCTTTTCAACCCACTTGATGTACAGATATTATTAAGTGAAATAGGCTTAAGTAACATTAGCTGCCATAACCTACTACTCTTGTCAGAACAAGTTACTTTGTCAAGTCAAGTACAAAAAAGCCCCTAAATTCATTGACTAAAGACAGTGACTGACAAGTGGTGCTAGGCACAACAAACCCCACCCCTCACACATATTTCTCTCATTATGAGTAAATGGGAAGATTTTAAAAATTCATAAAAAATTTGAACTTTGACCCACTGTTCCCAAATGTAATGAGATGCATTTTGGGTCACTGGCAATCTATAAACCCAATTTGATATGAATTCAGCCAATAGTTTTGCTGCTACAGACATCCAAAATTATCATTAGTAAATGGGGAAAACATTTTTTTTTAAATTCTTTAAAAAAAATGTAAACTTTGACTTACTTTTCTCTTCTGGGTTACTGGCAATCTATAAACCAAATTTTGTTTAAATATGCATTACTGATCTTCATTTAGACTAAACATTTTTCACTTGGAGGATCGATACAGTATGTTTTTATAAATTTTCCTTCTTGTATAAGTTTAATACACACATTTCGAGGTTTTAACATTATTACGTTGTTTTATGGGAACCATTATACATAATTTTGTCACAGAATTCCTCAGAATCAGCAAATCTTTATTGTAAGTCTCCACTTGTCTTTGTTGTAATCTTTCACTTGTGACAAAAAAAAAAGAAATCCAATCCCTGAATTCTGATGTAAACTGAGTCATAGATTCATCCACTTGTCTTTCTGCAACATTACATCCGATTGGATCTGAAAACGTACAGCTGTGTTGAAAGCACCACCTGACTGGTTAACAGTTATTGAGGTGTGTGTCGTCAATGGAAGACGGAGCTGAGAGCCTGTCGTGGCCTGCTGAGGTGGCTGCGATCCACTCTGTAACAAGCCTCCAGTGGAGAATAATAAGGCTGTTTACATAAGTACATAAGTAGGAGTATCACGTCTGAGAGATAATTTCAGTTTATACAAGTTTAGCATTTGTTGTGCTCTTTTTTTAATGCAAATACCTTTGAACTAAAATTATCAGTCATTGTTCTGGTTGTGAGTTAGTTGGTTAAGTATCTACATTTAACTATGTAGTTGGATAGCCTTAAATATTCCCATAGACACATAATTATGGACATGGTGAAAAAACTTAAGTGGCAAACCTCTCCTGGCCTTCACAATAAAAACAGAAACATTATATCTTGAGGCTAGTTGTTTTTCAAACCACCCCCTTGAGTTTTTGTCCATCTAGCAGCAGAAAACAATCAAAGCAGAAAAGAAAAGGCAATATATTGTGAGTTTTTCTTAATGAACAGATCAAAAATCACACTGATCAAGTAAACCTTTCCTCAGCTATCCCGATATCCAAAAGACTCCAGACTCAGACCACTGCAGACCACCACCTCTATTAGCCGGCTGAACCTTACATTACTTCATAAAGTAAACTTTCCAAGAGCTTTTCAGTAACAGTTGAGGTCACATCCTTTTACATTCTTCCCAGAAAAACAATTTAAAGACTGCAGTTAGTCAACTTATTCAAGTACAATACAAGCTGTGAGAAATACATGTGGTTTGCAATTGAGCAGAACTGATGAACGTGCTGTGTTTTCCTTCTCTGAAATAAACCCACCATGATAGCTTATTTTTCAAGAAGATGGAAACAAAAAGGAAAACGGTAAAAGAGGAAATGGAACAAGACAAAGTGAAAACTTACTAAACCATTTCTGCAAAACCTTTAGAGCGTGAAATAACAGCAAGAAGAGTGGGAAGGAGATGCTTTAGGTTCTAGTTCTATGTTTTTACATGAATGACTGGCTTCAACCAGTGGATCCCTGCAGGTTGAAGGATGGACTTCATTAGGAAATCGGAAAAGTGTTAATGTTAGTGTTCGCGCTAACTCCACGACACCAACAACTTGATCCATCTTTACCAGGAAATGCCACCAAACACCTTGTACCCTTCAGCCCCTTAGAGAAAGTGGGCATCGAGCCCAATGACAGTGCTTAGTTTCCAGCTTTAGCAGGTCTTTGTCAGTGTCAGTTAAGTGAGATTTTCTGCCAAGCAGTTCAGTAGAACAGAAGGAGGAAGTTTAAATCCAATGTGTCTTGTGTTTGAAAAAAGCAAAACAGTGAAAAGTAAAATGCTAAATGAGTCAACTGATGATAATAAGGTCATCCTGCGTGAGATAAATGACAGGGGTGCGTCTGTTACAAGCGTTGACTAATTAGAAATTACTTCCCCTAACAGGATCAGCTCAAGGATTACTCATAATACATGACTGAATGGGGCAAAAGAGAAAAACGAGAGAGACTGGATGCCAACTCAAAACATAAAGTGGGTGAGAGTAAGGAGTGACTGGCAGCATGAGACACAGAGCCCCAAAGTCGAAGTCAAATGACTGAAACCTTCCCTCATCTTTAATGTCTCTGACACTCTTCACATTATCCCAGCGCCTCCAGCTGTTTGGGCTGGGAGGGGCCCATTTCCAAGGCAACCCACACCTTATGAGAGCCTTGTCTGGTCCTGTCTTGTCGAAGCCGAGAGAGGGAAGGAAGGAGGGAGGGAGGGAAGCGAAGGAGACAGGGGTAGGAGTGAAGGAGGTGGGGGTGAGTGATCAGGGATAATGAGCCCTTCTATGTGGGAGTTTGGATTCAAAGAGCAAGCTCAGACTAGCACTGAGCGCTAACCAGCATTATCTGAAATGAATCCTACCAACTCAGCCAAGAACTAGCTTTGGACTGATCGTCATCTTCCACACCTGAAGGCTGCTCTAAATCCTGCTGACTTACACAAACCTGAAGCAAAGTATCCCAATACGCTGGCAAGCACCCTTTGGAAACATATGTGTCGGGCCATCTAAGACTCCTACTAACCTTTGAGCGCTGTTGCGTAATGCGGTGACAAGGCTGAGCTATGGTAGTACAAGTACAGAGGCTGACACCTGGTGTGATTTCAGTAAATTATGGTGCAGGTGGACTCATTCAGATCCAGGCCAGTAATAGAAAGACTGGGAAATACACAACACTGATGATATATGGATTTATGGCAGCAGAGACCAAATGCAAGCCTGTCCGGGAATAAAACGGTTGAAATGCAGCGCAGCAGCAGCAGCAGCCTGAGAGAGGAGACAGCATAAGACTCCCTCTGTCTGTGTTTGTGTCTGCTCTGTGTCCTCTTGCCAAACAGGCGACATATCAAAAGGAATATTCAGAGCGTACTCTCAAAACACTTAAAGTGAAATATAAAGTTTTAATGTTCTTACATATTCGGGGTAAAAATGTGTCCTTTAATGCGTCTGAATCGGATCATGGGCTAAAGCAGCTGTAAGGCAAGGGGGAGATTTAATGTACATTCCCTTTCTTCCTTAAAAAAAGGACTGACTCGTCAAACAAATGCAGAGTGAGTGGAGTAAGTATCAACAGGCCACATGGCTTTGGATCATGCCTGCCAAGACATTGCCCCCTGCTGTTTAGAGATCGCTACAGGCAACAAAATGTAACTCTTGAGCAATATTGTAATGGGTAAATTAAATGTACAATGTACACTGCGTAATAAAAGTCATTTTTATGGGCTGGAAATGCCAAAACGATGAAATATGACTCATATTTTCACCTCTGTTTCTTCACACTTCGAAGTATTCAAAATCACTAAAAATACCAACAATTGTGAAATCCTGGAATATCACACCTTTAAAAGAACAGAGGGGATTATTGGAACAGGGAATGTCTGAGGGGTGGAAATCAAGCAATAAAAGAATAAAGTGTACAAAAACACTGATGGGTCATGATTTAACAGTTTAGGGTCTGAAAGTCAAGTGATTAAAAGTTAATCTTTTCATGAAATGTCAGTCAACACTACTTACTGAAAACAGATTAAGTGTGAAACAGCCATCGTAAGTGCCTTCTGTCAGAGAATAAGGAAGCAATTAGCCTCAGTGTCTTCTGGCACAGATTTATGTTTTGTCATTTTTTAACAACTGGTTCAGCTTAAATAAGTAAATCTCTACTTTGTCAAACAACAGATGCATCTCCCAGATGAAAAGAGTGAATCTCCAGTGTGTGTGTTTTTGCCTTCTCTGTCTTTTTCCAGTCTGTCCACCAGTGCCACCAGTGGGCTAGCAAGTTTTCTCCTAATCTTCTTACATAATAATATCAGTTCTGACCCTGTCCAAGGAGACAGGTGGCGTCAGACATAGTTTGTCCCACACTGCCTCCCCCCTTTTGTGTCACAGCGGGTCATGTAAACACCAATGCACGCACATACTTTAAAATATTGCACATGACCTCTGCTTTTTCCTCAGTCACAACTCTACAAACAGATCCTGACAAAAATGTGTGTGTGTGCACCGGGTGTTTTGTCTTTCAGGAAAAGTGCGCCTGGGAGACTCAACAGTAATGTGAGGAGCAGGGAGAGAGGCAGCTCAGGTTAAGCTCTTTAGCTTTCTTTTCTCCTTCACTTTATTATTCTCAGTTGCCATGGAGAAGCCTATATATAACCGCCTCTCTCGACATGCTGCCTGAATTTGCCATCTTTCCTGTTCCATTTTCACTTTACTTCTGCCTATTGTTTCCACAGGGAGAACAGCAGGGGAGAACATCCCGATTCAGAGGGAAAATCCATCTAATGCCCGGCTCTAGTGGCAGGAGGGAGACTTTAGGGCAGAGCCAAAAAACCAAAACAAGCAAGAGCCCAGCCGACCGACCAGACACTATGTCGGTTTCCCTTGGTCTTCTGGCCAGACTCCCATTTTCAGAAACCAGTGGCTTCAAAGGAATAATTCATTTCACAGTCTAGTGGCCAGACACAGCGCCCTGACACTCACGCCCCTTTTAACACCTAATAGAAGAAAAGCAGATTCCCCTCTCTGCTTCAGCCTCGTTGTGTCGAAGTGCAGCAGAGAGGTGCAATAATATCTGGCTCCATCCATGAAGCTTAAGCCTCAGGGAGCCTATAGGGGTTCTGCAGGACAAAGAGAGGGCGTGTGTATTTTTATAAAGTTTCGGTATCCAGTTCAAGAAAGAAGCACATTTTGGGCATTTTGTTGGCCCTTAAGACAGGATCCATGTGATCAAAACATCCCTGGTTCAGGTCCAACCAAGGACCTTCGCTGCATGCATTTCCCCTTTTTTTTCTTTGCTTTCAGTCTGCTCATTTCCTATAAGATATCCACTATACAGTTTGTAATAAAAGAAAAAATGCCCAAGGAAAATTACAAGAAAAACATGTTTTAGTCTTAGTGTTCTACCAAAAATCTAAAATCTGTCTTGTAGTGAGAATATGTAGTGCAGTGTTTTGGGCTTCATAGTGGCCAAACACATTTTTTCTTTACATTTGAGTCTTTTGTACACCCATACTGTAAGTGGCATTTTAGGTTTATATAAAGATCTTTCTAGAATGAAGATTTTTATAGTTTGTGTATACAGTATCTGTGTGGAAAGGGGAAAATGAAGAGACTCGTGTATGTCTATTGTTGCTTTGTGTAATGAACGTACACCTGAAACATCAACATTTGGGAGATGGACACATGCACCGGTGCTGTGGCAAAATCTTGGATAACCCAAACCAACACTTAAGGTGACTCTATGACTGAACTTGTCATTGCTGCTCACCTTCATTACTGATTAGCCTCTGCGTCTGCTACATGCAATAATATCCATGGTGTCCACCGTTTCAAGTCCACCAGAAATAGTGGTTTCCCCAAGTATTTGTAATATTTCATAGTTTTTTCTTGCATTGTAGCACAGACAGGGATATGTTATAAAATGAAGGTTGTGTGGACAGAATATCTCCATTAGTATGGGCATTAAGAGTTTCAAAAATATAACAAAAGATATACTAGTATTTTAAAGGACATTAAGTCACTCTGAACTTAAACCTGCAGACAAGCTGTCCAGTTTTTAGTCTTACCTTCGAGGCCCTCCGGCGCTCAGGACACTCTGGATGCTGGCACACCACCCAGTCCTCCTCCTGGACGGGCTTGTCATCTGCAACAGAACATCAGTCAATTTCATTTTTTTTCCCTCTTTTTTTTTTTTTCTCCGAATCACTAAAACACCAAACCGACCACCCAGTTTCTACCCATCCATTAACACACCTCTTTTGGTGAAGCTGTAAAACATGTTGTTTATGCAAGGATAGAGTGAAAAAAGAGGGAGAGTGACTATGAGCAGAAAGGAAGACCCTCACAGACCAAGGAGCCATCTCATAAAATGAAAAAAAGAAAGAGCTTTGGTTAAAGAGATTGCCTGAAGGAAAGGTAAACAGAAGGAAGAGGGTGGGGTGTGTTGCTGCAAGGAGATCAGAGAGAAATGAGCAATGACCAAAGAGACAGGAAGAAAATTGAGCACATGCGAGGAAGCCCCACTCTGCTTTTTGTACAAGAGTGCACTCATCGAGGGTACGCTTGCTGTACTCCACTCCATAATAACAAATCACCATTGTCAAATAAACCCCTGAAATCTACTTGACTAGTTGGCCAACACTGCTCTGAGGGTACGATAAAAGGCAGTGTTTACGTCTACATCTTCTCCATGTACACACATGATAAAGATATCATAACAGAGAGCTGCAGTGCAACAATATTTATATGTCTACCTAATGAGAAAAACAGAATACGCACACGTGAAGAAGAAAGGAAGAGCAGGGAAGGGAGGCAAAAAGAACTGGGGGGGGCCTGGCAGCAAAATAGTCTTTTCAGGCATGATGGGACTGCACTGGTGGAAGACGCTTTTACTTCAGTTAAGGTAACAACATGTAAAAATATTCAGTTATACCTACTTGAATAAAAAAAATTTAAATAAAAATCAAACACTTTAGTATTGCCAGAAAATGCAGTTAAAGTACAGCTTTGATCCCTGTGATACATTATTTAATACGATATCATTACATTATTATTATTGACCAAAGCTTCAGTTTTAGGGCAACATTTTGCTGTTAGAAACAGGGACACAAGATAAATTAGAGGGCTCAGGAAAGGAACAACGACATTTTTACACTTTAATGTCATTTTTTAGTGTTGAAGATTTATTAAAATAAAGCTGCATGAGAAGTTTAGGGAGAAACAATTAATATATTTTGGAGCTGTTAATAGTATGAATTAAGAACCCAACAACAGACTGCTTTTTCTATGATCCCAGAAGCCAAAACTGTCAAAAAAAAGTACTGGCTTAATCTTAAACAATATTGTAAGTAAGTAAAACTGTCAGACAACTGAAGCAGAGAAAAAACAATACGTGCTTTTGACATGTAGTAGATGTTTAAAGCATAAAATGGAAATACTCATATGTACATAAAGAACATGTACTTCACATTTTTCAGTACATTATTTGTGAACATGTCTCCACCACTGAGACCTTTCCCAGTCAGCTCTTTTTTTTTTTTTTTTAACCCACCACCCCTCTTTGGAGGATATCTTTTGTTTTTTCATTACAACTTAATTGGCAATCTCAAACTTTACATTCACATTATCATCCATTCCTTGCTAGTGGGCTTATTAAAGTGTACAGTCCCAGCCAGCTCCTATTCATTTATTGTAATATCACCACAGTATAGTTAGCCAAGGTTTCATTTAAATATCTCCACTCAATCCCCAGGAGCTAGGTCACAGTGGTGAAGTCACAAAGTGGCTCAACTTTTAACAATAATTCCCTTCCTGCTACAGAGAGTGCAGAACACCTCTGCTTTTGCACTGCACTAGAGGCTCTGAGCTCTGGCTATGGAAACAAGTCACCTTGAGTCATCCACTTGGCTAAAGCTTCACTCACAGGTCAAGAGTGCTTGTGGGGAAGAGGGAAAAACACTGTAATTGGTGCATACCACAGAGCCCACAGCTTCCTCATTGGGAAGAAAGGGTCAACCTGTCTACGGTGAACTTGTTCAAAAGGAACTTTAAAAAAAGTACTGAACCCCTCTGCACACCTTTAAACAACCGCACAAGGGGGCTGAGTGTATTTTGTTGAACTTCAACCACCCTCTTGGGAAAAAAACAGAGAAAAAAAAAAAGAAAAAAACAGAGTTGCTCCATGTCATCATGTAGCTCTGATGACAAAGCAGGACTACAGGAACAGGTCATGCTTAGCTCCGAGCGCTACACCCCCCAACCCCCACCCCTCGGCGCTGGCTGTACTGAGACGAATCCTCAGTCATCTCCTCTGCCAGTGGGCCTCAGGCTAATGGTTCCCTAAGGGTTTACAAGCAGCAAGCAAGAGAGGAAGCCTGCAGAAGCCTCTTTAGCAGAGAGCATCGTCACATCTTTGTTGGCCTCACATCACATCACATCACATATGTTACAAGATAAAAATACACATACACTATTGATATACATCTTCACGTCAAGAAAAGAAGCTAAAAAAGAATGTTGCTTGTCTTGGAAATTCAGTTGGTGCCTTTCCACTGCGTGGTACCAGCTCAGCTCTAGTACCTGGTACTAATCATGCTGTCTACCTCTGTTTAAGTTGCGTGCAAGCTGAGGCAATACACTGCAGATGACTGATTAGTCAGAGTGAATCATCACTAACACTACATGAAAGAGTAGAACTACCCTCCAATATAGGTTTACTGTAGTGCACTGGTTCCATGGCAACATCAAAGTCCACGAAGTCAGATTATCCAAAAGCAAAGTTGTAGATGTTACAACAGTTTCATGCAACATAACCAGCTACAACAGGAGAAAACAAAGTACTTGGTACCAAAAGACTAAAATTAAGTCCAGGTCAGTTGATGCGGTGTCATGTAGAGGTTAAAGCATGTGATCACCTAACATATGCAGTGCTCGCATCATAAATTAGGATAGTAGAACAATAAACTTAACTATTAAAAGCACTTAAATACTAATTCATTGAATATTTAGGTATAAAATTCAAATAGAAAAATAACATCAAATGCCAAGAATTAAGAATTTTTCAGATACTTCACATTATAAAATAAACACACACCCACACGTGCAAAAAAAAAAGCATTTACCAATTTGGAACTTCTACCAAAATGAGGCCACTGATCTGTCACTTTCTAAAACTAATAAAACCTAAAAAAGTTTAAATATTAGACAGTACATTGTAGAATCATTCCATTATTTATTTAACCTTCATCTTCTCTCTTACTTACTCACATCTTGCTGACTCTCCCTCTTTCTCTCTCTGACGAACTGGAATCCCTGAACTCAGCACTGCTGATTAAGCCAAAAGCAAACACAAGCACACACTATGCACGAACACACGTGACGCCAGACAATGAGCTTGCACACTAAAGAGACAGTGGAGCATCCCATCCACACCGCTGCTCTTTGCTGGCCTGCTCACCAGAGACAAACACTGCCTGGGGCAAAGACCCATTAGACACCCGTAAATAAGCCAAAGCAGCTGGGGCTGATTCCACACAGTGCACACACAACTATTCCTCTTGTTCATAGCCATGTCTTTTTTGGTATATATTAATATTTTGTCTCAGACAAAAAAAAGGTGAATTAGGTGTGATTTTATTAAGGAACAGCAATTATTTTGTTAAAGTAGGAGTGGAAATCTTTTTTTTCTGTAATCAGAATCATCACTATCCAATACTGGAACTGTGATTTCTCTTGTCAATGCTGAAATGTACAATAGAGCCCAGACAGACAAGAAATAGCCATTTAATGTCTCTGTACAACTGAAATAAAATAATGCATTAAAAATCACAATAAAATAAAACCGTTCTCATATATTCCCACTTTTTTTTTATATAGTTTTCAAAATGACTCCCCTTTGTTTTTTGCCCCATTTCTTCAGCCAAGCATCTAAAAAAATTTACTGCTTGGTGAGAGGACTCAAAAATCACAGCCACCAGCAGCTGAACACACTCCAAACTTACTTTCGGTGACTTAACAGCGTCAGCAAAACACGTTACACAAACTCCTGCAGGATGAAGTAGACTAACCGCACTGAAAGTATGGTTTAGTGCAGTCAGACACTTAAAATCTTCTGTAAATGGACTTAAATACAGACGCTAACCTTGCAAAATAGATGATAAAAACAACAATCTTAATTTGTCATATGATCTGCTTTTCATGGGGGATTGCACAGGTTGTATGTACAGTGGTGTCAAAACTATCCTACTTAGGTAATATTCCTTTTAAATGCCTCATTTATCAGTGTAATTATGGTATTTAAAGAAAGCACAGCAGTAAACCAAGCCTTTGTAGCATTAATGGGGCTACAACACACCACTAGGGCAGTTGTTAGCGATACTTTACGTCTGTCCGCACTAAAGAGTGTCTACAGTATAATGTGTTGTTTGGCTGTATTGTAGAAATGATGATGAAAACTTTGTAGGTCTGTCAGCCTCGGGCCCAGCTTCTGAACTCCAATGTACACCGAGACTGATTTACACAGATGCTTTAGAGTTACGCTAGTGTTATTAATTTATCATAAAACTAAAATAATAGACCACCACAATTTAGGTAATTAATGGATACACTGCAGCTGTCTGTAAAGGGAAATGGATGTGTTTATTTCATCTACATACTAATACAAAATACTGTCAAAACTTCCAATCAAAATGGTGCAAAAAGTCATCACAGATGGGTTAGGCTTCCAGAAACCAGGGAGAAATTTGGTTGTCACTTGCCTCTCTTTCATATGATCGTATCACGATTCAGATCATCGATTGTGATTTTACTTCAGTCATCATCAATAGGCACTTTTGGCCACATCGCCCAGTTCTGATTAGCACTTCCAATTAAAATGAGTGGTGTAGGAAAGTTTGGATAGCTATGTTATTTATTTAGGTCCAATATGTTGTACAGTCACAGAAAAAAAATATTAGACCATCAAAAGTCATCAAAAATAATGGTTATGTAATCAAGTACTAACTCCTGTGTGTATCATGTAACTAAAACAGGCAGAAAAGAAAACATGGAATGAATAAAAGCACTGTTTTTGTCAGTACACTGCCATAGATATTGACATAAGAACTTTGTTGATTTTGATTATCAAGAAAACCATAGAAAATGGCTAGATATCAGCTCTTAAATAAAACTTTAAAGAGCTATTTTTGTTGTTACCATTATATTTATCCAAACAAATGTACCTTTAGTTGTACCAGGCATTAAAATGAACAAGAAATTGAAAAAAACAAGGGGCGGTCTAATCATTTTTTCCACGACTGTAGATCATCTCTGTTATAAGATCATCTACCCCTAAAGAACTACTTCTCCATGTATTACAGCCCATGCATGCATACTCTATGCACATTTTATATTTGTGCAGGGATCACCCCTTATACATACTGGTTGTAGAACATGTCACTCATCCAAAAGCTTAACCAGGTCTTACACAATCACATCTTGCCTCTCAGTTATCACTTGTCGGATACTAACATATTATTTGTCATCTCCTTTTACACTACCACCTCCCTCAGAGCCTCACCCTACTTCAGGCCAAAACAGACAAAGCCAGGCACTTGCTTGGCCTTTAGCCCTATCCACGTTTTTATGAGGAATGTTAAGAATGCTTCACTCTGCCTACTACTCGCCAAGGTCTCATCATAGCTCGTATGGAGAGGGGGTGAGCCTCTACTTGTGTTTGCACAGGCTTCGAATGCACTCTTCATTTTCATGTGATGTTTAGGAGGACACCCCCCCACACACACACACACAAATATATATCCCTCCCTTCTCTCTGTTAAAAGAACAGTAATGTAACATACACCTCCCTGCCAGGAGACGGTTATGAAAAGCCTCTTGAGGGAGGAACACATATGGCAGGCAGGCTGGATGGCATACGGACAGAGAAACCTGGCACAGATAAAGCCATATCAGCACATAGAGGGTAGCAGACTGACAAGAGAGGCGGATCAGAGGACAGCGATATAAACATGTGAGAAAAAAAGGTCGTTAAGGCAGTGAAAGTCCAAAACTAAACAGCAACTACTATATGTAGGTTTGAGGGAGGTGTCTGGGAGTTTCTGTGAATTGATTGTTCTGAAATACTTCTGATTAACTGTATTTATAATTCATTTAAAGTCAAACCTTCTACAGGTGATTGAGTCTGGGTCTGGAGAGCACAAGCAGGTTGCATCTGTTTTTAATGCTGAGGGTTCAGTGGCAGCGGGGACACGACACAGGCCTCCCACTTAATGTTGTTTTACCCCCGTAGTGGTTAAATCGCACACATGTGCATCACACACTCCTCTACCCCCTCCCTCCATCTGTCTCTCCCGTCTACCACATATGAGCGAACTCATGGTCTCCTTTTATAACACTAGAAACCACAGAGCAACAAGTGTAAACTGTTCCAGAGAGAAGGTGCATTCAGTTTTCTGATTACAAAAATCATTTCAGCATACGTACTATAAACTGCTGAATCATGATGAAAATATTTCAGATAGTGACAGCAACTGAAAAAAAATGCAGTGTTCTCCAATCTCAAGAGTGTTAGATGAAAACTTAATGCAGTGTCACCATATTAAAGAGTGGTCATGGGAGGATTACTGCATATCTTGAATTTTTTAGGGCATTTATGTCAGAAATTACACTAATTGGTCAAGTAGGCGTTGATTATTATATAATAGTGTGGCCTTTTGTGTCTGGCTTTTCTTTTTATGGGATTTATCCGTGTTAACGGATAAACTCCAAGTAAAATAAAAGGTATGTTCTCCTGTTACTGGAACCCGTGTGGCTGAGTATGACCTGAGGAATGCCAGTATGTGCATGTACACTGAGGATATTTTAGACCAGCCTGGTGAACATGGTGTACAGCAGGACTATGGTGGTCCAAGAAATGCATGAGCTGAAATTTTACTGAAATCCAAATTAGGATTCTTCAACCAACCAGTCCAAATGTTTTCATGTTAGTCAGTTGAGTTTAAAGGAGCTATATGTATTATTTATATCTTAAAAGGATCAAATATGGCCTAAAAATATCATTAGAGTGTTTAGAATAAAGGGCTCAGCAGTTATGCCAAAGATGCCAATGTAATGGATTGTACAGGTATACACTGAATCTGTTTACCTCAATGGTTCTGGAAATTTATGTGGCCACTAGAGGGAGTAGTGAGTCACTCTGCATATCTCCTACTGTGAAGAAAACTAACAACACAGGGCCTTTGACCAAAGAATCATAAGGTAACCAGATGGGATGAGAACCACTAAGAAACAACTTTTAGAGTCAAAGAAAGTGACAAAGTGATAAAACCTAAAAGTACTGTTGTTGTTTTCACCACTGGACACAGCTCTAAATGAAAAGAATGGAATTTGATGCAGAAATTGCAGTTTCTTCTTTCTTCGCGTGACTTTGATTATGAAGCATATGAAGATAAACATTTATGTGATGTTTTTACGTTCAGTATATTTGCCATTTACTGATCCACAGTTTAGACTAAACTGTATTTGGATCTCCAAACAGACCTTTGGTGCAGCTATTGACAGCACAAACTGTAAAAACAGGGGTGGTTGGTGGTTTGACTGTGGCTTTTTCTGGTCTAAAAACAGAACTATGATGTAAACTATCGGCTAATGCAGTAACCATTGTGAAGATTAAGACTGTTATTTGACTGGCTGTCTGCTGTTTTTTTTTTGTTTTGGGTTTTTTTTTAAATTCTGTCCATGCAACTTTCATTTTACAGAATAATTCTTTAGGGTGGATTGTGATCTGTGGACACTGCAGATAATATTCAACGTTGAAGAGGCAGAGGGTTTAGTCTGTCATGCAGTTGGACAACAAGTTATTTCTCATTATGTAGGTTTCGCCACATCACCGATACAGGTTCAGTTCAGTCCTTGTACCAACAGTGTCCATGGTGACCTCTTTCTTCTGCAGGTAACACACTGATTTGTACATCTACATCTGATGCTTACACAAAGCAATAACAGAGATGCTCAAATTGGGGTGTGATACCACCATTTTCTAGTATCTCAGTTACAGATATACAACAAACTAGAGTTGCTTCACATGGAAAAGTGTTTAAAAATGTCTTAACCTAGATGACTGTTTAATGTGCTGTCAAGAAACCTAAAGCATAAAGAGAAATATCAATTTTGCACCAGTGCACTAATAGTTATTGACATGTTGCGAGACAAAAGAAGCTGCTACTGTAGCTCATAAAAAGGCTTCAAAGACAAAATACTTGGAGACCCATTAACCGAGACAGCTGCAGGCGCTTGTTGTTCATGTTCACAAGTACAAATTTGGCATGTCTTCCTACAGTGCTAAAGGAATGCAGATTTATAGCGACAACTTAGGAAAATCCAGGTGAGACAAGACAGGTATGATATATGAGAAGAGTTTGGGGCTTAGAATGAAAATACAAACAGCATCCACTCTAAATTTTGTATAAGGGAAAGTATCTTTAAGCCAAGAAGCAGCAAATGATCCATCAGAGCTCGGAAATGTTTTCAGTAAAAGCTGCAGGCTTAATTACAGGCATGGTGAAAAGGTGAGGATCAAAGCCACACTGTTTCTTCTTTGGCATTCCTCCTTTCGGTCTCTGCCAAACAGGTCTCCCTCAGCAGGAACCGTCCTTAAGCTGACCAGAAAGTCGCCGGATTTCCAAGAGGCTGGTTGGCAGTGGGAAGAGGATAAAGAACATTCCTCCTCTACCCTGTGTTATCACTTCCCTTTCACTAATGGCATAAATCGGGTGGCACAGCGGAAGGCAAGCGTTCCTGTGCCACGTCAAAAAAGCACTGACAGAAGACAGAGAAGCATTTCAGTTTAGTTATGCACTTCTTCAGTGGTAAATATTTCATCTCTGGGGCTGTTCTCATCTGCACTTTCCCTCTCTTCTTACTCATGTGAGGCTGTCTCCATGCCAGGTCACCCAGTGCTTTCCACGGAAGAACAGAGCAATGGAAAAAAAAAAAAAAACCTTTCCATTATGGTGCTGAAACGCTTAGCTCAGAATGCAAGTCAACCAGATCATCTGCTTACAGAAAAGTATATAACACTGTGAAGTCATGTCTGATCCATGTTGAATGTTACACAGTAGGATATTGTCTTGATAGAAAAAGGAGGCTGAACTTGGCAGAAGGGTTGATTTCGGCTTTTTCTCCTTTTTGTGCATATTTCTTTAATATTCCCAGTATATAAAGTTTAGATCTTCATTTTTAACCATGAAAAACTAACAGAATACAAGATCACACCTAGATTTTTATAAAAACCTGTTTTGATGTAACACATATGGTCTCCAATCACTTAAAACAAAGACCCAAATACCAGGCTATATGTCAATATTACTATCCTTAATGTCTGAAAATTTCTACATAGAGCTGATCGAGATGACCAAAAAATGTAATCTTGGGTATTTGTTTCAATGTTATCGTCAATTTTTGGCTAAAGACAAGAGGACTCAAAAAAAAAAAACAAAAAAAAATCTTTGCTAAAACTATATGCCATATAACTGGAGAGACACATTCACTATTAATAAATTACAATAAGCAAACAGGTTGCATTGAGGAAGAAAGGTCTCTTTGCATGATTTTCAGACAGCAAAACCTTGATTATTCAAAATTAATTCGATTTATTGCCCGCCCCTATTTCTACATAAAAATGTCTTAAATCTACGATATACACTTTGTGGACTTCTGTATTTAAATACTATTAAATGTTCCCAATAATATGCAAAATTAATAAAAATCCATAACTCTATTTGATGTAAAGCCCATTTCATTGAGTCGACCGTCAGTGTCCCATATGCCATTTATTAACTCGAACATTTCATTATAATACAGATATTGATATAAACTGAATATATGTCGCTAAATGTACAACTTGTTTGAACATGTTTTCTGCTTGTTAATGGTTGTGAAAACAATTCCCATGATGCCACTCTTCCACACAAACTAATTTACAACTCCTGATTCCTGGAGGAAAAGAAAAAGCATACTGAATATGGAAAGGATTTACCAATTGTAAAAAAAATAAAAAATAAAATGTCTTGTTCCATTTATAATGTTGATTTATTTACCAATTGTTCTTTTATACTATTCTTTGCTTTAATATATGTTCTATTAAACCAAAAACCAGTGCTTTTAACAACTGGTATCCTGGTGCAGAGTAAACAATCAAAAGATAATGGATGGAAAATGCAAACCAGTCCTGCACAGACTCCTGTTTCATTGCTAGCAAACACAGACAAACACAGGTCAGGTGATCCATCTCATTCCCCAGCTTACCACACAGATCGTGGATGACATCCAGGGATGAGGACCAGGAGTAGCGCTCTATTCCAGTGTGAGCGAGAGAGGATGGCAGCGCCTCCAGCTCGTAGGCACCTCGCTTCTTCCAGTACAGGAACATGACAACTTTAATTCTAGGCTAATTAATATACGACCTAATGTTCGTTACCCTCACACAATCTCTCAAAGTGTCAATTGTTGAACTAGAATTAACTTCTGCAACCAATCAAAACAGCCCTTCCATCATCCATCATCAAAAAACAACGCATGCCAACTAAACTCAAACATGCCAAATGCCAATATGTTTATATGTTGATACAAAATCTCCACCTGCACTATTACCTCATCCTGCTCAACCGCAAAACACTTACTTTGAACTTTCATTACAAATCTGATTCTACTTCAAGGCCAGTCAAAGCAAGCAGGGTTCCCTCAAGTACAATCCATAACATCTCCAGGGGACCATATTATTGATTCCAAGCTTAGAATAAGCTTCACTGTTGCCATAAGTTTTGTTTTTTAACAGGCCACTTTTAAAAAGCTACAAGTAATATAACTGACCACATATGCTTTCATCAAAGAACACATCAGTACATGTAGCTTCACTGTTCTTTCTGTGCCTCTTCCTGTTGACTGTAGCTCTTCAGTTCACTACTAATCATCTGCTGAAAACCACCCACCAAGGGCTGTCAAGCACCAAATGCTACCCTCATCTAATCCATTTAACCAAGCTATTCCTGACTAAATTACAGACGTCAAACTGCCAAAAGGTGTTGCAAACTTATCTCCAGCATCAAGTAAAATCTCCTTTGCTGCTGCTTTCCCAGAGCCTCAAATTTATCCATGGCAAAGTTTCACAAACTGTAAAAAACTTGGGTTAGAGGCAAGCTGCTCATGTTAAAGCCCTGTGTAGGATCTCTGGACGATAGGGGGGCTTTCGGCCCACTCCATCAGACAAGTGTTGTATTCATGCAGAGGTGAGTTGCATGCTGGGACTGGCAATCTGGGCCAATGGCTTTTGGACTGGGTGACACAAAGATCTCTTTTAAACCTCCTCCTACACCCAGAGTGGACTTGCTTTATGTTTTGCGCAAACTGTAAAAGGCTGACATTTTTCTGCATTAATTAGTGCCCGCGCCCTTTAAGACTCCTGAAAGATTTATTCCTTTTTATGAATGCACCAGCTCTGTGGTGGCTGAGCTCAGTTATTTCTGTGGAAGTACAATGCACATACTGGCCTCTTACAGATGAAAAAGACAAAAAGGGAGTCCCATTATAAGATGACTAACTGATACAATATGTTTAACTTCTTTGAAAAACAAAAGAAGGGTTAATACAACATGCTGTTTGATATCTCAAGTAAAGGCATAATATTTCTCCAGTGTTGCTTAAAGGCTGATGCACTGCTGTTATACATCTAAAATGGGAGAAGAAATACTGTGAGAATGTACTGTGCCGGCCGGGGGAAGGGAGGGACGTTGTCACACACAAAGACCCACATGTCCAATTTTGGGATAAGAAATTAGAGGGTAGGATGGGAGCCGGTTTGCTGCTCAGCTCTGGGCTTTGCAGACATATGGTAATAATCTGAAGCAGCTTTGAGCACGCGGCTTCCCTTTTTAATGAAGAGAGCAGTCGTGCAGCATGAGAACTAGACTGCAAATACAAAGGCCAATTTCCACCTACTGCAGAAACAAAGAGATGCAGAGGAGGCATTAGACAGCCTCCCCTTTCATCATTATCGATTACATAACCGTTTAATAAAAAAGACACTTTTTACAGCCATCTCAAGAATAATAGTACCTGCCTCTGTGCTAGTACTGCCAATGATCTCACACACAGATTTATAGTATAACACTTATGAAGAAATTCTATTATTAGAAATTAGGAGTGCACTATGTATATGTGATGAAAACATCGAAATCTGCTTTTCATGGAGAGAAGAACCTGGCAGTTCTTTACTGCTGGCGCAAAATATATTTTCTGACATGGTTTAGCTCCAGGCATCTGTTTAGCAAGCCAAAAGCTAATCATGACCAGAATATCGGACGACATAGCCTACTTTTTCTACTACCAGTACTTCTAAAGAATTTAGATTATGTTTTTTTAACCTTAACATTTGATATTCCTGATCGTGAAATGAAAAGACTGATAACGCTCCAATTATCAATGGTAACAATATAATTTAAAGCTAGCTTAGCTTAGATGAGCAACCATTCCAAACTTTCTATACTTTCTATACAAACTTTATATAGCATATTTCATTCCACATGGAAGCACAATGTATTGCAAAACTGATAAACTGTCTGGATAATGTAAAAATGAAACTTATCAAGCATACTTATCTCAGAGCTAGTTGTATCTTCTTGCTTTATGCTAACCTGTTAGCCTGCTAAATCAACCAGTTGCATATGAGCACCATGACCTGAGAGGAGTATAAAAGTTCCCATCTAGGAAGAAAAATAACACATTTTTGAAACATATTTTGACCATAACACGCTTAGAATTATCATGTCATCTTGCTAATGGCTAATGGCATCTCACACACCTGCTGTTGACTTTGATAATTAGCTTACTGGCTAAGAGCATTAACTTTTTCCAAGTGTGGTATCTAGCAGTAAGGAAAAATTATTTTCTCCCTCTTGAAGTTTAAGGTAAAATGTGCTGAGGCCGCGGCTGTTTTTGTGTTGGTGATATGTATTACATGCAATGAGAGATGCAGTCCATTAAGCTGTTAAACACAATACTATGGAGAGCTGAATTTTTGTCTTGTAAAATAATCTTTCAGAAAAAATATGACGCACAATCAACGTGGAGAGGCGATTTTTGATCCTGTTTGAATTCTGTCACTGTTAAATGATATTTATCTATTTAAAGCAGAATTGTACATGTCAAGAAAGTTGCAGTTTGTTGTATAAATACTGAAGGAAGATCTGGTTTCACATCAAATGACTCAGTAGACTGCATCCCTTGTTGCGTGCGAAACCAGTCACCAACACCAAAACACCTTGGCATACTCCACCTCATTCTTCAAGAGTGAGGTGAAAAAACATTAAAAGAGGTGAAATCTCTACAAGTCTGGCCAAGTTAATGTTGCAGAGATATCTTCGGCGACTCTGAACTAATCGTGGCAAGAGACAGTTGCGATGACAGCTTGTCCATGAATTTTGGGTGTTGCAGACTTTCTATTTACACATTTTCACAGCCTTATTCTTCAGCAGTTTTACAACAAACTGTGACTTTCTTGACTTGTAAAATTGTCTTTTAAACTGAAAAATAAGCGCAAATGATGGGCTACTTCTCTATCCTCTGCCAGCTGGAGCTAAATATGATATCATTATAATTATGTATAAAGTTTAAATCTTCTTCACATTGTTCGCATAAATCTCAAACTGTAAGTAACCCTGGATCAATAAGATTGTTTTTCAACAAATGTATTTTCCACTCTGTGAGACTCAACTGAGCATTAGCTAATGTAGTAACTCCCTGTAATTTGTGCTAGTGTCAGACAAAAATATCCAGTAAAACCTCCAAATGTGCCTGGGCTGAATGAACCATCTCTTCAGTAGAATAACACTTGCTAAAGTATTAATGGTGTGTTGAGAAACGAGTGCGTGAGCGGGCACGACACAACAAGACTGTAAATGAGTTTGCCGGAGTGTGTGTGCACTGTGGGAAAAAAGTGTGTGAGGCGGGAGTGTTGACAGAGGGAGTGCAGTTGAAGGCTTGTGCGTGCCCATGTGGAGGAGGTTTGGGGTTATATTTAGCAAGGTGGCCCATCAAACAGGCCGAGGTTAACCCTTCACCAGAAAACTAAGAATAGAAGTAATTTAAGACTTGTAGTGTGAAAAAAAAAAGGCAATTAATGAGAGTACATAGTGTGATTTCGTCACAGATTCACAAAAGAACTTGTTGCACCCAGATGTTCTACATGGTTTTAAAGGAGTGATATTTTGCTTTTTTTTTTTTTTTTTAAATGGAATTATGCATTTTAAAACATTTCCCTGTGGTCTACATAAACTGTAAATGCTCTGCT
>JAPQRP010000028.1:9084452-9116388 GCA_037367295.1 Apogon hyalosoma
CTATTAGGGTCCAAATACACAAATAAATGAACCAAAGACTAATAAAAGTGGGTTTAGTAAAATATGACCCCTTTAAATGCGTCACAAGTACCTTCATGAAATTTTGTACGCAACCTGATTAACAAAAGGTACCCCAATATTTTCTCTTATTGCCAACCTAATGACTTTACTGCAAGAAAAAGGGTGTACAGTACCATCCTCAACAAATAAATTACTATGATGACATGTAATTTACCAGTGCATCCTTAGAGGGACAAACAACCACTCTTCAGTTTGTTGATATGAATAATCCCATAATTGAAACAATCTGGTTAAAATTGCAGTGGGGGCTGCTGCTGAGAATCCAATAACAGAGTCAACAGAAATCAAAAACACTTATTCCCTTAAAGTACAGTTATTGTCAAGTGGAAGGCTGCAATATGCATAAACAGTCATTTAGTCAGGGTGGAGGTTAGAAGTGTGGAAGGACACATTTGGAAGTAAAAAAAAAAAAAATGTAGTTACACTTCTGGAGTTTAAAGGTGTGTGATATATGTGACCTCTGCACTTTATGAAGGGACACAACAGCCAGTGGGTCTATTTACAACATGATGATGATACATTTGCTTAGCTGATGATGATTCGGTTGTAAAGATCCAAGAGTACAAGCATGATAATGATTCGCAACGCAAACTGAATGGAAATGGAAATGCAAAGTACAGCCCAGCATGTTTGTTCCCAGTCTGATGATGCAAAGCAGTACTGTAAGAGGAAGACGCGTACCACTCCTCAGGGTAAAAAGCTGTACACCATCTGAAATATGAAGCCTAAAAACATGTCTACTGCGATGAAGCAATGTCCCACAAAAAGTGTCACAGCCATACAAAGTACAGTGAGTAAATGTAAGAGGAGCTGTAGAGCTAATACCATAGCAGCTTATGTTCACTATCAAGTCATTTGTACATGCTAAAGATATGCAAAGAAAGAGATAAACATCCCCTAGCTGTGAGTTATGACTTCATATGTGAATGAAAACAAAACAGAAAGCTCAATAACGTGTACAAGTGTGTGGAAGTTAGACCAATGACAACCTCCCACAGCACCTGTCATATCTGTGTAATGTGATATTCACCTATATTTTGGGAGTCGGAGGTGATTTAAGCTTATAGCATATTGGTCATATGAAAAACATGATATTGTTTGCCACGTTTTAACACAGATAAAGAACTCAAGCTGTGGAAAAAATGTAGAAAACATACTAGGAGCTGAAATAGTGGACTAAAGGGTAGCGTGCGAGTGCCACAAGACCGTCTATGAGATGAGGACAATGACAATAAAGAGCAGGGCAGGGTTTTCAAAGGGGAAAGCCCCATGAAAGAAATAGGAAACCAACACAGGCTTTGAATATTAAGGGTTTAATATTCTACTTTTAATATCTATGTCAAACTCGTGTAAAGATGATGAAATATAACTACTTCTTTATAAACTTCCTCCAGCAGTGAAATCCATATAAAGGAACACAACAGGAGCAGAAAAAATGAAAATGATGAGATGCGAGGAAGGAAAAGCAAATTCTGGCCGACACGAGGAAGAGGACCAGAGAGCCGTTGCATCAGAGTTTGATTTGTTTTCCATTACAGTTTATATCACATTCTATTAGGGGAAAAAACAAGCCTCATGTGGCCACATTAAAAGGTTTGTAGTTGCAGTCATCAGGTTTTAAGACCAAGAACATGATCAAAATTAGCACCAGAGCAATGAAAAAGTTATTACTGGGTACAGCCTAAATGAAGCAAAGTAAAGGTATCAAGATGAGCAGTAACATCATCCGTGAAGCTAGGACGGTTATCTCTGAGCAGCTGAAGACAAGAGGAAAAGAACACAAAGCAAAAGCGAATGGTGACCCCGAGCGCCATCAGGAAAAGGCAGAAAGGCAAAGAGGGGAAAAGAGAAAGGAAATTACTAAGTGGAACAATAGAAAGACAGTCTGAAGAAGGAAGTTTAAACTGTACCGAGCCACGAGCCGGGACGAAACCCCTGACACACACACACAAAAACACAGTGACACAGAGAACATACGCAGATTAGACCGATCTAGTGAGGCTCAAGTGTTACAGCTGGACTGACCAAATGGCCTCTCGGAGCTCAGATTAAAACCAAAGTCCTTCTAAATGTTTCTCCATGCACAAACTACCATCGCACCATCTTGCCCATATTCTGTAGGTGATCTGTTATCATCATCAGTCTCAACTTTTTGCACCTTTTCAAGTACAAACATGGATGCAACCAGATATATAATTTATTTAGAAACTTTTCATGCTGTGGCATTAATTTGCATTGAAACACATTTAGAGAAACACTATTAAAAAACGCCATAAACCGCTGCATCAGATGACAAAAACAAAGCTTTGGGATGTGAAACTATTTACTAATTTAGGCTAAAGCATCATGTGGCCTTTTGTGCAGATTATAAGTGACATTTTTAACATTGTAAACTGGGATTTCCAGTGTGTGTTTTTCTTTTATGGTGGTGGACAGACACCAGACAAGACATCTGCTCCCGGATTAGGCCAGTGTGTTTAAGACAGGCTTAAGAATCTGGTGGCCTGGAACATTGAAGGGTTCCAGACTCAACCAATTAGGACTTCTCAACTTTAACTCCACGCTTATTTCGCTCACTGTACTTACCCGTGACCTGCACTCCAAACATCACACTTACTTGTACGTGTAAAAAAGGAACCGAAAACTCAGTGCAAAGACTAAAACAGTTCATCTGGAAGTTTGGAAAGAGAGGCGAGAGATGACAGGCCTGGGAAAAATGCAATAAATTGAGGTGGTTGAGGATTTAGAAAAAGTAGAATATATCATTTGAGTGTATCCGGAGTCTTCCCCAAAACTTACAGGACGATTAAGACCCTTTATCATGGGGGAAAATGTGGGATCACAGTGTACTGTCCTCTGACTAAAATACCTCTGCCTCCAGCTGGGATAATTGCTCAGGTCACTTGCCAAATCCAGCCATTAACTTTGATGACTGGGAGGAAAGCATGAAACAAAGATCTGGAGCCTGAGGATCAAAGTCATGAGCTGTTCTGTTCCCTGACTTCTTACAGAGACAATGTGTACATGTATACATAGTGTTTTTAAAGAGGAAAAAGCCATGCTGTGACTCATTTCAAGATGCTGACTTCTCCCACAGAGGCAACCACTGGGAAATCAACAACACTTACATGTCATGGAAATAAATGCTAAAGGGTATATCAATAGTACTTCATGAATTTTTACTTACTCAGTCGTAATCTGAGACCAAGCCAGCTCCTTGGTGGCGATTTGTGCAGAACTGAGTTCATGCTCCACTTGTTTGGCACCATTTACGCATGCAAGCCTTGTTTAATAATAATAATAAAAAAATAATAATAAATAATTAAATTTAAAAAAAATTAAAAATCCTCTGAACCAGCACCAGCAGCTCCTCTCAGGGTCCGTCTGTCGGTGTGGCAGGAAGGAAGGTTCAGTGTAAAATCACCAGGAGTGTTTGGTTTGCAGTCCGATCTATGGCATTCTCATTTTCTCCCCATTCCTGGTCTTCAAACGCACTGCGCTCAGACTGTTCGATCCGATGCTGCTGCTGCACAAAAGCTGCGGGGAATGCACGGAAAAGAGTGGCCAAAAAAGCATCCCGTGGCTTAAAAAAATACATAAAAGTTAGCACCGGTGAATAACCGCTAGGATTCTATGGTAAAATGGTCAAATCAGTGATGAGATGAAGGAAAAACCTGTTGCTGGTTAGGTTGCACACATGCGTAAAAAAAACCAAAACAAAAAAAAAAAAACAGAAAAGAAAAGAAACGTCTTCGTCGTCCTTCGTCTGGACTGGAGCTCGGTGCAGAGAATGGATTACCACAAGACAAAAAAAAAAAAACAGTCTGTTGGGATCTTTACGGCAGCTAGTCCAAAGTGGATTTCTTTGTTCACTTTATGCAACGTGCAGCTGAAGTTGAGCACCGTCTGAGATCAACCATCGGCTCCTCTCCATTCATTCAGACAACCTGGATCCACAAGGACTCAATGCAGTGTGTGTGTGTGTGTCTATTGGCACAAGGCTGCAACTAGAGGCGCCAAACACACCAACACATCCATTCAACAGCTGCACACAGGCTGGACGCATGCAGGGTTCGAGTCACTGTTAAACTTGAGATGGTTTTAGCTTGATCAGTATCTGGAAATGAAACCTGAAACAGTAGATTAGTCAATCAGTCTGCAGACAAAGAACCAATCTAAGAGCATTGTTTGCTGATTCCAGCGTCAGACTTTCCTTTTTGGGTCAGTGATGAAAAGTAATTAAGTACATGAACTCAAGTAACCTTTGAACTTCACTTGGGTGTTTCCATTTTTCTACTTGTCTACATCTACAGAAGCCCATATTGTGCTTTTTTTTTTTTTTTTACTACATCCACTCCATTATTATTTTTTTTTTAAGTGGTTCTTAAAGAGTGTCTTTGTATGTAACTGAGCTATTGTAATGCTTGTCTAAGTCTAAATCTATTAGGTTCTAATTCAGGGGCCACATACAGATCAATAAAATTATAAAATAATAACCTAGAAATAATGTCAAGTCCAAATTACACTAAGAAAAATGTTTACATCCACAAACTATCCTTTAAAAAAATGTGAATAACATGAACAAACTGAAATTCCTTAAGTGCAATTTTAACAGTATTATGCCTCAACTTATCATTTACACATGTTCGTTACAACTTACAGTTTTAAGTGGATCTACCAAGGCACAAAACATTTAGTAACAAGCAGAATATTGTTAAATTCCACTTCTCTTAAGACATTTCACGTTGTTCATATTTGTTCAGGTTATTCACATTTTTTTCAATTAAAGGATAGTTTGGAAATGTAAACATTTTCATGTAATTTTACTTTTTTTATCCCAAAACAAAGAGAAAAATTTGGAGTTGTCATTATTTATAGGTTACTATGATAATATTTTACTGGTCTGACCCACTTGAGCTCAGATTGGTCTGAATGTGGCCCCTGAATTAAAATGAACTAAAATAATGTTGACATCCTTGGTTGATAATATCCCCAGCGTAAATTTTTCATTTCACAAATTCATCCCATGGGCCAGATTTGTTTTGGCCCATGTGCCACATGTTTGACACCCCTGTTTTAGATATTTAACCATTTCTTAGGTGATTTATCATCATTTATGACATTATCATCTGCATTTTCCAGGAAAAACCAGGCATTTTCCCATATTTTATTCACTGACTATATAAATGTTCATAAAAGCTCAGAGTAAACTGAAAGAATGTAAAATCAAACATCTAGGACTACAGTGATTTATCAAACTACACAGATTTTATTGATGAATCAATCCTGCAGAAAAAAAAAATACTATTTCCACATTCACTGTGGAGTCTGAGAAACTGCATTTTACCTGAATTAATTCAATGATGGCATTAGTGGTTCGACATTTTAGATCAACACATGCTTTTGTTTGCCAGTCTAGACGACAAATTACACAGTTCATATTTGGTTATTAACCCACAAAGGCCCAGTGCTACTTTTGTGGCAGTTCCCAAATGAAATTTTCTCTATATCTAACCTTCCTTAAGTTATTTATCACCATTTATTATCATATTATCTTCTATATTTTACATTTTTTCTATATAAATCAGGTATTTTCCTGTATTTAATTTATTGATCATGTAGATTTTCATAAAAACTCAGATTAAAGTTGGGGGTTATTATATCAGAAACGGATTAAACTGAAGAAAAAAGTGACTTTTTCGACAAAGATATCAATACTTGAATATAAAACAAGTACCTCCATCCACTGTCATTATTTTCAACTCCATGGGTTTTATTGGTGAATCAGTGTTGTAGAAGATGATGATGTTTCCACGGTAACTACGGAGCCTCTGAACATCCAAATGAGTTGTATCTGATGACCATGAAAAGACGACAAACTGTATTTTAAACCAATTATTTACATGTGTTAATAGGATTAGTGGATCAACAGGTATTAAACAGTTTAGATCAGCAGATGCTTTTGGTCTGTGATGGATGTTTGGGTCTTTATGGGTTGAACTACAATATATTGACAAAATCAAACCAGTGATTTTAAACCTTTTTCATTGATTGCAACTCTTTGGACTTACATTTCAGCTCCACCTTATACTGATTTGCATTTCGGTAAACTTTCCAATCACCCAATGTCTCACCAAAAGGCAGTTTTTCAAGGAAAAAGCCAAAAGCAACTAAAAAGACTAGTGTATCATAACATTTTCTTCTTTCTACTCCTTTTAGTCATATGCGCCCTGGCATTAATCTGCTGTCCCTGTTGATAAAAACGGGTATAAAATAGATCAAACAATCTCCACCCCCGACGGCTACAACACTGACGCTTCACAATTAATAATTAAATGTCATACATATAATAATCACTCAGAAGGACCAAACTTCATATTTTTACTTCAGCACTTATGTATATTTAATATTGATACACTTTTATTTTTAGCCAGAGTTTTCATGCAGGGCTTTTACTCAGAATAGGGTACCTTTGCCGCTTTACTTCTTCCACCATTGCTTTTACGTGAATGTGGATCCTAAAATGCTATTTAAAGCACTACCCTGTTCCCTTCATGGGTATTTTTCACTGCTTTCAAGCCTGTATGATCCACATATGATAAATTAACACAGCACAAGCAACACACAGCCTAGAAATAAATTAAAAAAGATTCACTTCTCTGGCTCAATTTCTTGATATTTAAAGCTTTTACCAGATTAAGATCCTGATTCTGATTCTGCCAGGAGAAACCACATCACAGTCAATATCTATCTGCGTCTGTTGCTGCAGATTCATGCTCTGTTTGATCAGTTTGTGATATTTATTTACGAATCTTCTCAGATTTGAAATACATGAAACAAAGACGGGTTTAATATACTTTTCTGGCTATAAAAATGACAGCGATTTCTAATTTTTGCTGTTCACATAGGACCCACTCCATGAGAACAAGTGGGATTTCTCTTTGGTGTCCACGAGGTCTATGGGAAAACATCTGACCTGACAAAGCCAAAACAATGACTCTGCCAAAATGTGGCTCTGCTGTGTTTGTATTCTCCCACCCTCAATAAAGAGGCGGGGGACAGAGAACAAAGAAAAAGCACGGGGGCAAAGAGGGGATGTTAAAACAGCCCGCTTAACAAATTAGCAATTCTCCACTGTGTGAGTGAATGTTTACACCCCAGTCCGCCATTGTTCCTCCAGTCAAATAACATCAAGATCAGTCTACACGCAGCAGAGCAATCTTGAGATGGTGGGATGAGGTTGGTGATATCTTCGAGAGTTCAGTTCTTCAGTAATGTAGGGGTGTCTTACAAGAGTTATATCCTGCAGCTATTTTCTTAACTCAACATCTGTTAGGTGAAAATCAGAAAAAGCCAAACATGCATCTGCTGCCCCCTTAAGGAAAGTGGGCTGGCATTATGGCTTATGGCTGTTATTTATCCCATCATTTAGGCTCACTTTAACCCATAAAGACCCAGAGCTTCTTCTGTGGCAGTTTCCAAACGATTTTTTTTTTCTATTTACTCATATTTAATTGATTATCACCATTTTTTTTTATACTATTATCTTCTATATTTGGTGTTTTTTCAGTATAAATCATGTATTTTCCTATATTAAATTTTCTGATTATGTAGATGTTCATAAGAGCTCAGATTAAAGTTGCTTTATTATATCAGAAACAGAGAAAACTGAAAAAAAGGTGACTGTTTCTACAACATATATCATTAATCAAACATAAAACAAGCATATCCATTTACTGTCCTTTATCCAACTCCATGGGTTTTACTGGTGAATCATTGCTGTAGAAGATGAGTGTTTCCACGGTAACTATGGAGGCTCTGAACATCCAAATGGGTCATATCTGATGACCATGAAAAGATGACAAACTGCATTTTACACCAATTATTTACGTGTATTGATAGGATTAATGGATCAACGGGTATTAAACAGTTTAGATCAGTAGATGCTTTTGGTCAGCGGTGGATGTTTGGGTCTTTACAGGTTAAGAAATAAGTTGCTTTTAAAAATTTCTGCAGTGACCATATATTGCAACACTAGTTGTATTAACAAATATTGTAGTTATTGTACTTAATAGTGTCTGACAATGTGCAAGACTTATTGTAAATACTTTTCATACATATTTTTCTGTATTTAAGTTTTTTTTTTTTTACTGAGTGCTACTTTGCCTTGTTTATATGTATTTTTTATATGTTTTAAATGTTTACTTTAATTCTTATTTTTAACGTTACTATCCCAAATGCTTCCGTATCTAACATTGCAAACTACCCTGTTTTGGGACTAAAAAAAGATTCTTACAAAATCATTTAAACTTTTGTCTGGTTTGAAATAGAGCCACAATGACTAATCAACAATTACTTGTTGATTATTCATTTCACATTTAAAAAAAAAAAAAGTAAAATTCACTGATTCCATCTACTTGAAAGTGAATATTTTAGTTTCTTTCCTTTCCTGTGACAGTAAACCGAATATATTTGGGTTGTCAAACAGAAATTTTAGGACACACCTTACACTGTGGGACTTTTTCACCATTTTCAGATTTCTTATAGACCAAATAATTAATTGATTAATCGATAAAATAATTCACACATAAACCAACAGAAATAGTCTTGTTACACCTCAACACTGAAAAAAGATCTTATTTCTTAAAGTTAAATGGCCATTCACGGATTTTAATTTTTTTTTTTTTAATTGTATCACAAGAATCAGTCATAACCATCAGGCAATGGCCTCAAAAGCACATCTTCAAAAGAAAAAGAAAATAAGTTGTCTTTTTTAATATCTGACAGGTTGTGTACTGAATGTCTGGAATGTAATTTACAAAGAAAAGTCAAACAAGAGATTTAACCACAAAGTTGATATTATTGTCCATGTGACAGAAAACACAAACATATAACTCCTTCACAATCTCCACCAAATGTACTTTACAGGATGTCGGAAATGTTGAGAACACCCATGGTTTCCCAAAATTAAAGTCCGGTAACAGGAAAGAGCCGGTCACCTCCTGCAGAGTCTAATATTGTCTGCTCTGTCACACTGAGTCTTGAAATAAAAACACTGTCCGAATGAATGTCAGTCCTGTACATTCAGAGGCCAATGCTGATTGGTTTGGCATAAGACACGAGTCGAGGAGGGTAAAGGGCGTCAAACTGGAGCCGTGTAGAAAATGCCATTACATCCCTATTTGACTGGGTCGCATTAATCCTTTGAACACTCTCAGCTTTCCAGCACCGGTGAGATCAAAACTGTAGTCAGAGGTAACGTAAGGCGTCTCTCCGTCAGAGCCAGGCTGAAACAGAGACAAAGGTTGAAGGTGAGATTTGGACACACATCTGTGCATCCATTAAGAGGGTATTGTGTATGAAAGAATGCGTCTGTAAGCTGACCTGTGCTGTGATGATGCAGGAAGGCAGTGATATGGCTCCCAAGAGGAAACAGTTGACCTTACGGAGGATGGAGGGATCTACAGACGTCAGCAGGAAATACAGACCTCGCACTGTGTCAATACCTCGAAGTACACCTAAAAACACATAACAAATGATTCAAGTTAGTATAGGATATAACATTATGGCTGAATGGATTAAAAGCTGTTATTTAAAGGTGTTCATACAGGTTTCTACAAGTTAAATTTAAGACTTTTTAAGACTACTTAAAACAGAATTTAATGCCCATTTCACAGCCATACTGGCAAAAATTTGTGACTACTAGAACTTCGTATAATATATTTATTCACTCCAACGCATTGATTCCCACCGTTCGATGTCATTTCTCACCAGGGGCTGCAAAGTTAGCAATAATTGGTTCCTAATGTCAGTCTAAATTGTCGGGTTGGAACAAGTGGAAATGAGTTGACTAATGTTACTTTCTTTGCAGCTCGGACATTTTCCAGTCACATTTAAACATAATACAGCAAACAAGTTTATGGCAACATAACTTAAGACCTACCATATCTAATTTAATACCTTTTAAAGACTTTAATGAATTAAATGCAGATTTGTAAATTCAAGATTTTTAAGACTTTTTAAGACCCTGCATACAAAAGGTAAGGTAGGATACGTACCAAAGCCCACACATGGGCAGATGGGGGTCTGGGTCATCAGCACTGGGCCTCCTCTACTCGCTACTTTCTCTCCAAGGCAGCACAGCCCCACCAGGCTGGCATTAGCAGCGTAGAACATGTGAGTGGGCACCACCTCGCAGTGGATTACACCTAAAGCCACAGCAGTGTGGGGCACCTACAGGGTCAGAGTCAAAGGTTTATTTCAGGCAAGGTTGACCTAGTCATGATCCAACAGTTTATAAAAACACAGCGTTATGCAGAGTAGTGAGAAAATAGAGCCCATAATAGTGTATTTATCAGAGCTGTTCTCCACTTACAATTTGAGCCTTTAAAGAATCATACTTAAAGTTTCCATCACTAAGCAGATCTAACAGTACAAGTATTATTTCTCTACCACTAACAGACTAAGAAGAGCAAAAATAAAAGATGAATTATGATGCAATAATGAAATCTGTCTTATCTTTGCTGTTTTGAGATCGTAACTGTGTTTTATATGAATGAAACTTTGGCTATTATTAACAAATGTGTTGAAATGATTTCAACTGGAAAGAAATGAGCCAGGGCTTAACAGGTTAAAGCAACAGTCACAAGAATATATTTTTGAGCAGCAATAAATAAATAAAACAGGGCACCTACGATTTATGGGTCCCTTTAGAGATAACTCATGTTATCTATGTGTATTTTTACAAGCTTCTATCTCTTGTATTCTATTATATCTATTATATCTGAAAAACCCAAAGAATCATGGTTAAGTGAGGGGTCTCCATATGAATAATTGTAATGCATCCCTTGTTCAATATGTAAGATGCAACAGGAATCGTGTAACTACAACAAAATGCTTTCAAAGTCTTATGTCTGTCTTTAACATCTTCTTATACTGGTTAAAATGTTTATTGGAAATACTAAGAATGATCATATTTGTGAGAGGATTTGTTTTACCATATAATCCTTTAGAAATTGATCATGTTACCATGTCTAGAATTCAGTTAATTCTAGACGCTAATGCATCATATAAGACAAATTAAATGCTGGTAAGTGTTGTGACTAAAATGACTTATGAAAAACTTGGACATCAATTGGCGCTTTTCCATTGACCCGCAAATCGTGTGAATACAACTTGCACATAAAAATGTATCTGATGGAAAAATTACAATTTTGCTTGAAAAACTCTCGTTTTTCGATTAAAAGTTTTCGCGCCAGCAAGAGGTGGTTTTTCAGGCATAGTACATATGGTATATCACGCAAAACAGCAATGGAAAGACCTTTTTTGCAACTAGAGTTATGTGAATTTAAAAAAAGCGGATGTTGATGGATGTCACAAGTGAAGAAGCGTTTTAAAAGAAACACAATGCAGTATGTGTGGGCACACCAGAAAACTAATAATTTTTAAATTTAGTATGAGATAGAGGGGTAATATATAATAATAATTAATATATCTGTAAATCAACATATTTACATATGTCACCATGATTATGGAATGACTTCTAGTGTCATCTCGCGATAATACATAAATCATCACATTTGTGATTTAATGGAAAAACCGACATTACACACTTCTGTTTTTTCGACATTTTGTAGATATCGGTAAAGTTGTGTGCATATGTCCAATGGAAAAGCGACTAATGAAGACTACATCACACAGCTGCAGCCTCCTCCTTCTACTGTACCTGGTAAGGGGTGAGGCTGTGCAGAGGTCTAACAGGTCCAGGGTCAGGGGACTGCAGCTGGCTCAGGTAGGCCAGCAGTGTCAGATCTCTGTGTTCATTGGAGCGCTGGTGTTTCCTGTCAAATACAGTTTCCCCACAAACAGTGATGCAAGTGGTTTGGAAAAATGAAAGCTTTCATTTCTTAATAGAGAGTGAGTCCGACCCCCTCCCATGTTCCCCATGGGTTCTAACTTTGAAGGAAACGTGAACAGCGGTCAATAGCAAGAAACAAATAATGGTTTGATCCTGTTTGAATTGTGTCACTATTCACACATAAGATGTCTATCAGTTGAAAAGATAATTTTACATGTCAAGAACATGCAGTTTGTATTTCTGTTGTGGGTGTCAGAATGCAGAATTCTTTGGCAATGGAAGAGAAGAGCTGTACAAATATTTTTCAGTTAAAGGAGTGTATATAAGGAGAGAATAGAGAAGCGTCATAAAAACAGGTAATGAAATAGTTTTACTAATGGATTTTGGATTTGTTTATTTTCACTGACTGTTGTGGAAACTGTTTTTTACTGTAAAACTGTAATGTCAACTTATCTGATGTAAGCAGATGTTTTAAAAAAGGGACAGGTATCCAAAGTTTTCTTCATCCTGCTCCTTTCCAATCATTTAGATTGGAATGAATAAATAAATGAGATGAAGATGACTTTCTTGATTTGTAAAATTATCATGGTGTCATAATTCAAATGGGATGAAAACATTACTCATCTGTCGCCACTGAATGTAATGCAGTCTTTTTTCTGAAATAAGGACCAATGAGGCACAACTGGAAGGGGTGGCTCTTTGGCTCAGATAACGGAGTTGCTCTTACGCTGTTCCTTGGCATCCCACTCCTTGAAATTCGGACTGCACCAGAAGGTGGACATAGCTTCTAGGGGGACTGTGGCTCTCTGTAAACTCATCAAGGGCAGTCTGGGCGGGAGGGTGAGTCTGGCAGCCGTGCGCTGTTCTTAAAAACTCTGGACTGAGGGCAGAACACTGAGTGGACCCGCTGTGACCAAGCTGGACTACATGTGACACTGGGAAGAAGCGGATCATGTCCACCAGCAGCTGGAATCCGAATCCTATTGATAGCCAAGACAAATACATGTTCAAACACTGTTTACAGTATAAAACTTTCAATATTCTCTCAGATAAGGTGGTCTGATCAGACCTTTGACCCAGCCCATGGTGTTGATTATAACCGGAGTCTCTCTGCTCTGGGGGCGTCGACGCCACAAGGACTTAAGGCATTCCAGGTAGCGGTCCAAGTCCGACTCGCAGGACGACTGACCGTAGTAGATCATATGCTCTGGTGTGCGTTGATGTGTGAAAGGAGGACCTGTAAAATTATTCAGCATTAGCTCTATCCATGTTTACCACTATGTGAGCTGCTATAAAGCATTTCAATGAGTTCAGTGTGAATTTGTAATTTTTGTAAAAAAAAAACCCCAAAAACATTCAAATACAGTATTCACAAATAAATCTACAAACAACACAGTACAAATGGGCACAATAAAGACAACATTATGATAGAAAGTCCTAAATGCAATATGAAGCTGAATATTAGAAGTGATGAAAAGAAGGATCAAAATAAAACATACCCAGAAGTGGCTCTCTGACAGTCGACAAAGATAAGCAACCAGCAGGGGTGAATTCTGTTTGACCGAGGTCACCTTCCAAATAATCTACACTACCAGTGCTGCAGAAACACACAGATGCATTGGTTAGCTTCCATAATCAACATACTAAACTATAATTCTAGGTGTGCAACATTGATGTCTGTTAATAACAATGTGCTTTACTGTTTTTTTTTGTAGAACAGTACATTTTTAAATTCATTGATAACAATAATTATATTTTGGCATTAAAAGTATCATTTTGGATAAACAACTTCTATATTCAGGAGCATTAACCATTACAGATACATATAAAAATATGTTAGTAATCACCAATGCCGTTAACTTAGGGTGGCCTTACATTGGGTGGTGGTCTAATAAATTCATTAAGCACTGTACTTATAAAATACAATAAATCATCAGTTCACCATTCAGTATGAATAGGGACATTATGTTTACCTACTCTATTGAGAACTTACTGATTTAGTAAGGTGTTGATGAAGACACGGATAAATGTCGACTTGCCCACGTTTTTGGTCCCACATACCAGGATAACTGCACAGCCATCCATGTCCCCTGTAAATAAAAGGCAGGTCTCCATAATTTTCTGTTGGATTTTCATATTTGTGTATTTTTAAGCTATTTCTGACATGTGTATTTGTGTACCTCTGCAGGCATTGACCAGTGTGTTTAGGGCATCTCTCTGGGTCTTTGACATTTTTAGGCCCTCGATGTCACTTGCCAGTGGAATCATACCCAAACCATTGAGAGGAGTGTCGAGAACAGCTGACATGAGTTCATTCTACAAACAAGAGGGAAATCTTCTTATCAGTCCACATCGTCTTCAAATTTAAATATATGTGATTTGCTGAATATAACATCAGTAGACCTCTCAGTTAACCTACCATCGGAGGACTGAACAGTTCACTGAGATCTGGAAAGCTTGACAGAAACCGTGTCAAAGGCGTCTCCATGGGTTCCAGTAAGATGACAGCTGAGTGTCGCATCACCCTTCCTGTTATCTTCTTTCGTGATGCTGAAAGGCATACATTCAAAGGAGTTTAAGAACTATTGCTCCTAAAGAGTGATTACAAATACTTCCAATGACAGGAAAAAGATAATACACAAAAACACATAAGTTTCTAAAGGGATATTTTCTGTTTTTGCATTTACCTGATGAAAGATATTTACGGAGAATCTGTGCAGCCTCTGATCTGTCATCCCTGGAGTCATCAGAGCTTTCCAGGCCTCTAATTGTGAGGGGAAAGTGTGAAGCTGGGGAGAAGAGTGGATACGACGGCTGGCCCTCCTCAATGGTGTAGCCCATCACCTCTACCCGGCCATACAGACAAGTCAAAAAGCACTTTCCGCGGAAACACAGGGTCTGGAAGGCAGTAATATTAAAGCCATAATTACTAGTGAATTTCAAAATAGTCAAAATCATGATGAGTCATAACAAAAAAAAAACATACCTGATCCTTCTGCATAACAAGCACTGCGTGATTTTTCTCATCATTTCGCTCTACACAGTTATTGAGCATCTTTCCCTCCAGTCTGCCTGATTTAACAGGCCCAATATAATTTGAACCTGGCATATCACCTGTCTCCACACCATTCCCATAAAAGGACTGTGAAAAGTTCTTCCACTCCTGTGTGCTTTCTGACTCATTGTCCATTGTAAACGAAGAGCTCCCATTAGCATGAGCATAAGATTTCTTAAATTCTGATTTAGGAGAGGCCTTCTTTGTGTCAGGGACAGACTTAGCCTTAGTCTTTAACCTCTTGATGTTGGGCTTTTTCTTCACTGATGCCTGATGCTCATTGATCAGCTTGGCCATTACAGGACTAGAGCTGAGGTCTGATGCATGGACAGGAGGTCTGCAGCGTTTGCCTCTAACGTCCTTCCACTTCTGAGATTTGGCTTGGCCCTTAACCTGCGTTGGTTTGTTCACCTTCATGATTTTGTACTTAATTATTCATGTAGGCGCCAGTAAAGAAACAAACGAGGGAGCCTGCAATAAGGGAGAAGGAACGATCAGCATATACTAGCACATTTATTATAACATGTATCAGAAATGTGTCAATAATTACATAGCTCTTTAGCATAACGCTATTTGAATTACTGACTGCAAAGCTAACCGTTGTGATGCAAGACGAGCTAGCTTGATATCAAACATTAGTGTTAGCTAGTCTTGCAATGTGTGATGTAAATAATAAGCGAACCCATTATCAAATATGAAACATTATTAGATAATAAAAAATGTGACAGGAATTCCAAGTTTGCCCAAAGTTATTAGGGCTAACGTTACCTACTACAAGACTGTACTGCTAACATTGGCTAGTTAGCTAACTCTGTTGCACTCACTCAAAGAAAACTTACCCCCCGCTTTTATACAGCACTACAGAGACAATGATTAATCTTTGCTCTTATTGGATTGCATCAATAACACGTTAAAGTGAGTCTATGGAGCTTGCGAGCTGCGTTTTGAGCCGTGTTGACGGCTAGCTTTTAGCTACATGTGTCAGCCACAAACACACGCCATATTAAATGGCCAACCATTCAATTACCCGGAGTATTATTATTTACGAATGAAGTTAGTTACCAAAATACCTTTCATGTTCAGATTATACACACGTTTATAAAAAAATAGGATTTTAGATAGCTACCAGTAAAAATATGCCCATAACATTTATTTTCCTTATTATTATGAATGCGGTGTTTTATGATGGACAAAGCCTAACTTGCGCGGAGTTCAGTCGCATAGAGAACGTCATATCCTTTTCCTTTTGCGCTTTCTAAGGGCCTCCAGTGCCACAAATGAAACGATTGTGCATGTTGCTAGGCTTTGCTACTTTAACCTATTCACACGACACCCCAAATGGATGCGTCGTCCTAAAAATAAGAACAAATAATGACTTTACATCAGTGCTGCAGAAGTGCGTCTCGTGAGGCAACTATCGGGTGCGTACCACTGTAAGGGAGCGTCTTTAAAAATGTGTGTCAGGAAATAAACGTCGAGATGCGTCGATAGCAAGGAATTTGCAAAAATTCTAATAAATATGTGAACTGAATGTATGATCTTTTTCGAAAAATATAAACACATCTAAATAAAATATCAAAATAATTGTATTTGGAGTTAAGACAAATGTTGTAAATTATTTTTCCATTGTAAAACATTTTTTTAAAGGCGTCATTATACATCTGTCTACTCAGAAGTGAAGGTTCTCATCTATACCATGCTAAAAAAAAAAAAAGTTTTGGCTCCAAATATGTTGTGACATAAAATTGTATTTGTTGTGGCAGTGGTCTACAGTGAAGCTGGAGGAATGTCTGCTGTTCAGAGCAACCATGCACAGCGTGTCCTGTCCTTCTTGAACCAGCAGAGGGCAGCAGGAAGGTTTTGTGATGCAATGCTGAATGTGGGTGGTGGGCTGGTGTACTTTGCCCACCGTAACATCCTTGCCTGTTTCAGTGAAGTGTTCCACGACTCCAACATGCCCACTACACAGTACATGGAGGTCAGCCTTCAGGGCTGCCCCAGTGATGGCCTGGAGCAGCTTCTGAACTTTGTCTACACTGGAGAACTGAAACTGGCTTCTGACAACTTTGACAAGGTGCAGAATGCTGCAGCCAGCCTCTGTGTACCTGAAGTCCTTGCACTTTGCCAGCAGTTCAAGAAACCCTCTGAGAAGCCTGTTCCTGTGAAGCGCAGAAGAGGCAGACCTAAAAAGTCCACATCACTTACAACAGCACAGTGTCCCGTCAAAGAGAATCTGGTGACGGTTACAAAGGATGAATCCAGCCTTGATGCTGCATTGGCTAGTGTTGGCACAGCTGCTACAACTACCACCCGCTCTGGTCGTGTAGTCAAGGGCCCCAGGCGACTGGTGACTGGAGAGAGCCCCAGTATAGATTTTCCAGTTACAGAAAAAGCCAAAAAGGACAGTGTTGAAGGGGAGAATGAAAACCCAGATCAGCCAAGTGGCAACAGTGAGGTAGAATACATCAGTACATGCATAAACCAAAATATAAGTGACATAAAATAAATACAAATGCATATAAAACTGATTATTATCTCTCCTTTTTTGCTCTTTACAGATACATGGCATGGATCCAATTGACAAAGGTTTTAGTGACATACAAGAGGAAGATGACAACAATTCTGAGAGTCTCACTGAAAACTCTGATGAGGATTATGATCCCATTATCGAGCCCTGTTCCTCAGTCTCATCAGCAGCCCAGCGAAGCAAGGCCAAGTCCCAGAGTAAAAACGGAAATGGTGAAGCTGTGGAGGAAGACGGCAAGAAGGGCTCGGTCCAGTGTCCCGTCTGTAACAAAACCTTCAAGAGTAAATACTACCTTAAAGTCCATAACAGGTAAATACAGGGTTATAGCATTGTTCTTCAACTGACTTTTGAAAGAGTAGTCACTTATATGTTATTTTTTTTATAGGAGGCACACAGGTGAGAAGCCCTTTGTTTGTCTTAAATGTGGAAAAAGATACTTCAGGAAGGAAAATCTTCTGGAACATGAGTTGAAAAGCTGCGCAAGAGTACAGCAGGTGAGTGAGAAAAACAAAGTGCTTGAGTATTAGTGATGAGAAAATGTGTGTAAATGACTGCAGGTGCATATAATGGTGGTTTTTAAGATGAATAATGTGGTTATTTCCGCTCCTTTTCTATGCTATTTGCAGAAAAATTATGTGCACATGGATGACAGTGGTGTTAGCAAGGCACAAGAGGAAGATGAACCAGACTTTGAGAATCTCATTGAAAACTCTGATGAGGATTATGATCCCATTACCCATACTGGTTCTTGCAGCCCATCCACATCAGCAACACTGAAGAGCAAGGCCAAAGCACAAAGTAAAGCAGACAAAAATGAGAATGGTGAGGCTGTGGAGGAAGATGGCAAGAAAGGACCCGTCCAGTGCCCAATCTGCAACAAAACCTTCAAGAGTAAATACTACCTTAAAGTCCACAACAGGTAAATACAGGGTTAAAGCATTGTTCTTCAAACCAAGAGACAGAATAGTCATTTATGTGTTGTAACTCATAGGCGTCACACTGGAGAGAAGCCCTTTGCTTGTCTTAAATGTGGAAAAAGATACTTCAGGAAGGAGAATCTTCTCGAACACGAGTCTAAAAACTGTGCTAGATTACAGCAGGTGAGTAAGAGAAATGGCATGTTTCATTATTAGTTACAAGAAAGTTAAGTTTGTTTTACATCAGTGTATGCGCCATGTTCTAATTACAGACATACACATGCCAGGAATGCTCTGCAACATTTACTGGTAAAGAGTTACGTGTGCACATGATCACTCACACAGGAGATATGCCTCACAAGGTACAGCCCCGACTAAGTACAAATACAGGTAGTTCATGAAATATACTATTAGTTTTTTAAATTTTCTTCAACTTGTATTTATTTTTCAGTGTTCATCATGTTCTGAGCAGTTTATTTACAAGAAAAACTTGACACTTCATATGATGAAGATCCATGGTTTTCCCAAACCACATGCAGTAAGTGATGAAGTGAAGAAATGTTTTTCAATCAAAATCTCATTTACTGGAGAAAATTAAAAGAAAGACTTTGCCATTGCGTAGTATTTATTATGTCAGTGTTTTTGTTTTTAGTGTTCTCAGTGCCCCAAAACCTTCTTAACCCGGACAGAGCTGCGTATACATGAAGCAGCCAAACATCGAGGTGAAAAACCGTTTGTGTGTGAGGAATGTGGCCATCGAGCGTCCAGTCGAAACGGTCTGCAGATGCATATCAAAGCCATCCACAGGTAGCGTGCGTTCCTGTTGATCTAATGAGACGCCTTCAGTGTCAGCGGTTTACCTCATGTTGTTTTTTATTACAGAAACGAGCGGCCTTTTGTTTGTAACTTATGTGGCCATGCTTTCACTCAGAAGAACAACCTTAATATGCATATGCTTGTACATTCTGGCGAGAGGCCGTACCAGTGTCATCTCTGTGGCAAAACCTTCAGGACACAAGGTAATGTTCTCTTTTATTACATGCAGTCTGACAGTGAAATATTATTTTAATTTAAGAGGATCATATTTATTGGATTAACCTTTGTTTTAATACCAGCCAGTCTAGACAAACACCATCGGACTCATACTGGTGAGCGTCCTTTTGGCTGTGAGTTCTGCGAGCAGCGCTTCACTGAGAAAGGCGCCCTTGTTCGCCACACCGCCAGCAAGCATCAGGAAGGTCGCCCGCATTCTTGTCACATATGTGGTAAAACATTCAAAGGTAAACTTTACCTTTTGGAGAATATATGGGTAGTCTACCATGATGAATTAGTACAATGATTTTTAAAAAATACCTAAAATTAATGTGTTTTTTCTGTCGTTACCAGCTAGGGAGCAACTCCGTGTCCATCTGCATCGTCATAAAGGCATGAGGAAGTTTGAATGTACTGACTGCGGTTACAAGTTCACTCGACAAGTAGGTTCATCACACCAAAATGTGAACTAACTTGGATACAGTGGTGGAAAAGTTTTTGGACACCCCATGCATTTGTGATATATTGCATTAAGAATCCCTCTTAAGTCATTGAACTCTGGCAATTATCGTTCTAATCTCTAAACCCACATGCTCTGTTCCATCGAGGTCAAAATTGGATGTTTCAGCAAGATAATGTCCCTTGAAACTCATTCAGGGCATGACAAGTTGAAACTGTGAAGAATTTAACAAACAAACAAAATATTTTCTTTTGTCAGTCAGCCCCAGCTTTTGAAACAGAAGATTTTTTTGCAAATATTTCATATTTGAGATTGTGTCTTAAATTTTTTTTTTTTTTTTACCACTTTAGTTCTTAATCATCACAGCTGAATGTACTTTCTTCTCCAGGCACATTTGCGGCGACACATTCAAATCCACAAACGCACTGAAAACTACAGTCCCAGACAAAGAAAACTAAGGAACGTAATAGTGGAGGAGGTGGCTGGAGATCCAGATGACAACGACTCTATTAAAATAGTGGAGGCCTCACTGATCAGTACTGAGACAGATTATGTCACAGATACCTCTGTCATCCAAGATCCAACAAACTCAGAAAGTATCTCTGTGACCAGCCTCCACCCCAGTGACATAGTGAGGGTGGTGATTACGTCAAGTGATGTGATGGAGGAAGAGGTGTCCAACAAGGACCTGGGACCTGTCGAGGCAGTAGAGGGTTTCTCAGTGTCTGAAGTGTTACAGCAAACACAAATGGTCCCTGAGGCGTACAAGCCCACAATGGATATGGAGGGACTAGTTGAGAACATGTCAGAAAATAAGACTTGAGGCATGACAGATCCTTTCATAAGCAAGAAGCACTTAAAATGTAAATGATGAAGAACAGAAGGATGGATTTAGAGATCCCAAGACAAAGACGGTGGCTCAAAGCCATGTGCCATACTGCTGAGCAGAATAGTTTGTACGCTATAAAAGAACTGCATGCTTTTGAGGATTGCCTGAATGTGAATTTTTCTTGGCTTGTTTTGCGAAGCCTCCTTTTATCACTGTGCCTACTGCAGCCAGACCTCGGAATATCAATAATAAATGGTGTTCGGTAACAAGTTGTTTTTGGCTGGTCTATTTACACTGTTGGTCCCAAAACAACACATAACTCATGGCAGAAAATTCTTGACTAGGAATAAAAAAAAAAACACTACACAGGTTTATGGTTTAATAAAATACACAGCTTTATGAGTGAATGCATCAGCTTCATCTTCACTATTTATAAAAAGCCTCACTGCACATATTGTTTTTTAACTACTGATCACCTTTATAAACAAAAGTATCAACATTAGTAACCTGTTAACAGCTACTCAAATGTGACTCAGCAGCATAAACTTGCAGACCTGCCTGCAGTTTCATTTATGGTAACCACATTGTAAACATTGCCACCATACAAACACAGCACATAAGTATATAGTTAAGTGTAGCCTATATTGTATTTACAAAATAGATTTAACATCTCAAATTTGTATGAAAACTAGGGGCGCAATGCTGCATTAACATTACCATAGAATCACTCAAAAATACGATTTCCATTAAAGCAAAAATAAGTTTACATTATTGCAAACTGAGATTCTTTGCACTTCCAGTTGTAAATGCAGACCCATGAACTGCATCCACTGTAGTTTTTGCAAATGGAAAACAGGAACACCTTAGGCAACACGCAGCACATGTATATCCATAAATAAACAAAGAAAACAGTAAAACATCCATTAGAAAACTAATAAAAAATATTGTCATGCATGTTAGAGTGGTGGTTATAGAGGCTGACCTGACCCCGTTAGGAGTGGGACACAGATGCTGTGCAGCCAAACAATCACTACCTATGGAGTATCAGTACAAGTACAAGTACATACATATTACATGCAACCATCCTGATATTAGATTCTGATGACTCCGCCCACCTGCTAAATGTCTGCTCTACATAAATCCAATTAGATCACTGGTTAGTGCTTAATAATCAGCTGTGACTGCTGTTGTCTTTGGAATGTAAACAAATGATTGTTTCTAAATATTTGGCTTTTGCTCTGGGCTGCTCACTGAAACCCAAAAAGAAAACAACCCACAGTGTCCCTCTGCTTGTCCACATACATGTACCTTGCCTTTCTGTAATTCACCCAGTTACCCGACTTGTGATGATTACTATAACAGCTTGGCAGTTGATTAGAGGCCACTCAGATGCTTTATACATGCTCAGTCACAAAGTGCTTTCTCTTCTGACAGTAAAAGCTTTAGCACTGTGATGAGGTAAATTCACAGTAAATGACTGATTATGCAACGAATGAGAGCAGACTGTGAAATGGCATGGACACTGAAGGCCAAACTCAGTGTGCTGCATTCACATCCTGATTCTGGTTTTGGTTAAGATTGTTGTTGAGATTGAGCGCATGCTGACGTTGGTGCCGATGCAGGTGAATGGCGTTGGACTCCGGTATTTCAGTGGGTTCAAATGAACTGGACACCAATGGCATGAACTGACGAAATATGCTGACACTGCCGTGCCAGAAAGTCGGCTGAGGTAGACGTCCAGCAGTACTCCAAGTACGTGTGGCTGGATCGTAGGCTTCCACTACATCTGACAGCTCAAATGTGTTGTCATAACCACCAGACACGTACAATTTACCACCCAGGGTTGCCACGCTACCTCCAACATGGACCTGAAAAAGACAACAATAAATGTCACCTTTACAAACTGCGGAACATAAAATGATCATCTGTGAAATTACAGCAGTGTTCTTGAGGCTGCTGCTCTGTTTATTCAAGTACAAACAAAAAAAATATACTAATCATAATGAAGCATGCTGGCAGAAGTATAATGTCAAATACAAACCTGGGTCATCTGACTAATTTTGTCCCACTCGTTCTTTTGGGGATTATAAACGTCCACCTCAGCTGAGTCATCCCTACAAATAGAAACACACTAAAGTTATGCCAAAGCCAAAACTGTGATGCTAAAGCTGTATCCATGCAGACTTCACTGACTGCTGCAGCAGTGCATGTTTCACCTATCAGAAAGAAAGGTTTACAAAGATAGAAAATTGCATGTAAAAATAAAATTTCATCAGCACCTAATCCCACACTGTCACTTTAAAGACAAAATACCAGTATTGATTGAAAATACATGCATTTTATAATCAATTAATTGTAGCTATTTCTATTAGTGTATTAGTATAGGGTAGAAAAATACTACATTTGTAAATCCATTTATGGTTTACTGAAGATGTATTTATCATTAATTTGTGTTATTGTAAATACTATTACCAACAGAGACATCTGGTTGACTTCAGTTCCTTTTCTCCTCACCTGACAAAGTAAATGAGTCCGTTTAGAGTAACAGTTTTTGGTGTGAAGGACCATGGGGGCAACTGTCCACAGTTGACAATGGACCAGCGGTTAGTGTCTGTATCATAGCTCTGAATGGCCATAGTGTCTTCCCCAGCCAGACAGCCTATTGCATATAGGCGTCCGTTGCATGTGGTGGTACAACAGTTGTCCATAGGGTGCGTCATCGCAGGCAAGGCCTCCCAGCAGTCCAAAGCATGGTCGTAACGCTCTGTGCTGTCTGACGCCACCACATAGAGCTGACCTTTCACCACACAGGAGCTGTGGTATTCACGCGCCTTCAGCATCGGTGACACCTCTGTCCACTCATTGACACTGGACTTGTAGCGCCATACACCATCGTAAAGGCGAGAACCATCAGAGCCACCTACAAGACACAAACATGTTGCCTCACTGAATAATACACACAAAGGATTTCGAGATGTTGCTTCTTAATTCTAGTACAAAGGCCTATTCCAGAAAAACAGCAGTTCATTTGTTTATTAAAACTAATTTTCTCTGAAAAATGTTCTATAAAGTCCATGATGCAGCCATTTCCATCCCATATTGCAATACATTTGCAAGAGATACAAAGTTGTATTTTGGGACATTGACAATTTGGTGTGTATTTGCATATTTGCATTAACTATTAGGACTACTAGTGTTATGCAACCATGATGCTGTTACTGGTAATTCTGTCACTGGATCTTACACTGCTAAATTCACGTTAATGCGTCAGTGTTTTGCTGGAGTCCTAAGCTGTGTGTAATCGTCTTGGATGATCTATCAAGGGGAAATACTGTTGATGGTGACAATGATGTGGATGATGGTAACACCACTGGAGTTCTGGCAGGACACCAAGTCCTACCTCAGTTTGCCTTGTTCACATATATAGCCTCTAGTCAAAGAGCTGCTGTTTATTTATAAGCACCACCTGATAGCCATTTCATACGATGAAGGAGCTCAAATGGAAATCAAGTGACTGGAGCTACTGAATCAAACAAACACAGCACTATCTACTCTATCTACTGCTGTTGATAAATCTGCTGCTGTTTGGTTCCATTATGCCCCTCCTCACCTCATAACCATTACTGTATTGCACTACTGCTGCTACTGTATATTGACATATACACTTTATATTCTGCTATAGTTTATTCTTTATATCACTTATTTATTTTTATTCTTATTCTATATTTACCTCTTTTTTTAATGCATGACACTTAACAAGGTGAGAGAGAAACCGCATCTAGATGCTCCGTATGTCCTGTGCATCTAGTGAACTGACAATAAAAAATCTTTGAATCTTGAAAGCACTGCACTCTGTGACTAGACCTCCAGTAAATGAGGCAAACAGAGCTGAACATGAACTTCAAGCAACATATAAGGATCTGACAGTAGAATGATATAAGTTGAATGTTGTGTACCCACTTATACTAAACCAGACTATGCTAGTATTGATTTAAGCAGAGTTACTTAACGCAATTATTTACCTTACAATACCTTTGTATTATTTTAAACTCGATGCATTTGCTTTCAGCCACTGGTTTTATTGTAAAAACATCAGCAGTATTACAGAAATATTATATAGACAGAAACTTACCTGTGACATACATATCATTTCCAAGGGCAGCTATGCTATAGCCTCCTCCAAGGTGGTCAGGGAATTCAGCCAGGTAACGCCACTGTCCAGTCTGTGGGTTGTAACAGTCCACTGTGACCAGTTCATCACAGTCCTGGTCACAGCCTCCAATCACCACGAGAATTTCTGCTAACCCGGTGGATGGTCGTGGCCGCATGCGGTGACAGGGCCTGTCGTGTCGGTCGTATTCGCAGGACTGGAAGCTTCGAGCTTCATTCACCATTCGGAGGCAGGTGGGTGAAAGATAGACAAGTGGGTCACTTTCCACATGAGCCAACAGGAAGAACCTCCTGACAAATGGGAGTCGGACCTGCTGGAGGAGCTCAGGCCAGTAGTGCAGTCTTCGCTGAAGATCTGCTTTCACCCAGCGAACTGCAATTTGATAAACTGTCTCCTCTTTATCCACACACAGTTCATCATCTGACACAAACTCAAGGAGGCGCTTCCAGGGCAACCGTTCGAAGTCTGTCCCTTTAGCCAGATCCATTATGTTCTTGAGGACAAAGCGCCGTGCACTGGCTGCCAGTTCCCTGCAGGCATAAGCCTCAGCAAAGTCCTGGATCTCTAAGCAGTTAGAAACATCCAACCGCTGCTCAAGGAAAGCACAACAGGCCTCTTTGACTGAGGGAAACTGAAACAAATCAGCTGTTTTCAGCAAGAGGTCCACATTATCCTGAGTGACAGTTACCCGTCCTGTGTAGCAGAAGTCTACCAGGAGACCTAGAAGCTCAGCAGACACCTCATGCAGAACTACCCGGTCCATAGCACTTTCTCTCAGTGTTCCAGCGAACATGGCCCGGAAGTATGTACTGGCAGCGGCCAACACTGTGCGGTGACAGTGGAACTCTCGTCCTTCAGCACATAAAGTTACATCAAAAAACTTTCGTTCTGCACGGAGTTCATGGATTCCCCGTAGCAGATTGAAAGCATGGGCTGTGTCGAAGAAAGGTAGGGTGGAGGGTTGGGTTTGCAAGGCTGGCTTTTCCATTTCTCCTCTCTCTGATTATCTTTGTTTCTGATGGTTGTGCTCAGAAGGAAACTTTCATCTAGAACAGATAAACATAGACACAGGCATTAAATTTCATCAAATTTCAAATACTTAGCATGATGATGATTACCACTGCTGAACATGAATCTATATATACACACAGAGGTCTTAGGGTAAATTTAGCAGCGACTGTGATGATATTCAAATTTTAATTTAAACATAAAATTAAAACCAAACCCAAAAACATACATAAATTTCTACAAATAAGGTAAAAAAAACAAAACAAAACATGGTAGTCTTCATTGTTTAAGTGCCACTTTTAAGAAACGTCGAGGCAAAGATTTAGGCAATAGAAGAGCCAGAAGTTTTAAATAAAAAAACACAGATTTTCTTTCCCCTACCTGATGGACTTATTTCATAAGTAAAGTAACACGCAATAACAGTCCAGAATATACGACAGCAAAGCTCAGCACCGCTTTAGTGAATATGAACAGGAGCTCCTCGCTTGTCTTTAAGAAAGAGAGCTAGCTTGTGCTCTGGGGCTATAAATACACCAGCAGTGTCCATTTCCAGGGAAGGGTGGGTGGGTGGGTGGGGGGGGGCTTTGGGGAGAACACCTAACAAGCTGTGGGCTGAAACTGAGGGGAGAGTATGCACCCACTCCCCACTCCCCCCACCACTGGTATGTCTCTGTGGTCAGTCACTGTGAGTAAGTGGTCTTTGAGAGACGAGCCAGCTGAGCCCAGGCCTCCTTACTGCCGTCGTCAGCACAGCAGCAGACCAAAACAGAGAGCTTCCTGTCATAATATCCAGAATTCAGCTTATCAGAGGACCAAACTAACGCAGATCTGCTCTGACACAGCAGCTCAAGTGTCCGAAACATACACAATCATCACAAAGTAACTGTCAACTGTAAATGTCAAAATGAATAAAATAATTCCAGTCTTTATTTTTTTTTAAACTAAAAAGTTGGGATTTTTTTCTGTTGTTCAAATCTTATTAAAATAATCACATGGTTATCAAGCGTTTGTCCTTGTGAAGACTATTTTCAGTGTGACAGGGATGACATTTCACTTATTTTTCAACATAGGTTTCTTAAACATACATTCAATGCGCTATGAAACATCCCTGACAATATCTGGAGCTGATCATTCCTTCTTAAAATACACAGGTGTCTTCTTACAGAGATTTGTTTAAGGTTGTAATAAAGCCACTGCTTCTCTGGCCAAAAGGCTTAACACACATTCCACACAGGGGTTCAACAATGCAGTGGTCCACACATAGCTCTGTGAGGGATCAAACTTCTCTCCTGAAGGACAGACAGAGCCTCAGGGACGAGGCTGCATAAAAACACATCTTCCAGACCTCTGTTGAAGTGACTGTCTGTATGTTAGCAGGGATAATAACATTTCCTTACATAGAAAATGATGAGCTTTCCTTTCCAGACCCGTCATGTACGTGATTTCTTAGTCCCAGTGTACTTCACTGCAAGAGCTGACAACTGTTTCAAAAAGGAAGTTATTTTATCTCTAAAATATATCATTACAATGATGAGCTGAAGAGGTTTTCCAGCAGTGGAGGTGATGGGCAGGAGTATTGAGCAACTCACAATCAGTGTTTACCATCTAGCTCCAAAAATAGCTGATTGAAATACACACTCACAAAGACAGGGAGGGAGGAGAGAGAAAGTGAGACAGGAGGCAAACAGTAGAGCTACTCCAACAATCTTACTATGTAAAGAGAGTGAGGAGCACAGGGAGTGCAGTGTAACAGCCAGGATATGAGTGTAATCTTCCAACTACCCCAACAACCTTTCACCCAGCTATTTGGGTGAAAGAGACCCTATACTCCCCATCACATACCCTTTCAGTAGCTGAACTAATGGCCTGCTACTATATTCTTGACAAAAACACTCAGTGAGCTACGATGTGGTTAGTCAGAACGCTCAATAAAGTCTGAGTCAAATATCCAGGGGATTGGTGGCGTATGTTATTTCTCTTACTTAATATGGCCAATGATATGGTCTATTCTTGTATTTGAGAACAAAGTGTTAGGCTATGTGTAGACAGAGTTGATACTACATTCAGCCGTTCCCAAATTACATAGACTTTGAGTCAGTGACTAAATACTGAATTGGATTTAAAACATCCAAGAAAAATACAAAACCAGATGAATGGCAGAGCACATAATTAAGAAAAAACACACATAAAACGTTGTGGTTTCCAAAGACCGAGCCACAGAGTCAGATTTCGTTCAGTGTATGTGAACAGGATAAAACAAAGTCCTCTTTTAGGAAAGTGTTTGCTGAATATTTTGTATTATATGGCTTTTAAATGTTAGCGTTGCCCCTTGCTGGGGCAAACCTGCAAATGCCACCAGACTAAGTTATTATACAAGATTCCACTGTGGTGCGTTTTTGTCAAGATCAACTATCAGTTTAAGACTACCTTCTGGTCTATATGTGGTTAATTCATGAGAGAGAATAGAAGCATATAATCCTTACTAAACACATCCCATTATCAACTTTGTGATCCATCTAGAAACAACACGCACATAGACTTGAATGATCTAATGCAGCAAATGACTGGTCTACAAACACTGACATAGCTGTCTCTCCAGTTTGCGATCATAAGAGTGGAGCGACATAAACCCCTGGTTCTCCTTGGCTGAGCCTCATCTGGCCATAAAAAGGCAGACTCCACACACCACACTTATCTCATTCCCTGCTGAAGAGCGCCAACACAGAGCTGCTAGAAGCAACACCAATTTAACTGCACAATATTAGAAAGGACAAAGGGAGTTCTTAATATGTTGATGCAAGTATCTAACATAGGACAACTGATGGTGGATTTAGTTTCAGGAATAAGACTATTGGCATTATTAACTTTGGTTCTATTAGGTATGGGATAACTGTTAAACTGAACATATATGTCAAAGTAATAAATGCATAAATAAGCAAGAGCAAATCACTGAAAATTAAACTCAAAAGTATTTTACCAATAACTGTGTAACTGAGCATAAAAAGTAATCATAAAAGATGTAGGTGGGAACAATTTTTTTGCATTTTTTAGCTACTACTGTCCTTCAAAAATCTAAAATTCCAGTTTAGATGCCTTATATTAACTTTTTTTTTTTTGGTTTATTTAATAGGGACCATGCATATTTATAAACACTGCTGTATAAAAACACACCCATGTAACTATCTACACCAACTTCTGTGAATATGATAAAGGTGCAGATTTAATTAGCCATACTGAAAAATTATCTAAATATGTGGCTTTTGGCAGTAGAACAATAAAGCAATTATACAATACAATGGCTGTGAGGACACTATGAGGTGCCTAAGATGAATTAGTGTTTGTCTAAAATAGAGCGATCAAGCAACTGATTAATTGGCCATTAATCAGCCAATTATAGTGTATCACCAATTAATCAACATCAGTCAATATGTAACCGATAACCTTTTCGCTGCGCAGAGATTCTGTTGCTCTGTTCCTGTGTGTCTGTGCTGCCCAGAGAGTTAGAGGAATAGCAAAGCGTGTTCAGTTTCACTTGTACTTAATCCCGGTCCGCTCCACCCCGTCTGTGCGCTTCCTATCATCCTATCCTATCCTTATCTTTGTGAGATAAACAAAGATGCAACGGTTAATTTACAAGTCCACTATTATCTAATATAAGACTATCCTGTGTATATCAGTGTTATTATTTCATATATCGGTTATCGGACAATATATCGGTTATTGGCTTTGCTTTAGCCCCCAATATCGGTATCAGTCCCAAAAATCCCATTTCGGTTGGCCTCTAGTCTAAAACTTTCAGTGCAACACAATAGTATAACTCTACTGGTCAAAGTAGCATTAATCACCTAACAACCTGTTTGTAACTCACTGCTACTGTATTTAAATACAAGAACCATAAGAACTTTTTTCTTTTTTTAAAATTTATATTATGACAGTTTTCCTACTGGGTATGACCTCGAATGGTAGGTAATCTGTCTTTTCCTCTAATGATGCATTCCTCTAATTCCTATTCAAGTAGCAAAAGGTCACAGTTAGAGTTTAACATAAAGATTTTTACTATTAATTCTATGCCATCGCTCTAGACCATAATAATGAAGTTAGTTTGATATATACTGTTTCTGTCAATGTTCCCCTGAAACAGTGATAATATGCAAAAATTATCACTATAAGGAAAGGCACTGTACATGCACCTTATCTACATCTGCAATACTGTAAATTGTTTAGAGCTACTTTTAATACATACTTTTTTATCTTGTGTGCTGCATATTCATTTCTGTTTTACAACTGGCTACAGGCACAAAAATATATTTCACTTTACACTGCACTATGTAAAACTGTGACAAACGTATCTTACCTTATATTTACATTTAACACTGATCATAACTCACATGCACTGCTGGGCCCTAAATCATACGCAAATTAGCAGTGCGGCTACAAGCTACAGAAGTGTCTACTTATGTAAAGGTTATCAAAATACAGCAATAATTTCCAACTTCAATTTCACAAGCAAATTAACTTTAAACTAATATAATAACTTAACTTTACATTGCCTCTCAGTACTACAGTAATTACATTATCTTTTAACGTTTCTAGTTTTGTTTAGTAGTCTATGTGTCAAACTTGAAGCAACAAATACCCCTTAAGAACAAAAATAAAAGTCATATCAATGCTAACTGCTAAGCTAGTGCCGTTCATTAGCTTACCATCCGTTACTGTATGTTATGTATTCGTCCTATGCTCGGCTAGCACAGAAAACTACGACCTTCACAAAAGTCTAACTCAGTTTTTAGGGACTTACCGGTGGCGACGGATTTGTCTTCGATATATGTTGAATATGTTATGAATTATAAGGCATTGACATCGTACGAATCGCGCAGAAATTAAACTTTGAAGTCGCTGATGTTCGTGGCCTCCTCTGCGCCATGATACCCTTTACCGTAGAGAAGATGGTGCATTCACGCACTGTCGTAAAAATCGTCAAACTGGGAAACGGACGAAAAGAGGCCGGTAGGGACGTGTTTACTGTTAAATATACCGAGTAAAGGGCCAAAAAATAAAATAAGATAAAACTTTGACATGTGAGTTGGGGTGGAAAGGAAGTTGTTACAACAATAATCCTGGTTACTGTAAAATATATTGTATAAAAGAATCTGAATAGTTAAAAATGTTTATTTCATCAAAATTCTATCTCATATCCTTCAATCCAATCTCAAATTTTACCAAATAAACAAATGAACAAATAAACAAACAGCAAGACAAATAAAAAAAAATTATAAACTAGAGTTAAAAAAAAAAAGACAGAAAAGAAAAACAAAAAAGGTGACCTTGGGGTAAAAAAAGCAATGCATTACCAAAAAAAAAAAACCTCTTCCTCACTGTAATACATATAGCATAGAAGAATTTGTTCTATAACATAAGAGGTTATGGTTCTACAAGTGTCAAATTAATGTGGTGGAGTAAAGGTATTTATCTGTGTGAAGTGGTAGTTTAAGTTAAAATAGTGTAGTTCAGACCGCTTCTGTTAACTTTGAACTAAAGTAGTGTAAATATCATCATTATAATCATTTTATGCATTTTACTCTGTTACACATTTAGTGACCAATGCTTGGAAAAGGCTGACTTAGCTTGTAAGATGTAAAGCCTGCATGCACATCAACCAACACCTTGCATAAAATGTCAAACTAGACAGACTCTCCTCTTGTATTATTTAGTCATGAGATGTTGGGGAAAAAATCTTGATCTGCCCCATTTATGGATGCATTCCAAAATGCATTTAGTTCCTCCTTTTTTCATTGTAGGTTTCACGGAAATCTATGCTGATGATTTCACATAGTCCATCCATCCATCCATTTTCTGAGCCCGCTTTATCCTTTATCCTCACTAGGGTCACGGGGGTCGCTGGAGCCTATCCCAGCCACTTAAGGGGTACACCCTGGACATGTCGCCAGTACATCGCAGGGCTGACATAGAGAGACAAACAAACACACTCACATTCACAC
>JAPQRP010000028.1:9126078-9148065 GCA_037367295.1 Apogon hyalosoma
CATTGTACTGACAAACAGTGCTTTTAGGCATTCCATGTTTTCTTTTCTGTCTGTTTCAGTCACATGATACACACAGGAGTTAGTACTTGATTACATAAACATTGTTTTTGATGACTTTTGGTGGTCTAATAATTTTTTCCGTGACTGTATATACTGGAATGCACTCTTAAAGCCTTTAATTTTATTTTATTTTTTCATTTATTTCATTCATGGATGTGCATTTCATCAGCAGAAATTCAGTAATCATCAGGTGGGCAAACATTTACACACCCATGCTCAAAAAGGAGCAGGATGAAGAAAATCTTATATTTCCTGCCCCCTTCTAAATAACAATAGCTTTAATGGTTAGCTATACACAATTAGCTATAAAGTCAAACTTTATAAAGTCAGACAAACCAAAGAAAATACATCCAAAGAGAATACAAAATGAATACAAAACCAAGTGCAAAACTACATACCCAGGAAGTACTAAGCAAACAAAACATAAGCAAATGTATACCTGACGAAATGATGCAAGCCTGATTTTTTTTGTGTGAAATATATCAGTTTTGTCTTGTGAGGTTTAATGGCTGTACACATATAACTTCAAATATGGAAAAAAAAGAAAACTGCAGTCCTCCTTCCATCCATCCGATTCATGTCATTGCCCTTCAGTGAACAGTTGACCAGACACTCACCTAGAAGCTGTTGGACCGGTGCCTGTAAACACAGTGTGGATACCAGAATAGCACAGAGCAGCGGGATCTCTTGAACCTGTGACAAGATGAGTGAACCTGAACATAACGCTAGTCATTGACTAAACATGTCCAGTCTGGGTCCAGTTTATAAGAACCGACATTCTTCTGACAATAATACAACAAGACTTGAGCTTAGACCAATATTAGACTATTTCTAACTCATGTGGAAATGGTGGATTCTATCCTAATCAGTATTTACACTTGAGGAAAGTGCAAGTACTGTTCCATTTTTCATGAAATCCTTAAATATTTCTGCAATCAATCCGCTGCAAAGAACTGTATCAAATGAGAAAAAATATTTAGTAAGAAGGTTATATTTATGCCTGTTTTACTCATCAGCCACGACAATGATAATGTAATTTATTCTGTGTTAATTGTTTTGCTATATTTTAATGACTATATTCATTCCATCTTGTCATACAGCTGTTGTCAGAGTTGAATCCATTATAATATTCATGCTGTAAGTGTCAGATTGAGTCTTTTGCTTTTGCCCCCATATGTCGTGCTCATTGTCTTGCAGGGCAGGTCAGCTTTATGACCAGAGCACATTTTAAAGGTATTTTCAAGTGACTTGCGTAACCCATTAAGACAATAAAAAAGAAATACATTATGAAGCATTAAAAAGCACTTTACACACTTTACTGCTCTTTAGGTGCCAACTTTCAGAGCACTCTCTTTCCTCTGACTCTTCGTCTTTCTCTAAAACACAGAGAATAGATCACATCAAACACATCACTGATCCTCTCCGCCTTCATTTGCTCTGAAGGGAAGCATTCTACTACATATAATAACCTACTGCTTGCCCAGTTAATTTCAACATCTAAATCTGAAGGGTGTGTTGACTTTGTAGTTGGATTTTGGCCTATAGTGGTCACCTTAAATTGGAATGATGCCCCTAATTCAGTTCCCAGACTGGATGAAGGGATGGTGCATGTCCTTCCCTTCATCCTCTGCCCTTGTTTCCTGTCTAATCTCTTGCATCTGCTATCAGATAAAAGACACAAAATGAAAAATAAGTAAAGACGTCATTATGCGCAGTATGTTCTCACTGGAGTGTAGTCAAGTTGTGGTGCACAGATGTCAGCTCTCTGAATTCTTTTAATTATTGTTTTGATGAAACAAGTCACAGAAAGACGAACAAAAGGTATTAATCTGCTTTTGCTGTTCAAAAAAGTGAAGTATCTGGAGTATCTTATCCACTCTATGAGCAATGGGCTCCTAACTATAGGCTTTGGCGATGTTTTTTGTGTTGAATAATTAGTTTGAGTCAATATTGTATATGGTCTGTGGCTTAGATTGATATGCATGAGAGCGTGTGGTGAAAAATCGACTCTTTCTGGACTCTATCACTCTTCTGCGCCGTGCTGACGGGAGCTCAATTAAACACCTCATCTCAATGACATTCAGGACATGTTTGGATGAGATACTGCACTGTGCACATTTCACTTGGACTCAGAATAATTATGCTGATCCTTATCCATATCATAGGTAATGTCACTCTCGTCCATCATTGTGTTGCGAGTGAGCCTGATTGAAAAAAACATTGTCTTACGGTTCCATGAAGATTTTAAGCCCCTTCGAGGGCCTCACAGAAATAGCATCTCTATATATTTCACTGTAAATCCTACGAGCTCTTGTGTAATATTCATTGGCACATCTATTTGTTCACAGATCATCTTCTCATCTGTTGTATTGTTGCTGCAGAGCATTATTCATCAAATCCTGCTTACACAGTTTAAGACTGTTACTAATGAGCTTAACTAGGAATCAAAATAGGAATATTTTTCTCATTGCTCCACAGCTGGCTTCGGGAATTTTTGATTAACACATCATGACAATGAAACACACACACACACACACACACACACGTGCGCACACACACACACACGCACATGCACACACACACGCACGCACACGCACACACACACACACACACACACACACACACCTACACCTTCGCACATGGATACACAAAGTCACACCATACTGTAGAAACCTTGCCATCATGGCCCTCGGGAGAAGTTTGGAAGTGCTGATGTTGATTAGCATAGCTCTGAGTGAACCAGCCCTTTGTCATGCATTTGCCACAATGAATCAAGTTCAGCATCTGCAGTCATCGGGTTGTCACCGTTGAAAGATTTGCCATAGATGAAGTTGATTTGCATATCAAACCAAGGACCTCATGTGCCACAACCTCCTCATTTGCTGTGAAAGATAAGTCTGCACCTGCTCCAAAATTATCAATAGCACCGTCACAACCCACTCAGTTTATTTATGTGTTATAGGCAGAATACTTAATAAAAGCGGAAAGAAATATCTAAAACCTGCAGGATTGTTATTTGGTGTTTCTGTCTAATGTGTTCCATCAGCAGTAGTCTTGATTGTCACATTAATTCACCATCAGTTTAGAAAAGGTTTATATTTGTTTTCGTTAAAGCACTTTTATAGTTGTAAGCTTCTAAATAATTTAGATCTGGAAGCCCATTTATATGAGAGACACTATTTTGCGTTTTCTGAGACTGTGATTCATGAATAATTAACAAAGAAGATAAAATGTACTGCGCAGTCAAATCTCAGTCGTTTAATCACCTCTTCATTCTGTTTAGTGTATACAGGCCAGCAAAAGAAGTATTTAAGTGCTTTTGCTGATGTATTTGTTAATTTCTTGCGTATTTTCATTTTTTGCAACTTTTATGCATCTTACATGACTACTACGGTACATTTTGTGGCTAAATATTATCCTTTTCACTCTACGTTTTTTTTATGTGTAACATTAGTTACCTTTTAGAAACTCACATTGAGATCAAGTAATACATTTTGATGCATTACTATCTGTAGTAAGCTGTCCAACTTAAAACAGAACAAGTGGTGCCAGGCACAACAAACCCCGCCCCTCACACGTATTGTAGCTTATTTTGGCATCGAGCCAGCTGATGGCATCATGTCTATGTGTGTGTGCTGATGTCAGCATATCAATTGCCTCTATATATGTGACAAGTCTGAAGTAAATTGAAACAAAATTGATGTTTTTATAGATGTGAAATTTTGCTCATTATAAGTAAATGGGAGAAGAAAAAAGATGTTAAAAAAAAAAATTCGTTAAAAATTTGAACTTTGACCTACTTTTCCTAAAATGTAATCACATCTATTCTGGGTCACTGGCAATCTATAAACCAAATTTGATTTGAATTTGGGTAATTAAAATGAGCCCCACCTTCACCTACTGCAAAATAAAACATGAAACTCGCTTTCAGAATGTGTTGTAAACATTCTAAGTAGATTTTAATGCAATTATTTTTTTGATTGCAGTATTTTTTCACTGGAGTATGGCTATTTCTACTCAAGTCACTACTTTCACCACCACTGCAGGACACTTATTTTAACGCATCTGTTATCTGTTGAGCATTCTGAGAGGAAAGTGTTGACTTTTTCTATTTGATTTTACTGTGATGTGCTTCAGCAGTGGCTGCCCCTGTGTGCGTTTTCCTCAGTTAATACGATTGCCTCTGTAAATATCACTCTTGTGGCTTCCACTGCAGCCATTATCTGGCTTAGTTCCCTCCAGTATGTACTATTGAAACTAAGGTGGACTTTTTATTAATGCAGGAAAGAAGGGAAAGGAAAGACGCTTTTTTGGTAATAGCGTTTTATCTCTTTATGGCAGGTTATTTCCCAGCTGTCTCAGAGTGATGGAATGTGAATTAACAAAGAGCCATTACATTGCATTATTGCTCTGACATCTTTGGACAAATAATATTATGGTGTAAGGCTAAACTTCTAAATTCCACGTCCATTTCTTTCACCATTAAACCTTTCTGCATCAGTACTGTTAGTGGAACTAGAGGCAATTGTTGAGTGTTTCCACTTGGAGACTAACTACGGTCTTGGGAATGCAAACACAGATAACAGTAAGTCTATGCATTGAGAAGACTACAGGGCAGTGGAGGTGAACATCAGTCTGTTGCACATACACAGAAGTAATTGACTCTTTTGAAGATCTGTAGCCAGAAACAAATTGTTATTTGGCTGTTAATCAGAATAGATCCGATCTTCAATAACAGGAAGTACAGCCGACCCCGGATCCAACCTTTGAGGGAGACTGGAACACAAGGAAAGGACTAAGATAAGCTCTTAATTATCTAGGCTATCTTGGAACAAACCAGCGTAGGCAGTGTAGTATTTACGCCCTGGTTTAACTCAATTAAGGAATGGAGCCAACCAAGATCTGGTTAAACTCAAAATCACTTTGTAATTAGATGATGAAATCATTTTTCTAAGGCCGTATTCATCACAGGGGTTATTAAATTACTCTGATTAATGGTTAAGTTAAGAAGAACATAATTAAGGCTGAGGATCAAGCAAGTTCACTCAGTTCAATAAAATACAGCTCAAAACGTCAAGTCAATTGGTGTATATTTTCTCTACGCCTGAGGTTTGAGTCAATGGGTGTGTGATTTTACAACAATATGATATGATTTATCATATAATATATCAGATTTTCAATTGAACTGAATCTTTAGCACTTTAACAGAAAACATGTACAAGGATCATCAAAAAGAGATGCACTTGTTGCTTTTTAGCTTCATTCGTAGCTACATTTTATCATCCAAATAGCTCAAATATATCTACGCCTATACACAACTGCATTAACAATTGACATAAAATGAACATATACATCAACATCTGTGACTTTTGAGTGCTGCCACATATGATGAACTCTTATGCTCTTTCTGTTTCATGCTGACATTAAATACATAGTTACACCATCATCATTAGAGGTTGTAAACACTCAAGGATCACGATGGGGGATTGTTGGTGGGAGCAGTCACAGGTGGTTTCGTTCTGGGAAATCCATCACAAGAGACATTCTGACCCGAGGGACCAGTCATATCGGTCGACCTGAGAAAAACAAGCCCAGTGGTCGTTATGAGGGTATTTTAGTTTGTGCAAACAGGGATGAAGAGGTAGTGGCAGATCAAGTGAAGAGTGGTGTGGAAATGGAGCATGGAAGAAACAGTGGGGGGGTGGGGGATGTTAGCCTCGGGCACACGTTGCCTTATTTTATATTACCCATAATTGTTGACTTGCTTCTTTTGCATACATGTGATGCAATAACCATCCAAGTATCACCAAGGGACAAATGTGATTCATTAAGCCTATAATACTGTGACATATCCAAGCATGCATACACATACATGGCATTGCACACATATAGCACTCATGCCAACTTTATACACACATATCTGTGTTGGGCAGGCTTGCACACATGAATGAACACACAAGCTGAAGCTCACACACATACACATGAGAGACTCTGAAAGAAGGAGAAGAATCGGTCTAGGACAGAGACAAGTTGCATTTATCTTCTGCATGCTAGGCTGCTGCGTGTGTGGGTGTGTTAGTCCCCTTGGATGAGCACACACGGCTGAGGATGCAGCTGGGAGCATGAGTTCTGACCGAGAGGACTATGACATGATCTGTCAGAAAGCTGTGACCCTAATTGTTGACCTTTGCCTGCACAACAGCACACTGTTGGATCAGGACACCTGTCAGGATTTCCTCTTCCTGTTGTCCAGCTCTGATCGCAAAGAAGGGGGTAAGTACCATAATTAACTCTGATCTATACAGGGCTGAAGGCTGTTCTTCTCCTAATCTGTTTGCTGTTTCTTTGAAGAGGGCTCATTTCATAGAATTATGCATATTCATGCAGTAACTGGGTATATAATTCTAAAGGCAGCTACATTTTGCCTTCTAACATGTGGTTTATTTGTTTTTCTTTTTGTTTACAAGATGTACAGTCACAGACGATTGCTCACACAGGGCTTTGGAATGAGCTTTTTAAGCCATTAGTACATCCATAATGAGTTTCCTTCACCTCAGGGCAGTAGAGGGCATAGGTGTATAAAACAAACTCACACTGAGTGTTTAGTTTGCTCCAGAGAGCAAAGCGTCCATTCTGTTTATAGATAAACCTTAAGGCTGACTAATGCCAGCTGATGCTGTCCGGGTCACTCGCAATTACAATGAAAAAACAGAAGCTAAACCAAATTGTAACCCCTGGAATAATGACTCATTTAACATAATAACAGTATTGATGTTATGATATTTCTTTAAAAGTTGAAACATCCTTAAAACAGATTGTAACTTATTCGTGGGGATAACACATCTGTTGCTGCCTCCTGCATCTGTTGCTTTGGCACTTCCAGTGAGTGGGCTTCACCCCCTTTAATGGAATAATCCCACTTCTGACATGCATTGTTAATGCAGTAGCTCTGCAACAGGCTCAAGCAGATTCATCTTTTCTTTTTTTCAACACAGTTATCAGTTGAATAGTCTGGGAAATTTGGTGAATGTAGTGTTTCAATGCCTCTAAAATAATAGACCTACAAAGATCAGCTGTATTAGCATTAAGGGTTTATAAAGACAGTTTTTACTGAACTCATACTGAAGATTGAGGGGAAGTTTGCTCAGAAACACTGATTTCAGGCTTTGTGTTAGACTGAAGAATGTTTAGCTCTGTCAGCAGTTGCACCTGATAAAAAAAAAAAACAAAAAAAACCAACAACACTATTTATGACTACTTTTCCAATGATGGCTCCTCGTTCACAGGGTGCATGTCACACCAATTCTGGCCAAATCTTCTGTCACCTCACATCATCTTCAGTGGAAGAGTTGAACGTACATCACAGGGCCACTGGCATCCACTACTGAGCTGTAGGGACATTAAATGCCATTGCATGTTATGTAGCCACTGATGGAAATTACTTCTGCCACATGGGAGCTAAAGACAAGCTGCTTCTCATGATGTTGGAGGATATGTAGGTTGATTTTTTATTTTTTTTTTTTATGAAATGTCTTATTGTATATGTTTTTTGTGGTGCAAAGCATAGACTCCTCTGCAGAAAGAGAGAACATGTTTAACAGAAAAAGCCAATGCATACAAGATATTTGGCATCAAAGTTCACAATTAATAAAAGTTATACCACTTGCACTATAATTATACCAAATACTATTAGTTTGCTCATCTTTAGATAAATTATTATTCTCCATTCACCTTTATTTAAACCTGCAAGTGCTGCACATTTTTAAGTAGATGTGAATATATGTGGCATCATAAACATACTTTATCCATTTGTTGGTTTAAAATAGCTAAATATTACTCACAGTTATATATTTTTTAACTGGATTGGGGAAAAAAAAAACATTCAGCTTATATGAAAGTTTTATGATTGCGTTGATTATTTTTGCTGAAACTTTCAATTCACATCATTTCTTTTATAATATATATATGTATTCTTAAATTTTAGTGTGATGCTTATATCCTGGCTTCAGAGTCTGGTTTCAACTGGCTCTATATGTAAAGTGTCATGTGATAACATTTGTCATAATTTGAGACAATATATGTAAAATTTGATTTGATTTGATTTGATATCAGCCTTTAGGCAGAAGTTAGAATATAAGAATGTATAGGGTTTTTTTTAAAAATAATTTTTGTCATTCTCTGAGAGCGGAAAATAACACATTAGATTAGGAGCATACAGCTGTTTGAGCTATCAAGCACACAGCAGAAAAGTCATTTTTGCCACAGCAAATATCTCTCAGTGAATTCCCTGCTGAAGGCTGAGTATCCCCTTGCCAGTTTCAAATCGATTATGATAAAATAAGAAGGACTAATTAGAAAGCCTGGGACTTTAATTCCCCTGTCCTGATGCGGCTGAGAGATAATAACCCATAGTCTTTATTGACCAATTTGTTGAGTCTCAGGCTGGCTGATTGTATTCCAATTGTAGAGTGAGTGTGTCGCTGTGCTGGACCCACCTGCTGTGTGTGAGAAAGAGAGATTTTTTTCCACGATATAAACACAAGGTCAGCTTAGCTCCTCGGTCTCTGTTGAGCGGACTGCACCCACTGATCAACTGCCTGCCTGAAATATCAATATTTACTTCAAAGCATTGATATGTCTCACAGATTATATCCCTTGAGCCCCTGTAACTACAGAATGGCAGGATGCACTTATAGCTGCCCTCCTCCAAACACTCACATCCATGCAACACCATCAACCCCCACCCCCACCCTTATACTCATTACAAATTCCGCTTTCATTATCAGCTGCAGCTTCAGGTGTGTGGGCTTGAATTGACAAGGTTTATTTTTGATCACATTATTTCGCGCATGCCCATCTCATTTTGAGGTTTATTAAGCAAGACCTTGGCTGGCAGAGGACATTAGCATCACTAGATCATTCATTTAGTTCCCTCTGGTCTGCTAGGCTCTGTCCGTGGTATTTGCAGGGACGGATGGTGCATTGCAGGTTGAATCCAAAACAGAAAAACAAGAACATCAAATTAACTGCACTGGGGAGATTAGAACCCCAGCCAAACCACTATGCCTTTCAATAATTCATACCCTCTGTCTACTGTCTTGGTATTTTATTGATACAACATTTCACTGTAGACCACAAAAGAACACTGGAGACACTGTCTGTTCCTGTTGTAAGAGATAACACTCAAGAATTGTCTCTTAGCTGTCATGAAAAGACCATATGCCAGTTCTTAAAAGCCTGTGGCATTATTTATGTAATTATTAGACTAATAAACCCCTTTCGTATGATTTCACTCAACCAAGGTCTGGTAGGATGCAACTCTAAGATTTGATAGTTAAAACAGATAAGTACACACAGTAATGCAGCCACATCTCCCAGCATTAATGAGAGTATCTCAACACAAGTAGGAAAGTATGAAAGTATCTAGTATAAGGGGGTTTTAATGACACCAGAGGTTAAAATGAAAAAGATACCCCAGAGTGGGGTCAGTGAGCAAGTTCAGTGGTTAAAGGAGATAATGATCGGCCAAGTGGAACGCATTTTTCATTAAAATTAATGTGGTAAAGACAAAAGTCAAATGGCGCCTTGAATACCAATCGGCTCTTCTGTAAGCAGTCTACGTACGATGAACGGGGAACCCCTTCATCTCATCATCCCTTCATGATCCAAAGAGATCTCTGAAGGCCTCTGTGGTGTGTCCTCTCCCTGCATTTTAATGCTGAAGCTCAATGGCGATTGGGACACCCCCTTAGGTGTGAATTTCAAATGATGTTTTCTGCTTCACAGCTAAACAGCCACGGTTGCACCGCTCACATGACTCCATCCCCATGATTAAGCTGTAAAGTCTCTGTCTTTATAGATTCAGCTGACAACCCTACGTCACGCTGTATTTTTGTAAGTGTTTCACAGCAGTAATGCTCTGCGCCTTGTTCTTCTCCTGCAAAATGCGTCAGTGTCAATAACAACAAAAGTGTTGGAAGGATGAGTAATGTAGAAAACGACTGGGTGTTAGCCAGGCCAGCGCACCGGGCAAGGCCTCTGCTGAGCTATTGAGCAGTAACATTGGTTTATTGATTAAAGAATCAGGCCGCAAGCGAGCGCAGTAAGGAAGCCTTGCAGGATGACAACGGACACAATTTTTTCTGCCATCTGCCCCACTGGAGCAAGAACAAATTGCAGGTTACTACTGGGATTCTGCAGATGATGTTACAGTCTCCACAGGTGGGCGACATGCTATCTCTATTCCTGCAGAATTATTGTTAATATTGTCTCCTGAGGCATCCAGTCTGTCTCTTCTTTTGCTTCATTTGAGTTCTTCCTGTCACTGATATCAGGCTCTTCTCCTTCTGTCTTAGAGTTTCTCTGGCTGGCTCAGTTGTAGCTGTTTTGTCATAATAGCTGTTGAGCTGTCTGTCTCTGTGAAAGCTCTAGGCCTCTGGGACTGACACTCCTGTCACGCTTACAGGGTTGATGGTGTACAATAAAACGCCTGTACACTTCATTGCTCAAATTAATATGCAGTCCTGGTGGTTATTCTTAAATGATTGAGCATTAAAACTTAATTATATCGCCAAAGAACAGAATCGTGTTATGTGTGAAACCCACATAATCCAAGCCCATGTAATCCACATGTGAGGTATGATCATATGTGATATGTGAGAAACAGGTTACCACACATTGTAACAAGGGTCTCAGGCATAATCCTCAGGATTTCACATGGGAATTTGATGCAAAATCACATGTTCTCCATGTGCATCTCTCATGTGATTTTGCTCATGTAAAATTCATAAGCTTTTTTCTTGCAAGGGAAGACTGCTTTCCCCACAAAAGCTTCATTTTTGTTTGTCTCTGGTTGTTCTCTGGTCATTTCTAACATATAACATTTTACTATTATACCAGTAGGTTCACAGTCATATTCACTATTTAACTACAGACCTTTTTGCTTTAACTAAGTGCTTTGTTTTTGTCAAGTATATTTTACCATAATCCTGGAGAACGTGAGGCTCATGGAATCAGTGTATGAAGAGACAAGCAGATGTTGTTGCAGTTTCTGCTGATAGCCATTAGAGGTCAATGAAGGATATAAACATCCATGTTCTGCTGATGTAGTTGAAACAGAGTAGTGGTTTATGAGGATGTTGTATTTAGGGATCTTAAAGCAAATGTAAACTTATACTGTAGTGCACTGTATTATCCTTTATTAAATACTTTCAAACAGGCAGAACTTTATCTTCTCCAGTTTAATTCTGAACAGCTTTATTCCCATACTCATGACATCCAAATTATTTTTTGGTCTTTATCGTGTAGAATCTTGTCAGAGCCACAGCTGACAGCCTTGACTACATTTGGCTTTTTGTTAAGACTTTTGAATCTCATTTTCAAAATTAAATTTGGCTACAGTTGAAATTCATCATCTTCAGAGATGCTGGAATCTTGTCTTATTTGGTCTGATTCATGGTATCACTTTTTTCATTTCTTGGTGCCAAGAAGTGTTACATATAGAGTCTATATATGTATAAAAATAAACTGTCTTTATATGATAGTTAGGTTGCACAGTACTTTAAATGAGAATATCTAAATATACCCATGGTGAGGTTACTTGGGAAATTTGTCACATTTGTCCCACATGTATTGTAAGTCCACGACAACGGAGTGTGAGGTGTTTCATCTGTTTCATCTGTTGCCTGTGGGTGAGGGATGTGAGATGTTTTCTTTCTACTAATACTGTAACAACCCACAGGCAATGGCAAGATAATGAGGAGGAGGTCTACTATATTAGAACTTTATTCACTAATTAGATAGAGACGTCGCACGCATGGAAGGCTAAATTAAACGCAAATACTAATGCGTAGAGGTCATTTAAAGGCTGTGATATATATGAAGAAGTGCATCAAATACTGCAGACATCTAATATAATGGCTAAGCACATGTTTTCATCATTTTATTTTGAGAATCAGCCAAAAGGACAATGCACCACTTTTTATATTAGATGACAAAAAATGTAGAGTGAATCTCTGATGTAAATGTTACTTTTTTGTATATGTTTTAAATTCCGCATTTGCAAGCTGCCAGAAAATGTGTTAGTCACAGCGAACGTAGAACATATGGTGCCTTAGGCCCTCCATCAGTTCAAACTGTATCATTCCCATTTCCTGGAATCTCTGCTGCTTCCTATATTTTGTGTTTTCACTTATACTGCCATTAACAATCCCCTGAGGAAACATGACCCACAAGAAGTAGAATCAGGGAGATGGGGGAAGGACAAATTGAATAACAACCTCATGACAAAAGACTAGAAGGCAAAGAAAAGTGTACCTACGTGTGTGTGTCTACACTCATGTCGAGTTATAAGCTTTTGAATAGGTGCATTTTGTGTTTGTGTGTAATTATGGCCATGTATTTTACAGACCATGAAGCTCCTGAACAAAGATGCGATCATAGTTCATCGAAAGGACAGACAGAAGTAAGAATTTTACTCTCCTTTCGTGCATAGAAGAGGAAATAGAGGTGCAAATTTGAGGTTTGTTGTGACATTTCATCCTGTGATTACATTAGCGCCCTCTGCAAAGCAGCCACTGTCTGGCCTCAAATGATGTTACCTAAGCTGACATGAATTGATGGAATGACCTTACGGCTTGTCCACCACCAGGAAATTGTTGCATGGTTTCACAGTTAAACACTTGAGATGTGAAGAAAGCTGCGTATCTTAGTTGTATTGTTATCACTCATGTTAGATTAGTACAAAAACAGCACAATGTAGCACAGGAGATTAGAGCAGTAAGAAATCATTTCAAGAGCCTCTAAGCAAAAAAAAAAAAAGAAAAAGAAAAAACACTCCCTGTGTGCAAAACACTATAAAATATATTGTGAGCAGATGTTCTGACATAAAAGCAGAAGAAAGTAGGTATACTTCTTACACACACCCTGGGTGGGATTTATCACACAGAGACTTCCATTTATTTAGCATATTTCATTTATCTGTTCGATGAAGTAGTAAATATCAAGATATGAAGTATGTTCTACAGCAAAATGATTTAAAATTCATTACTTCTGAGGGGCAGAAATTTCACAAAGACACCACTGTGACAAACAACATAACGAAAATAATAGAAATGGCACTTTCTGAAAAAGATTAATCGTTATTTTACTATGAGTAAACACCTTCATTTGTGAATTTTATAAATATCCTAATTTTCTGCTCTTCAAGGGGTGTTGAGCTATGCTAAATTACAACATAAATACATGTAATAGCACTGATCAGCATGAACATTAATCATTTCAATTACATGACATGTAAATGATTATTCTAATGTGGAAAATTGTTACCTGTGTGGCATTAACACTACAACAGGTGAAATGTGTCAGGAGACGAACAGAAGTGAGACACCCAAATTTACAAGCGATCAGCCATGACCTGAGGGGTCACTTATGGAAATCTCTCTATGTAAATAAGTTTTACAGATGGTAATTCATTCTCTGGCAGATCATAGCCCCCTCTTTGACAAACTAATCCTCAGCCAAGCGTGTAATTAAGAACAGAGTCGGATATGCTGGGAATGCGATGCATGGCTGTGGTGACATGACAGTGAAGCAGCAGTCAGTGCTATCAGTGTGGTAACTAATCACCTGTCACCAACTGTTACTGACCAAACACTGTCACTAATGCATTAGATGAGCCAGTGTTTGATGAAGACACAGAAGAGAAGCATAACTAAATGGTGAACAGAGGTGTTTGCAGCAGAATTTAAAAATTTCTCTTTTGACAGAAACATTCTGTCTAAATGTATCAGCTGCATATGATTGTGGCAAACCATCGTTGGGCCGAGGCCTGAGGGAATATTCAAGGTTTGGAGCCTCAGGCGTAAGAAGGCATTTGGAATGTAGGCTTCAAATCAATACATTACCATACTGTAATGACTTCATTGTATCGGACATCAAATTCTTACCTGACTGTCATCGAAGATCGCTTGTCTTACATTCTCAGAGCTAGTGTCAGTCTGCTGTTTTGCATGAAACCTCAGCTATGAGGCAGGAGGTTTAGCATAACTCATACAGCAATGTGTCAATGGGAGCACATGAGCATAAGAATATGGTGAATTTTGGGTAATGTTTTAGGTTTGATGATAAAAAAAAATAAATGAAAAATTTTAGCATGATCTATTGAAGCTTGCAGACAATATCATCATTTGAGTTCCTGCACAGATATTTATTCATTTAAAGGCTGGGATAGCACATGTTAAAAAAAAGTGTATCAGATACTGCAGACATCCAATATAACGGATGAGTACATATTTTCATCATTTTATTTTAAGATTCAATCAAACGGAAGATCCACCACTTTTCATATTAGTTGAAAAAATAGTAGAGTGAATCTGGGATGTAAACATGACTTTTGTGAATATGTTTTAAATTCAGCATTTGCAAGCTGCTACAAAATGTCTGGATAAAGCATGTTTATTTTTTGAAGAGCTCTGACAAGATTTTTATCTAAACAATACATGATTGAATGTCCCTTCAAGGACATTTTTCTGTTAAATTCAGTCCAGGTCTGCGGCAGTGTAATAACAGCCCTATAGTGTGCACACTAACAGGTTCTATATGACAATAAGTGTGTTTTCACCGTCTGATTGAGTGCAGCGGAGGTGAAGGCATGCTTGTAACCACACACAGGAAAGCACTGAAGGGCTGCCCTGTATTTAGAGTAGAACAGGTCAGCCTGAAAGAGGAAATGGAAACTCTCAGAGGACGGCTTACACCACTAGAAGGAGAAGTCCTGCAATATCCGGCCTCTGCCTGACTTGATCAGGAGCTGATATATCCCCTGTGACACTGCAAGCTGTTTCTGTACTGAACCATATCAATAGCACCAAACATATGTCATTCACCCTCTATACCTCAACTCTAAACTTAATCAGTGTAGAGATGATTGCTATTTTCCGGCCAATTAATTTACACAGTGAGGTGAAACTTACACAACAGCAAGATGACATTAAAAAAATGAACCCTTTGTATTCATAAATAAATTCAATAGATTTGTGTGTTGAATAATGCCACAAACATCCACACTATCCCACACATCGTCCACTCCATGACCGTATTATTATCCCTGTGGTACTCCATCTGGTATGAGAAGTTCTTATTTAAGCCTCCTCTTTAACCTTTCTGGCTTCCTTTCCAATTTATCAGACTCTTCCATGTCAGCCCTGGTGAATCATGGAAGGATTTCAGAGCGCTATATTAAATCTCCTCAGGTGAATACCCGCATGGATTTTGATTTAGAATTTTATTCTCGCAGAGAAAAGTCCCTTGAGAACACGGTCCGCCAGCCAGTGCTCAGGTCCCTTTGAACTCGACTTATATTTTCTTGCAGGGCCAGTAGCCACAAGCAGATCCAATGTGTTGCTTAGGTCTTCGAGGACAAGAAGATGCATGGTTCATTAAAACGATGAATTGTACAGTGAGTCTCCAGTGAGGATTGAGCCTGTTGGATGTCGCCTACCGCAGTCTTTTTTTAAGCCATGTGTTTTCAGGCAATAGCTCAGCATTGTCAACCTTCTTGGAGGAATTAAATATTTACAGTCAGTAATATAACAAGTATCATCCCTACGAGTTTGTTCTGACTAGTATTGCTAGGTCTTTCATATTTACATCAAATTCATACAGATCTACATTATTTGTGCAGCTCTTAGAGAAGGATCTGTTTACAGAGCGAGGATTAAGGGCTCTGCTGTTGTTGCAGTTCCACTTGGCGCACAATACAGACAAGAGTGTAGGAAGTGAGGACAGATTTTTGATTGTCTGGTTGTGAAAAGCTACAAGGTTTAGGAATACATTATAAGGACACCAAGTCAAGTGTAGCATTGAGGATGACCAACTAACTCCCATCTTTTTGCCTCCCCCTTAAAAAGCACAGCACACTGTGCCATGGCACTCTGACATTATCATGATGAAGCGAACAATAAGAAGTGGATCCGCCACAACAGCCTCCCTCAAGAGGATATTTAGGCTGCTGTGTGACCTTGTGCAAGAGGCAAGCAATTGCTATGAGTGAAATGTTGTGTATCGCATAATGTAGATGAACCAAAGCTTTGCATATAAAAAAAAAAAAGAATGAAAAAGCTTTTGTTCCTTGACTCATGGTACTGAGTAATGTAGTAGATAAAAAGGAAGGTTTAGACATATTGATCCGTGGATAAAGTATTTTGAGATAAATGCTTGAAAACATTTGGTACTGTACTGTATAACTGGTAGAATATGAATGAGACACTGACTCAGAGTGTCCAACGCTGCAAACATCATGTGCATAATAATCATACATGCTGCTATGAAGTGACGTTGGTATCTGTAGCTGGAGCAATAAATCTAGGGTCATTGGAAGAGAGATACTGTACTTCCCTTCTATCTTCTTGGCGGCTTAAGGGTATGTTTAATACTGCATAGGATCATGGTCTTCATCAGGTGTAGAGATTATAGCAGCAAAGCCACTGATGTAACACTTAATGCCTCCATCATGTCATCAGGGAAAGGCGATCTTTCATCTTTTTGTACTCAGTTTTTAAAACTCTGTCTTTCTGTGTTTTATTCCAGACTATTATACTGTAGCATAGTTAGCAAATTGTGCATAGCTATTTTTCAGCTGAGCCACTTGAGAAGTGATCCACCTTGAGTATCCCTTAATCAGTGGTAATCCACTTATTACAAATTAGTCAGCTGCAGATGCTCATGTTGCTGCATCAGAGGGATAAGCAGTCTTATTAATCCAGCTATGCAGAGGTATAATACATCTGCTGATCTCTTTAAATGTCATCCACACTTATTGTTTGCCCCTCAGGTAGGGGACTTACTACTAGCTTCCATCTTCTTGCTGAATGCTTTTGTTGGTTGCTCAGTTTCCTCAAGATTGCAAATCATGCAGGCAACAAGGCTACCTTTCTATTGTGTTTGTGTTTGCTGCTGTTTTTCAGGTATTTTATCCTGTCATGCCTTAGCTGTTATTTTTCATGCTGGGGTCTCTTTTGTGGCACAAGAGTGGCAGAATGTGAAATGGGTGGTATTTTGTTTGGCTCAACATGGAGGTGTTTCTGCTGCTCCTTATCCCTCAGGGTGTGCTTGCAACTTGTTTGTGAGCAAAAGGGGAAAACGAACATACACATTTCTTCTTTGGCTGGATTTAGACGTGACCCTAGGGGTGTGCAGCAGTGGTACTGTAGAGTCGTAAGGCAGAGTTCAAGGTTTCACTTCACCTGCTGGTACACTAGATGGGTTTGATGAGTGTTAATTATAGCTCCCAAATGAAGCTATCCATACTTTTACAGCTACAAAATAATACTAATTGAGGTGTTAAAGTTGCATTTTGAAGGTGGTGTACAAGCCCGCCCAGTCACTGGTCAATGTATAGTATAAATCCTATTTCATCTCACTGGGTTTCTTCATTCCTAAACAAGTGTGTACTGCACTGTTGATGCCTCCAGTAAAGAACTACATTAGGGAATATTAGAAAAGCTGTGGAGATTTGGAGGCTCTATCTCTCAAGATGACACTATAGCATCCCCTATACTGTGGCTTGAGATACTGTGAATTATATGTGTTGCCTCTGAACCCAGAGGCATGTCATGACCTCATTACAGACACCGACCATAAATTCCTCATGAGTAGCATGAGCTTCCCATCTCATCTAATATTCACATTTGACAATGTCTTGCAATGCACCAAGACATACCCTCCTTTAGTTGTGTGTATTTATTAGCCAGACACATATTCTGATGTTGTCACCCGGTAGGTTGTGTTCGGTCACATTTCTGAGCCACATGAATATAAAAACTGTGAAAGGTGGAAGCAGGATGTGAGTTGAACCCCACACATCCACAAACATCTCTGAATCTGGACCAGTCTGCAGAGCTCAGGAGATTTACTGTAACTTGAATAATTTGTAAACTCAGCCTTGCGTAAGATGTTATTGTTCAGCTATTTGCACAAATTTTCCTTTTAAAAGAGGTTGTCCATTGTACACAAACCACAATACATTTCTGGTGGAACACTGCAACACAACAGATACTGTGAAAATATTGCTTGAGTGCATTTTTTTGCCGTTGAAAGGTCACCATGAGTTGAATTCTGTAACCCCTCATGACAGTAAAGGAGTCTCTGAGGTATGTTACGTTCACTGACCCACCACCTTATTTGAATTATTATGAAACTTCATATTGATTTTTTCACAGTTCACTAAGTATTGTATATATATATAATTTGTGTATATTACAGTCTACCAGGTGTATTAGGTCAAGTACTGCCTAATGCCATTCCAGTCAGTCTAAATACACCTTTAGTTTATATCAGGTCAGGTTTTCTGGGATTTAGGAGGATGTAATTACAGAAATGGACTCACCTCCACATATGTTCCACCACAATGTTTCTAACAATTCCTTCCTTTTTCTGTCTTACAGTGGGTGGTATACAGTGTTAATGTGCAATACTTTAATCTAAAATGTCCCCTTAACTAAAAAAGCCTAGAACTAGACAAAATGACTACTCTAATGAGGGTCATTTTTGTTTTTTTGCCCCATAGGAGATCATGAGAGATAGTGACTGGGATACTTTGTGGCTTGCATTCTTCAACTTCACCACTAGATATTACTAAATATTATCCTTTCAAACTGCCCTAATGACTATGTACCTGTAAGTATATGGGAAATGAGTACATTCTTGGATAATTATCAGTGGTTAATATTTAGGTGTAAAACTACACCTGAGATACTAATAAAATCTGAACTCTGAAATCTAATGCAGTGAAGTTTTGACCGGTTTAGATTTATAATAACAGAGATATAGTTACATACATTACAGGAAAATAGACAACCAGATTTAGCATTCAGTGGTGGTTTCTCTGTAATTGTGCTAGTGATTGATTATATACTTATGGGTAAATACTAGGGATGCACCGATACCGACACCAGTATCAGGTATCAGTTCGATACTGAACGTGTGTAAGTCTACTTGTACTCGTAAAAGTGCTCCGATACAACCACACCGATACCATTTTACACTAGCGTGACGTTCACAGTCAGCAGGGACACGGCCGAGGAGTAATGTCAGTAGTGTGGAGATTTTTCAACATAAACGATGGTGACAAAAGTAACGGTGACTGCAAGTTACATTAAAGACACAGATGGATATGGATGTAGCTTATTGTCTGTCCATTCCGTACGTAATTCTGTCCATTTTCCAGGAGCCTGCAGATGTGTACACAGAGCCATATAAAGATCATCATATTATCTTATATATAAAGCTCTGAGCATACCCAGACAGAGAAGTAATACCACCAGGAACTACTGACATATTTATGACAACTACCCTCATCAATATCAATATCAACATTAGTATCCACATTAGTATTACCTCCTCTGTCATTACCATGTTTGTTATTATTGACTTCTTCTCAAAAAACTTTTTCTCTTCTTTGTGGTATTTGGCAAGTATGGTTAATTAAGAGCGACACTCTCTGGTGGATTGATTGAGAAACGATCATTCCAACACATTAAATGTCAGTAGCAGCACTTTGTTAGTCAGACTAATGACTATGACAATAAATCACATTTTCAAAAGTAACTAAGAACTGTAATGGTATTATTAAGTACTCGTATAGGTACTTGGTGTCAGCAAGTAGCCAAATGTAAGTACTTGGAAATGGGGTATCGGTGTGTCCCTAGTAAATACTAACTATACAATGTAATTAACAGTGTGGTCGATGCATGCAATGAATTATTCATGTACAACTGGACTTAAAGCTGCAGGAAAAGAAAACACCAGCTTTTAAAAATAAAATCAAAAGACTAAATAACATGATATTGTTTCATGCCATTCTGAAAAAGTGAAGACCTTTTTCCAAGCTAGTACAGCACTAGAGTCACATCCAGGTTGAACAGAATTTCATCAGTTATTGATAATTGCACCTGCTGTCTATCACGTATTTAATCCCACAACTCATCTGAAAACACACAATTAGCCAAAACTAGGCGTAGATTTTCTGCACAAAATAAAACAGGATTAGGTACACAAGTCCCATGTCCTCTCAGACAATTTAAAGTACAATGTGTTAAAAAGTAATTATGGAAAATTTGCCTAAAGATGCTAACGATTAAAGATGCACTGCAGCTTTTAAGGATTATAAATAGCATTGATATTCCAAACAATCAACAGCAGGGAGAAGTCACATATCAGAACACACTCACACCTACTAAAACAACCAATGAATCAACAAAATATATTGATCGTGCCATTCATCAAATAAAGTATAAGCTTATTGCTTTACACTACACACATCTGACACATCTGTTCCGTTAAAATCTTCACGTACATTATTGCATTAGCCGATAGTTCACATTATAGCTCTGTTAGTGTAGCTCTGTCTTAAGATAAGATAAGATAAGATAAGATAAGATAAGATATACTTTATTGTCCCCGTGCGGAAATTTGTTGTAGGCAATAGTGCATGAGGCTACAATACCATACATAGAACATCGTACAAACAAAAGACATCCCAGTGCAAGCACAGTAATAACACAGCAGACACGTGACAGCAATACAATGACATGGCGTACTGAGACATGCTAGACAGAAAACAGTTATGGTAAAACCACAAATCATTTTAATTTTCTGTATGGTTTTTGTTGCCAGTAGCTGCCCCAGAGATCTGTTTTGAATCATCCAAATAAAATCTGTCACAGTTTAGTATGAACAACAAGCAGCAAACTTAGCAAACATAGTAACCAAACTGCTAGTAAATTTACATCTTTGTGAGCTTTATAATTAAACTGTGCCCAGTGCTTTGGTCAAAGACCCCATGTTAGTTTTCTTCATCATGGAAGACTGGCAGAGTGACTCATTACTCCCTCTAGGGGTCACATAAATCTGCTGGATCATCAGTGTAAACATATTCAGTTCATATCTGTACAATCCAATACACTGGTATCTTTGGATGGTTAAATGTATGCCTTCAAAATATATGTTATTTTTTCTGAGAATAAACTGTCAAAATGAATCATCTTCCCAATCCTTATGCTGAATCCCTTAGTAAATCCCATAAGTAAAATTATGTAGTTCAGCAGTTCCTTTTACTTTATTTGACAGTCCTTGCTTATTTATATATATATATATATATATAGTGCTCAGATACATACCGGCCCTTGTTTGGATAACACTCATCAGCAGTCCACCTTTAGCTGAGCCATCACTATCCCTCCGCTTACACCCATCAATGCCCTATCAAGTGCTTGTCCAGCAGCTGTCAGATGATTGTTATGGTGTTCGCTTCTTATAAACCGATCTGTCATGCATAGTTAAAGGACATGTTGTGTATGCTGTTTGCACTGCCAGCATCACAAAAAGATGATGTGTTTGTGCCACGGGGCTACTGGATTATGGGTACATGTGTTTCCTGGAGAGCAGATTTATTTTTTTTTTTTATGTTCAGTTTACAAAAGCCTTGATTGCACTTTAAGCATTTAAGAAATTAAACGATGTGTTTAAAGGTAAGCTTCTTAGCAGGATGCATGTCATTGTGGCTGGTGGTGCAATTGTTTAGCTGAAGGGTTAAAAAAACAAAACAAAACACATGAACACAGTCCTATTGTGTTGTGAGCCAAATTAACAAGTCAAATGAGTTTTTTTTTTTTTTGCTTCTCAACTTGGAGATGTGCATTTTAACAGTGTCTCCTTTAATTAACCTCTTCCCAAACAGACAGAAAACTGTTTATATATTGTTCTCATGGATACCACAAGAGTTTTGTTAAACACTAGCTTACAACAGACACTCATTAAATCACAGAGGTGTCCTGATTACACAAATGCAAATTAAACACAAGCCAAAATATCGCAAAACATCATGCAAGGATATTGATGAATAATGCATTAGATGCTGTAACACCAAAA
>JAPQRP010000028.1:9155645-9171514 GCA_037367295.1 Apogon hyalosoma
GTGGAAACACCGTCATCTTCTACAACATTGATTCACCAGTAAAACCCATGGAGCTGGATCAGTGACAGTGGATGGACGCACTTGATTTATGCTCACTTATTGATATATTTGCTAGGAAAAGTCACTTTCTCTGTTTCTGATATAATAACCCTCAACTTTTTATTCTGAGCGTTTTTGAACATTTGCATGATCAGTGAATTAAATGTAGGAAAATTCACGATTTACACTGAAAAAATGCAAAATACAAATGATAAATCACTTAAAAAAGGTTAAATAGAGAGAAACATTCATTTGGACACTGACACAAAAGTGACACTGGGTCTTTATGGGTAAAAAAAACCCCAAAACGTAGGATATAAATAAAATAAACTGCAAAGATAAGCTGAGGCTAGTGTTTTTGTGGTATTATTAGGTCACATTCATTGGACCGCACTGTCACACAGTTAGTGACGTAGCGGTCCGCTGAAAGGTATGATGGGAATGATTGACAGCTACCCACCTACCATTCCTGTTAGGGAGAGTAGTAAACAAAACAAACACCATAATAGCATAAAAAAGAAGTTACCTCAGCAGTTGTTGCATTTTCTTATTTAAAGTAAACATTTTTTATAAACACTCAAAATCTGTTTTATTTATTGACATATAGAGGATTGTTGTTTTCCTTGTATTATAGTTTATCAGTTTAACTTGCCTGAGTGGCTCAACTTAAGATGTTTAATTTTAATTGTAGCCTGTTTTGCTCATGAAGTGTAACAGATTGTGGCATCTTCGTAGACCATCTACAGGGTTTAGGAATCTCTTCATCGCAGTTTGACAAACTCGGTCCCCAAACAGCATCTTGATTAGGGCCCCCACAAAGCTAGAAACGGCCCTGGATTTTACACACTGGGATAAAACTGCAAACATGCAGTGACAAATCTATTCCAAATTCACCAACCTATAATATTATCAATGTGATCCAACATGTCTAATTTTGTCAAAACTGATAACATTGCATCATCGAATAGAGCAAGGTTAAACTACTTTTTATAGGGAGTGTTGTCTTCTTATTAAAAGGCATTGCATGTTTTCATCTGATTTCTTTACTTATTTCATTTTGATATTTGTGCAGGAAATGAACTTGACTGGACTGTTAAAAAAAATCTGAAAAAAAAAAAAAAATAGTAGTAACCCATAATGTGATAGTGGAAAATAATGTACCAGCTGTCAGTAACATAATAATTTTGTCCATTTTACATGTAATAAAGCCATTAACATAATAAATTGGCAATAATTTTATAAAATGTTTGAGACATAATTAAAATGCTGAATAGTAATCCTGAATATCTTTGATGAATGAATATAACAATGCTATCCACTATATCTATTTTTGATGAGAAAACAGCACAAAAACTGTTTAAAAAAATGTTTAAATTTCCAAGCATTTCTGTATTAATGCATTATTAGCTGCAATTATTACATTTTCAAAGGATTTTTTTATGTTAGGCCAATTACATAATAACCAACCAATAACGTAATGACACATTACATTATTAGCAAAATGTTATTACATTATTGGTTGTTATTACATTGTTTGATGCTACAGGGTTTTATGAAAATACATGAATCCTTTTGATTCATGTGTAACAGGACTGAGACTAAGATGCATTTCTGTGTTTTCATATAAAAAAGATCTTGCTCTGCAGAGATTAAGACTCCTTTAGTAGTTCAGTGCTTTCTTACTTTACATAATCCTAAGGTTTATTTGCTGCAAATAGAATTGACATTCTACATGCATTAGCGAGTCTGTTACAACTCTGTTCTTTTCAGAGCACATGTATAATATTTTAACACCCAAGATAACCTTTTAGAAAGATTTTCATCTATAATTTAATAATTTAATCCACACTTACCACTTAAACCACTCTCTTTCTAAGAAGTGTTTCATTTGCATTTTTATCCAGTGGCATTGTATGATTGATATTAAAATGTAAAAATCCTCCTACAAGGAAAAATATGTGTGGTAGCTGAATTAATTCATCCCTAAAATACTGTAAATCAATGTGATTTCACTCCAGAATATTAAGGTTTTTTTTCAAGCAAATGATTTTATGTCTCTCACATGGTACACACACAAAACACCTGACTGAACACGTCCCATTCTTTTTTTTTCTTTTTTCTTTTTCTGAATGTTTGTTTTCTCTTAAATAGGAGAGATACAGTCCTGTGAAGCTCTGTAATCTGTTTCAATATTTGCTCTTTGTAAATGGCCCCTATGAATAAAAGCAACCCGGCAAGCTGAAAGCTGTGTGACAGAGATAGGGGCTCCTGGTCAACAAGCAGGTTAATTGTCTGATAGGAGAAAATGCTAATAAGGGACTGAAATGGGCAATCACAGTCCAGTGGGAGCCTCCCCCGTGGCTGCTGATTGGCTGCAGGACTCAGCAATCACATAACATTTGACACCGCGGTGAAAATGCTTAGTCTAAAATGTAATGACTTTCATAAGTTTAATATTTTAACTTTTCTAGATGGACAATTTTTGAACCATTTGGAGAAGAGAGACCACACTTTGATTAACTTCATACTTGTGGAGGAGATAACAGCTTTGCAAGAGTCTCTCCTGGGTAGATTATTGAGCATGAGCGCTAGTACATTGTGTGAACCCTCTGAAGTCCATTAGCAAACTCACATCATTAGATGATGAGACGGAGTGAATATCATTCTGCACGTTTTCAGATGAAGGAACAATACTTTTGGAATTATATCAGTTCAACCCATTTTAATTCAGATCAGTCAGACTGAGGATCATCACATGTTTAAAGGTAGAGTGTGTGGAAAAGAAATGAAATAAAGAAAACTGAAAGACTACATATGTGAAAATGTGATGAGAGTACAAGTCTTCCTAAAAAAAAAAAAATAGGGCTGGAAAAATAGCACATTAATTTAGGTGAAATAATTATAGAAATTACTGAAGTGTCAAAAACACACAGATTAATCATGCTCTACTACTAATGTCCCTTCACCCCGTGTGTCAGTGAACACATTCCGTCCACAATAACTTTATGATGGAAACGAATGTCAAACATTGCTTGGACCAATTTTACACCCAGATGGAGCTGTTGATAGAAAAACCATTCTGCACATGTTCTCAGTTAAAGGGGCTGTTTATAGTATTGGTATTCCAAACTATCAAAAACGGGGAAGATGTCACAGCTACTAAAATCTCAAATGAATCAACATTATGTATCCACAGACTGAATCGCTCACTGAATTAAATGTGAAGCTCATCATTTAATACTACGCACATCTGTACTACCATCAGCCGGTCAACATAATATTGAAAATCATCACATGGGTTCCTGCGTTTAGCAATCTAGCTCTGTATAGCTCTATTTTCAGATAATAGCCACAGTAAAACCACAAACTTTTGCAGTTTAGCTGAACTTATTTAGCAATCATAGTAACATAATCAGTAACGAATTTTTCTATATTATAACAGCCATGTGGCCTTTGTGTGTGTGCATGTATGTGTATCTGGGGATTTATACAAAATCCAGAAAGAGCTGACTGCTGCAGTTTGGCATACTTATGCGTTTTTGGTCAAGGAAGAGACTAGTGAAAACAGCAAGATGATAGGACCAATATTTTGGGAGATATTAGTAAATTTGGAATACAATAGCCTTGCAGTCACGCTGCTGTAGCCACATTGCTTTGGCGGTGACTGCTGGACAAATGTGGTACAACATTCATGAATACAGCCCATCTAGAATCTGTGGATACCCACGGGTCAACCTGCTAGCACCTTTATAAGCTTCATAAATAAACCCAACTGTGTTAAAAAAAAAAAAAAAAAACACTGTAATTTCAGAATCCACCTGCATTCTTTTCATTTACAGCTGCATCCAGTGATGAAAACAACAAGAGTGCTTCTAACTTTTATCACTTTGACTGTGAAAATTGTTTCTTAGCAGTTCTCATCCCATCTCCTCATTTACTGATGTTTTAGTCGCAGGCCCCTCTGATGGTCACATAAATCCCCCAGCCCATCGGTATGAATAGATTTAATGCATATGTCTTCTATCTAATACACTAACACGTTTGGCTTAAATTCAGAGCTCTTTATTTTCAACACTCCAATGATATTCTTTTTTTAATATTTGAAAGTGGAAATACTACATATAGCTTCATACAGGAAGTGGTTTGAAGGTCACTTTTAGCACACACTGGGATGATAACATTATGGTGAGGAGCCATCTTTGTCAAGATGCAGTAAAAACAGATGAACCAGCTAGGTCATTTAATAGATTGCAATTGATTTATTGATTCCCCCTTTTACCAAAATCTATATGAATTTACAATAGGATACAAACTGATGTACTGCAGATATTTTAAGTCAATGAAAGTTCTCTTGAGGAAAAAGCAAAAGAATCCTCAGAGAAAAACTAATGTGTATTCCAACGCAAAATGCCACTGTTTATGTCAAAATTATGGAAATCCTCACAATGCACTGCATAATACATTCATTTCTCATAAGCAAGTGACAGTGGATTGTCATGCATGTAGTTTTATGTGTATTACAAGAGAGTTATGCACAGCTGACCTTCTCTGGGTGTAATATGTTAAATACAATATGCCCAGAGTTGCAGTAATAAGAAAAATATAAATCCATATAACAATAAATAATATTCAGTTCCATAAATGTAATTTATCTGAATATTTTGTTTCTCACAGCATGATATATGTGGTTATATTAGATTAATTTACTCTGAGCATCTAGTCAATTACATTAATTTCTGTGCATATGGAAAGGAGTTCTTTTGTGTTTTTCCTCCAGATTCTGCACTCGGTCCGTGTCTTTCAGCTGTCAATGACTTTTTCAAAACATCCTGGACAAGACATCTCTGTCACATATTTTGGTAAAGCCCGAACAGTAAAAACAATACCCAGCCCTGAGAAAATATTTGAACATATTTTCACTTGACAGTATGTCTTGGCCTTGCAGGCTGGAGCTGTCAGGGGGACTGAATGATTCAGTTAACAAATAAGGGCAAATGGTTCTAAGTGGATAGGTGTGAAAAGGTGCGTTCCCTATAAACTTAGTCCTGAGACAGTGGCCGGTAGTTACTTTTCAGCTTAAGGTTTTGTTCATGTAATAGAAAAAGTTTTTTATTGTGACTTAATGCTTTAACCCCTGAGACATTATACCTAGTAAATATGCTGCTGTGAAAACAGGGTGGAAGAACAGAAAAAGACAGAGAGAAATTGAAGTTTGACAGGTTTTTACTAAATAAGGCACTCAGAATCATCAATAAGAAATTTAGGATGTTGAACATGCACAGTGAACGGGAACACAATGAACAAGAATTAAAATTTTGGCACCTGGATGAACTCCACAAAGCAGTTACACAGTCAAAACTTGGTAAAAACATAATTTAAAAAAAAAGGAAAATTACCACAACACCACAAACAACAGTAAAAACAAAACAAACAAACAAACAAACAAAAAAAACACAAGGAAAACAGTGTAAAAAAAAAAGTGAGTCAGTCTCACTCACTGCTCTGTGTTTTACTGTCCATTTCACAGGCGGTGGAGGGTGCACTGAGCGTGCTCAGATGTCTATAGATGGGACCATTCTATCAGCTCCTTTTTTTTTTTTTTATTTTTATTTTTTTTTATTTGAGTTAACAGTTGAATTTCTATGAATGTTTAAAATAAATCATACATTCAGAATGGACACATCAGGTGTTAAAGGGTTTTAACAGTTCAGTGCCTTTACTGAATTCCTTAAAGGGGTCATATTTTGCTAAATCTACTTTTATTAGTCTTTGGTTCATTTATTTGTGTATTTGGACCCTACTAGTTCTAAAAGTTTGAATTTGAACCCTCCAGGTGCTGCAAAGCTATCTTTATATTCATTTTGGCAAAAATCAAGTGGCTTTCTACAACCCTTTTTAATTCCTTCTTAATTTATAACTAGTTACATCATGACATCCGCACATATGAAGTCAAGACTTCTGGTGAACATTTCTCTGAGTACGACATAACTGTTTGTCAGCAGCAGCAGTTGTAGTAAAAACAGAAAATATGTCCAAACTTCGAGCCGATCGCCTAAAATGTTCAGTTGTTGGTTGTATTAACGAGCACAAGTGGTTCAATGGGACAGAGAAGTACGGTCGACAACCTGGAGAGGGTGGGGCGGGAAGTGGCTCATTTGCATTTAAAGGGCCAGCGCTCAACACGACCTTTCTGGTGTCATTACTCAGAAATAGGGTTGAAGATAGACCTGTGGAGTTGAATTAATGAAGAATTCAGACCCAAGCATAGCATTTACGGTTTATGTAGACCACAGGGAAATGTTTTAAAATGCATAATTCCATTTAAAAAAGCAAAATATCACTCCTTTAACACAGCTAGGTTCCATATGCAGCATTTAGTAATCTGGAAGCAGCATTGTCCTCCAAGTCTGTGTCTGTTAATCACTAAAATTTGTTTGTATCTGTTAATCCTATACTGAGATGAATAGAAATTTAAATAATGAAGCAATGCATGAGAAGGCTGAGCAAACCCATGCCACGTTGAGCCTTATTTAGAGACATAAACATAACACCGTCCTCCACTTTGTGAAAGTATAATTTCTCTATGGCCTCAAAATCCTCTTCACACCTCTGACTGATCTGCTGGGGTCTAACTCCTCTTCGCATGTGATGCAGCTTTAGGATTTGGGGATCTGGAGGATTATGGGATTTTCTGATTGCGCTGAAAAAGACACCATGGGAATACAAAAATCCCAAAATGGCTGAGGTACCCACATCAAGATTAGAGCGCATTATGTCCTCCCTTGGTGGAAGAACCCCCTTCTAACATGTGAAACAAGTGTTTGAAAACATTTACAAGTAAAGGAGCTTGTACTGGAACACAAAGGCTGTAGTTCTGGTGTAATATAATGCTCAGATTCTAATTTCACTATTTTGTCTGCAACTTTGGAAGCTTTTCCTCATTGTGTGGGTTTTAAAAGTTCAGTAAAATCAAATCTAATCAAATCTTAAAGAAGACCCTTGCCTTTTTTTCTAAGTTGTTTCTCATGCACTGTCAATCAGATGTTTTTGTGGCCCTTTTTATCCTTGTGGAAATAGATGGCAAGGCTACATTTGACAGGCAGTGAGAGTGAGTAATTGTGGCCTACAAGGGGCACAAGGACAGGCAGCATCATCACACCCACCATACTTGGCCTTTAGGTAAATGAGGTCAGCAGTGCACAACACAGCAGGCAAATGATTGCTATTGATCACCATTGATCATAGATACATGATGGAAAATCGTGGTCTTTACCTTGCATGACTGAAGAGTACAGCTGGTTCCCTTCAAACTGCACTGTAACTTACTTTACACTAATAGCATTTTGATGTCTGTGTGACCTTTGTGTATTATCTACAGAGGGGTCGGCTTTTCCTGTTGACAATGAGTCAATTCATAACAGCAAACAGAGAGTGCATATTCTCTCTAATGACCATGTTACTATGGAAACCAGGTTAGATTTGAGAGCACTTGATGAAAAAAAGGCCTCCGGCTTCACTTTGCTCTCTGACTCCACTTCAGAGCGCACCTTAATTAAATTTGTGCACCTGATAATACCTAACACTGTTTATGACGGACTTAACATGAATAAGAAACTGTTGCGGCTTTACGACTGTATCAAAGCTAGCACCAAAACACGCGATGTGGCAGCAAAAAGATCAGTTACTGGCTCCTCTTCAGGCTTGCTGCAGAGCTGGATGTGCTTTATCTTGTGGAAAAGGTTACCATGTCACAACACTTTTAGAACCTCAGAGCTGTTACTAAATTCACAGAGTCACCTCAGTCTGAGGTCAATACCACAACATTCTCATTTTTTATTAAATACCCATCCTTCACAGAACATTTTCTCCTTTTTTTTGCCATAAATCTCATCTTAAGGAGCTTTACAGTGGGATTCCAAAGTATTGATTGTCTAAAGGTATTTTCGGTATGAAAGGATCCAGAAAGATCCTTTTGATTGACTGCTGGATATTGATAGTCCACTCCTCCATTGTGTGAGTGTGATCATTAATAGTGCACTGAACCCTGAGGTCAGTCTAGCCTCACACTGTCAGGGAAGGTTGTGACCAGAGGGAGTAAAGTGTTCACAGAGCTCTGCTCCATTACCCATCTATCTGAGGAGGAGGAGGGCGAACAGTGGTTTTTCTATCACTCTCTGTTTCTCTAAGATTCTCATCTCCAAGACATTTCCTTCTCAGTCTGTGTCTCACTATTGCAGCAACATTAGCTTTATGTATACAGAATATGTAAGGTAATGAAAGAGCAGCAAAATTAGCATCAACATGTTTACATTTTCTCATCATTATGATAAAAACTACTTATTGTACATCATCTTACTAAGACTGAGAATCCTCTGATTAACTCCACGACATTAAACTAGAGTGATGACAGGCTTATGACCATATCCAGCTGCTTAGATTATTGCAAAAACCATAAAAAGTAGTTCATCTTTGAGAAATAGATCCTAGTTCCTTGTTCATCACTTATTTATTATGCAAAGAGCATAGAGCATACATTTCAAATGTTTAATTAATGTAGCAGTGTCATTTTGTAGCACAATATGAACAAAAGAACATTAAGCAAACTCTACTCATCCATCCTGCTCATTTGGACAAATTAATTTTACTGATCATTTTTGTTGCTTATAAGTGGATACTTAACACTCAAGTAGCTGCAGGCAAAAAAAGCAATAAAATAAGCTGAAGGATCACACTCCTGAAATTCCTGAGCCACCAATGCAGTTAAAGCAAAAAAAAAGAAAAGAAAATACTCTCACTAAGGGCATTCGTTCATTGCACAGCATAGGTCTGCTTCAATTTGCCATGGCGGCGGATGAAGGCTCTGCAAGCGACAGTCCAGTCAAGATGACGCTTTGAGGAGAGCTGTGTGAAATTTCAGATGACATGGAGAGGCCAGGGCTGTGGACAACTGAGAAATTCTCCTCAGGCAATAATCCTACAGACTTGAAATCCCGTCCACCGCTTTGCTAAGCTATAAATTTGCCTCAGTGGACACTCTATTTAGAGGGAATTTTCAACATGAAAGTGATTAATTTGTGAGAAAAAAAGAGGGGGAAGGTTGTTTTTGACAGAAGCATTTGTTGTAAAGACACAAAGCAGCAGTTTGTTGTAAAACTTTTCATGCACGAAACATAAAATGTGTTATGATGAAAGAGTGCCAGGCATCAAAGTCCTGATGCAATGTCAGTCTTTTTATATAAATAATAAACTGCACAGCCTTACAAACTTAACTTTACCTGTTGGTTTCATCCCCTGCTGATGCTTGTGTTAAGTGCACAATGACAAAAAGGTGAGCAGAGTAAACTTTGAGCGTGCCTTTAAGCCACTTCTTGCGATCTTTTGAGTGTTATGGAGGGACTAGAGTCAGGAATCCTCTGAGAAACTACTGAGACGAGCCTCGGTGGGAGTAGATAAATCAAAGTAATCAGTGCTCATGGAAAAGAACAGAGCAACATTTTATGAACTGATTTCAACCCCAGCCTTAAAATGTGCAAAACATTCCACTATCAGGCGTTGAAGTATAATTAATCTAAGTCAAGGATAGAGTGACTGGTGAGTGTCCCAAGGCGAAGCCAGAGATGGAGTATGTTTTCTTTGTATGTGGCTTTTTTCTTCTTCTCTGGGTTCCTATGAATACTTATAGAGTGCTTGTCAGCATTCTTGGTGTGTCTCCAGGTCTTTGTATGGCGCTTGTTCCCAAGGAAGCATATTCAAATATCAGGAAATAAATTAGTTTGACTGTGCCTGGCCGCCTTTATCTGTTTCACAGTACAAATCCCAAAGGAAAATCCTTCAGACAGTGGCTAAATTCCCATGAGACTCTTATTTATTTATTTATTTTTACTAATAGATTGTTTGCCTTTTATCATTTGCTGCATTTACATTTACCAGTGTATGTGTGCTGTAAGTGTGTGCATGAGTTTTGTATTATATACATATATATATATATGTAAATTTTGTTTGCTTTAATATGTTTTCCTTTCCTCTCGGTTGAACTGAGGGCTAATGGAGGTTTCTTTAATATTTATAAGGCTTGCAGTATACTTGGCGCTCTGTGACTAGTCTTATATAAAAACCACTGAAATAGCACCAGACCATTTGAAAATCTGATCCTAATAGACTGTCTCCCTCTCTCCCCTCTCTTACCCTTGTAATCACCATCTGTTTGTCCATATTGTGTGATCCTCTGTTTCTGGTCCCTGCGGCTCGCCACCAGACGCTACTTTTGGCCTCCTGCTTGGTGTGTTTGTGGTTTGTGGCCTGGCTCTGCTGGGCCTTCTTACATTTATCTCCTGGAAGCTGTGTTGGGTTCCTTGGTGCAACAAGGCCCATTTCCCCAATCCATCCCCTACCTGTGGCCCAGAGCACTGCCCGCTCCAGCCGCCGCTCCTGCTGCCCAGTCCCCAGCAGTCTCCGGTCACCATGGCGACAGAGAAGGTGAAGGACCCCATGGGCTCGATGGGCTTCCTGGAGGCGGCAGTGAAGATAAGCCATACATCTCCTGACATTCCCACTGATGTGCAGCTCTCCATGAGGGAACACTTCCTGCGCCGCACGCAGCGGATGCAGAGACAAACAACTGAGCCTGCTTCCTCTACAAGGTTAGTCATACACAAAGTATGCACAAAACTGAGATAGATTCTGTGATGTAGCAATTCATGCGTAAATGTGCTCAGGGATAAAAGCATGCATGCATGAACACAGGCAAAATCCAAGATACAACATACTGAGGTATAGAATCTAATTTAATCCAACATAAGATAAAAACACATATGGGGAAAATCTTTGTTGCTACGCAATTAGAGTTGGCACTGAATGCCCTTAGTATGCAACTAATGAAGGTAGAAATATTATATAGGCAATTAAACATTCACAGAATTAATTATATTACACAATTGTTCCTCTTTGCCCCAGAAGGACTTCATTTAAAGTCATTACAGTTCACGAAGACTAATAATATGTGACGGCGTCTTCATGAGAAAAAAAATATTTGCTGTAACATTACTGGCAGAATATTAATGAGAGGATGTCATTTTTTTTATTATGCAGTTATCCTTTAAAAGCAATTTTTTGTGTGTGTGTTTGTGCTAAAACATAAAAAAAATAAAATAAAACCCTGTTTAGAGCCCTGAGACAGAAAGTCATCTGGCATCCCTGTTCCCTCATTGGAAACTCCTCAAGCTGTCGTGCACCTGTTTCTGACGATTGCCTGGAGCTTTAGTTTTTGTTGTATCTTCATCATTGCTGGCTCTGCAGGGTGCAATTATTTATTATTTCAAGAATATTTTCAGCATTTCATAACTCACCTAGAGCCTTTGTTCTCCCTTTTTACATAGAAAAGTTTTTTCTTTTTTTTTTTAGTACTATGCAGTGGCTTAAGTTACTGGCACACAGTTACTTGTAACTGTGTAATTGCCTCTGACTGACTAATTGTTGTTTCTTCTAAGCTAACCTTTTACATTTGTATGATCAATACAAAATTGCAGTCGCCATTCATCAGCAGTTCTTTAAAGTCAGCTTGATTTGTCAGAGCCATTGACTGTAAAACTTCTCAAAGCTTCCCTATGAATTTTAAATACAACTCTTCAACACATTGTCACTCTCTTTTCTGTCCACCACAGGCACAATTCATTCAAAAGACACCTGCCCAGACAGATGCAGGTGGGCAGCCTGGACCTTGGAAATGACTATGTGGCAGACAAAGATGAGAAGCCCACCAGCATTGGCCGAATTCAGCCAGAGCTCTACCAACAGAAGACCTTGGAATCAGAGGATTCCTCCAAGAACGGCAGCAGTAAAAACTGTGGCAGGATTAACTTCTCTCTCAAGTACGACTACGAAAACGAGTCCCTGTTGGTCAACATTCTCAAAGCAGTAGACCTACCTGCCAAGGACTTATGCGGGACGTCTGATCCTTATGTGAAGGTCTACCTACTGCCCGATCGCAAAAAGTTCCAGACACGCGTCCACCGGAAGACACTCAACCCCACTTTCAGCGAGAGCTTCCAGTTTCCTGTGCCTTATGACGAGTTGGCAGTCAGGAAGCTCCACATGAGCGTCTTTGACTTTGACCGTTTTTCACGCCATGATATGATCGGGGAGGTGGTCCTGGACAACTTGTTTGAGATGTCAGACCTCTCCAGGGAGACAAACATATGGAGGGACATCCAATATGCCACCAGTGTAAGAACTCATTGTCAACTGTATCTCTGTGTTCAGTGTAACATCAATGACTGATAATATCTCATATCACATGTATCTCATCGAATAGTGAGCTCAGATATACACAAAAGTCAATACATTAGTTACATTTTGCAGTAGAATGTTGAGTGCTTTAAAGTCATATCATTTGGAGGCATATATTTGGTGACATCCAGTCCTATATAAAGCCATGAAACCAAAGCAATACATTTAAAGGGGTTATATGTAGTATTAATATTCTAAAATCTCCATCAATGAATCATCACTGTGTATCTACAGACCATATCACTGAATGAAATATAAGGCTCTGTGTTTAAACACATCTGTACTATGGGATCATCCAGTTTTCTCCATCAAACAAAAGCATGTAGCAGGTTATCTTGACAGTCCATCAAATTAACACTATCATAATCTTGACGTGCTGTGACATCCAATAGTTTGCACTGTAGCTCTGTTTTTGGACAGAAATCAGCCACAGTAAAAGCACTCGTCACTGCTGTTTTGCTTGTATTGTCAGCGGGTGCTTCTATGAAACTGGTCCCTAAAAACAGGACAGAGGGGCTAAAAATTCAAACCAGATGTAGACTAATGTTATGAAGCGAGTGTGGAAGTACTTTGGGTCTATTTTAAGAAAATAAATACTTTACTTTTTTCTGAGATAAAAGAGAAACAATTTTTCAGATAAAACACGTTTTAATTTTTTGTTTTTTTAAATACTATTTCTTATACGAAAATCCATGTGTAACACGGTAAAAAGGACATGCACTACTATTTTTTTGAATATATTTTTATTCTCGTAGGTACATTTTTGGAACTGAAGTAATTATGCAAGGCAGAGTGTTTCACAAAAATGACTGCTGTTGCAAGATCACTCACGATTTATTTGTGTTTAAATGGGCAGGTTCAGCGTGTACTGCGAGTGGACACGATGGGTTACACGTGAAACCTGGAATTAAACTGCCAACTGTTTGGATTTGCAAAGATAATAACACCACATAATAAATTGATACCTTCATAAGCTTCGTAAAACAAATTCATACACATAGGAGAAACACTGTGATTTCAGAATCAAACTCCATTCTTTTCATTTACAGCTGTTTCCATTGGTGAAAACAATAGTGCACTTTGTCATTTTCTTTGACTTTAAAAGTTGTTTCTCAGTGGTTCTCATCTGTTTCGCAGTTTCTGACGCTTTAGTCCAAGGTTAGTTTTCCTCATCAGAGTGACTCACTCCTCCCTCTGGTGGTCACATACATCTGTCAGACTGTCTAAATAGTTCTCTATACATATACGCTACACACTTCCATTGTTAAAAAGCATTGGCTGATGCAAGTTTACTTATGAAAATTTGGAAATATTTAATAATAATAGAAACCTTTATAAGATTTGCACGTATTTCCATGATCTTTGTGTTAGAATCTGTGTTGTGCTGAAATTGACATTAGCTAACTTTATTTCTAAATAGTATCTAGTATTGCGCTCTGCTGCAGTGGCAGTGGTCTTACATATGTCTAGTAAATAATTTCTTTTAGAAGTATGTCGGAAAAACTTTGACACCCTTGTTTTTAACTGGTATTATACATCAAACTGTGGTTTGGCTTGAAATACATCAAACAGCAAATGTATAAATCAGAACCAAATATTATACTCTACCACACAAACTCCTCAGTCATTAAAATTTGCAGCGCACTATAAAGGGACTAGATGCACTCGTACAACATCATAGACCAAACGACAACCAACAAACATGACACCTCTGGCAGCTTATTCAGGCAAGTATTTTTTCTTGGCTTTGTTATTTGATGATGTCCGGGGGCCATTTTCAGGAACAAAGTGTTCCTTTTCTTTAACATCACATTTTGCTCCAAAGAGCCCACATCGTTTGGAAACCTCCACAGAGACCTCCCACACACACACAAGCCCCACCCATGTTGTTGAACTTGATCGTCTTCAGGGGTTGTTGAATAATTGTAAGGATATTGCTTAGGAGGCAGAAAGGTAGTGAGCCCTCTCCTTGGCACACACACTTTATTGAACCAACAAATGATTTTCTGACAAAATCCCTTGCTCACATTAAATCTAGGATTGGCAAAATAAAGAACACACAGATAGTGGGATTCAGTAGCACATTAGAAACAGACAAACATTAGATGGCATGTAATATAAGTCTTGGTTCAGATAAAGACACTGCTTAGGAGCACTGAGTAGCCAAATGAGTGGAACAGACTCCAGGAAAGAGGCTCATCTTAGTCTTTATGTCAAAGAGACAAACTGATCATTATCACCTACAGACAGGATTTATAGTGATTAAGAGTCTGGAGGAGACCATTACTCAATACAAACAAAGCATTCTGTTTTCACATATTAATCAGTGGCACTTATAGATGAGATTATTTATGGAAAAACAAAGGGGTAAATACAGTAAGTGATATCAGACTAGGCTATGGGGAGGTGAATCGATGTAATACTTTTGATACAGAGAGACACCAAACCCACCTGTGTTTCTACAAGGACAATCAAAGTGTCACTTAATACTTTTACGACAGATGACATTTCTGCTGCGCTCTCACATTACGGCTGAACCTTCACACCCTTCAAACAAAATCCTTCTCTCCACACAGCAGGGAAAGCTAAATCTGAGCAGTGTATGCGAAGAGACGTTAAGACTGCAGCACTCAGACAGACGTGTTGGGATTTGCCAATCAGTGGTGTTCTCACCGAGCTCATTCGGAGTGATTAGAGGCCTGGCGCCCTTAATACTGTTTATATGATGAGGCTAAGAGCCCACATAGGACAGATAACAAGACTTTCATTTCACTTGAGACTATTGCTCAGCTCATAGTCAAACAGCACTGTTTATACCCAAGTGAAAGCTAATATTTTAGTAAGTGGACATGTTGTGTTTGGAAAGTTTTTGTCTCAAGGATTTTTGTTATATTAGTGTCCACAGCCGCCAAAACAAACCCTTATCTCTGACTGATTTAGTTGCTAATAATGAACATAATCAGTCTGCATCTTCAAACATGACATGTTGACTTGATTTTTTCCCGTGTTTTGTTTTAATATATTCTCTTGAGTCATATAAGTTGTTGGTACCTCATTAAAACATACTGACAAAGATGAGAAAAACCTTAAGGGTTTGTACTTGTTCAGGTTTTTCTCACATCAGAAAGTACTGTTATTGACAGTTTTTGAGACTGCATCCTCAAGCAGCAGTGATCAGTATTTTCAAGAGCTATCACTCAAATGATGTAATGTGTCAGTCATAGTGATAGACACACAGAGATGTAACATCCAAATCATGTTTTTGTTCCAGTATGGATTATTTCAGAGTTTTACAGCTCACTACTGTGGTTGCACTGCCCTGCAGCTTATTCTTTTGAGTCACTGTTGCTGTCAGCAGTATGTCCATGTGCAGGAGACAGCTGTTTTATTGGAAAATCCCTCATGAACAGATATATTTCATGTCTTGCACTGAACCAGTAGACAGTGTTTAAAGGTCAGGTTTGCACATATAGTGGAGGATTTGGCAACTAAAAGACACTTTTTACCCCAGAGTTAAGTAAAATGCACGTGTGTGTGTGTATGTG